>QLNU02015003.1:71589230-71603432 GCA_006491805.2 Dysdera silvatica | reverse complement strand
GAACGCGCCGCCATCGGCGCCTAGGAACACTACTGATAAAAATACATAGAATACTTGAGAGAGAACGAGGCAGAAGAATTGCCTGCACCTGCTTCCGATGCATTGAAAGACGCCAACGAGAGGCATATGTGGTACATGAGATTTTGGGTCGAGTTTCCGAAGCCCGGCGTGTGTCAGATGCGCCGTCTCCAATGAAAATCATACGCCTTGTCAAAACTGCACCTTCTCTTTATGGACAAAAGTTAATGAAAAACATTTATGCCCGTTTTACAAACATTTAAACGAAGTTTCTGCGTAACAATAAATCTATTAACCCAATCATGAATTCCTGGATTGGGTATACACACACGTACATCCCTCATTGTGTATCCCGTCATATTCACAATTTTTTTTTGTCTATAAACTGCTATTGGGTTCAAATAAACTCTATATGCAAGCCACATATTTTACGATTCATTCCATTAACTTGCATAATGAAGACATTACTTAAAAAATACAAATAGTGAAGATCGTTGTAAAGTATTTACTCTTTTATGAGCATTCTAATAGGAATTGGCTTTTGAAGTCCATTCGCATTAGGCCGGCGTTAAATATTTTGGATCAGAAATACCACCACTATTGATTCGAATCCTTTCTTGCGATTTGCATATAATTCAGTCCATAAGGGGGGGAAGAAGAAAGAAGAATTTCTCTTATTTCATTCGGAAAGCTTCCCAAATGCTAATATCGTCCACTTTGCATAAGATTAAATAGAGTCAGATAATCATTTCTTTTTCATTCCGGGAAAAATACGGTTTGTGAAATTGCTATTTCAACGAAAATTATTCTAATAATACTTTGACACTGTATGGTAATTTCACGTAGTATTAAATTAGGGAACTTGGTTCTATTCAACCACTGACTATTTCAATTTGTTCTGACAGACGTATGGAACCTAAATCCGACTTAAATCAAACCAGAAATTTTAAAACGAAATCAGATTAATTTGTGAGGCATAAAGTAACATCGAGTTTATGAATATAATTATACAGAAATGAATATATTTGTGTCCAATTTGAATATGTCTCTTTTTGTCGCACATACTTATACCCAAAGTGGACGCACTTGAGTTTTAATAGATATTACCGTGTCGCTCTTAAATGTAACGACAACTTTTATATGCATACACTTACATTAAAAATCGTAGGCAGTTATAACTAAAATTAATATAATGGAGTTTAAAACGGCGCTTCAACTAGGAAGATCATTACTACGATGCAGAATATTTTCAATGATGTAGGTGTGATAGACTGCAAAGTATATTAAAGATAATGACAAAGATATTGACCAAGATGACGAAATAAAAAATGAGGGTAAAGATGAAGCATCTATGATCTCCGACTAAATTTTAATATATCGCAGTCCCTCTACGGACTGCACCTCTCATAAAGTTTATCTTGATGCTATAGCATCATAGATGGAACAACACACGCGTTCCAGCTATCTAAGATAGTGGTTCTAAACTGTCGAGCAGCGGGCCGCTTCCGGGCCCAGGAATCAATTTCTCCGAGCCGCCAGAAATTCTCCTGAAATTTGCCATTTAAGTTTTCAAAGCATTTTTGAGGTTAATTGCAGTTTTAGTTTTCACAGCAGTTTTCATGAATAAATACTTTATCGTAGACATATTCTGAGGAGGATAATAGTCGCGCATGCGTCGAAAATTTCAGACCCAGAACGCCTAAATATCATCTGTGAAGGAAATGCCAATTACCACGCCTTGTAGCTTTAAATGTGTGAGTAGTCATGAATGATGGAGAATTTTCAGGCATCGAAATCATTTGACGTTATAGAAAGGATATGCAGCTCAGTTTAGCTATTCATATAAAGCACTTGCAAGCCAATCACAGTAATGTGGGGTACATTCTGTATTTGTGTAACTGAAGGAACTAACGTCTGTGTTGCAAATGCTAGTGACTAAATAGCAAGGAAGTTGTCGTGTGTGAAAGTAGTGTTAGATATTGCTTCACTTTCGATGGCGTCAGAGTTTGATCCCACCGCTGCCACCAATGTAGTCTTCTGCTGTGTCTTACTAAATTTGGACACCACTGCCACCAAGGTCGTGGGTGAGAGTAGTGTTAGATATCGCTCCCATTTTGATTTTGTTGGAGTTAGATTTTCACTGCCACCATGTGCCTATAGGCACAACCTTGCATCCTGGCTCGTCCAGAGGCGTTTGCATTTCTTCTCCCGACATCCAAAGTGTGAGACAGCTTACGAACTTTACGGAAGCACAGACGCGGGCACTACGGTGCATGTGTGTGTGTGTGTGTGAGTAAAAACGCTACTCTATTCATGCTAAAATCTACTGCTACATACTAAAATCTTTGAAGCTGCAAACAGTATAACAACGTTGTATCACCCGAATTGGGGCAAAATCATATTAAATCGTGCCTTGAAGATATGCAAGTTAGTTGGAAACTTCAACTTGGAATGCGAATGGTCAGGGCCAAACACGGTGTAAGATCAAGGGCTTATATCCTTATAGCCTGCTGTCCCGTTTCTCCCCGAATCCTCTCGAAAATACCCTGCTTTGAGGACGTCCCCACTTTTCTTCAGGAATTCGTTAAGGGGCCTATGTTGCGTTAGTCTCAGAACGGGTGCGACGTCACGTCACAGAAGTGTATCAGAAAAACTTATATTAATAGAAAGACTACACTGATGCTGTTTATGATTATGAAAATAATTAATTGTTCACACTTACGGTAGTGTTATATACGAACTTTTAATAACTGCAAGTTATAAAATAGGTATTAATTTCCATATATTTGAAAACAAATTTTATCAATCCGTAATTAAAAAATAACACGAAAAACACCTGATCAAAGACTGGTGTTTGGCCCTATCGCTTTTCTCTGAAATTAAAAGCTAACTATTCGAGACATTTTTGTTTGGTTTTCCAAGAGATATTTTTTCTCATTAATTTTTAAAATATTTACAATCAAATAATTCAAATCAAGTATACATTGTAAATGTTTTGAGATAAATTTTTCAACAAAATGCTAACCAAAAAATTTTGTATTTTTAAACTTTTTAACATTTTATATAAGGTTGTGAACTACAAATTTGTAACTGACAAAAAATGTTAAATTAAAAAAAGCAAAACTTTGAAATTGTCGCGTTTTTTTCATTCCCTCTACGCGAAAACTGTTTATCATTCTTTCCCTTTCGTGTCATTTTATTATTTATTAAAAAACAGTGAAAGTGCGTATTTTCGAAAAGATTTATGATCGCGTTCGACAAATTCCTTGTTGTTGGTTTCGATGTTCGCCTATAATTTTTTGCCTTTCTGTGGAAGAGAAAAAAAAGTCTGATTATTTATCGCCTTGTCACCAAACGGCCAAGTGTTAATCTGTGTTGTTACGAACTTCTGGATAAAAGCATGCTTTATGTCTGCAAGTCAATATTAACACATTGCTGACAAGTCCGAATAAAAGAATCAGGATTGATTTTTGATAAAATATAATTAAATACCTTATAAGATAAAAGAGCCCATATTAGCTAAAAAATTCGTTTCTCGACATTCTTGATAAATGAATTTACTTCTTAATTACTTGGATCCATCCATAAAGGAGCGAGCGATAAAAACGATGTACTAGCTTTCTAATCAATTGTCTAGATTTACATAATACAATAATTATTATCTACTAGATAAATTGACAAGAAGCGTAATCTAGAGAAATAAAATATTAACTACTTTCTAACAAAATTGAGGCCTATGTTGTGTCAGTAGGGTACTACAAAATTTATCTAACAACGCTGTTTCACATGCTTAGAGTTTTTGCATAAACAAGAGTATTTATAAGTATAGTTTTGTTAATAATTACTTTTATTAAGAAAAATAACGCATTGTACCAAATTTTCACTAGATGTCGAATGAAACATATATTTGGCCGAATAGATTAAATAAGTAATAGATCACGACGCTTTGGTGATACTTTCCGTATAGCTCTAAATAATATCGTCCTCATAGCGTATTAAAGCGAAATAATTTTGTTAACATGGTTCTGAATATCTGTGACTACAGGGGTTCTTCAAGTGCTGTTTAACTGTGTCCAAAATTATGTTTCAAGAACAAGGGATTTTGAAGGGTGATAAAATATTTTTTACATATGCGTATAAATTTTCTTCAAATTTTGTGGTTCACTTAAATTAAAATGAATCATATATATAAATTAAATAGTAATTTTATCGAACAAGAGAAATAAATAAAAAACTGTCCCGTGTTGCAAATACTTTAGTTTTTTTGAAAAACAAATAAATCGAGATATATTTTTTATTCATCTATTTGTTAATTGTTAAAACTGCCTATTTCGAAACAGAATTTATAATGTTAAAATATCATTATCCAAGTTCATTATTGGGTGTATAGGAAACGTTTATTTGATAAAATTAAATCCCATAGGATCATTATTCTACAAATTTTTCTTAATGCACATAAAACCCTCATAATTGACCGTCTCCTTTAAAATTAAAAATTGCAATAATTAAATATAACACATTTTAAAAAATAACTCAAACACTAAAATGTAAAGCATGTATGTGTATATAATAACAGAAATGTATAATCTATTTAAAAAATAGTTTAACAAAAATTTTCGTATTTTTGTCACTTCGGCTTTTACTGAACTTGAAAGAATTTCAAAAATATTTTGTTTCTTTTTTGCTAGAAAAAATTTGCAAACTCGAAAACGCATTTTATATTTGGGCACATTTAAAAATTTATATTTCAATTTTCAAAACCCTGTGATATATATGTCTAAGAAATTCTAGAGTTTGGATAAGAATTCGACGTCGAGATAAATAGAAAACTGGTTTGAAATCCGCATATCGGAAAGGTCTTAGTACGTCAGCGATTTTGAAGCAGATCTTTCTTGTTTGATGTCTTGCAAAACAAGGAAAAAAAACGAGAACTTTTCGAAGAAAAAATCGTTAAGCATAAGAGCGCGAAATGACTAACTGATATTTGAATATCGAATTGTACGTCACGGAGGAATGAGGCTTTTGAATATTGATTTTCGCTTAGAACGAGTCAGTTCGAGTTATGTCAGGCGCTAGTTTCAAGGGAGAATGGTGAAAGAAGAAACAAAAATCATTATTTATAATTAACATAAAAATATTAATGATAACCTTTGGCATTTTAAGAAGTTTCAGATATATGAGAGGTTCTTTTTTTTATTTACTTTATTTTCACAGAAACTCGATGAAAGCAAAGACCGCATAACAGGTTGGGGCAAAACAACGCGTAAAATAGTGAACTAGATTTAATATATTTCTTGTTTGTGTAGTGATAACTTGGCAATGTTTTGTTCATCATAGGTTTGACTTGTGTATATATTGTACTTCAATTGTCAGGCAAGGACATCAGTCGTATCCAGTATAATTTTTGTATGTTTTTTATAGTTATAACTCAACCTGTCTTTTAATTCTGTTGAAACTTGTAAACATCGGAAAATCAAAATTCTGTGTAATGGTTTTCTTTAAAAATTAAAGTAGCATTCAAAATCAGGCAAATGTTAATTATACAGGGTGTCCCAACACCAGGGTTGCAAACATCTAGGAGGGGTAGGGTACACCTAGACGAACAATATTTGTCATAGAACCTAGGGTCGCAAACCACTCACAGCGCTAGTTCTAAAACCGTCCAGCATGCACAAATATTTACAACCAGTGCGTGAAAAGCGCCAGATAAAACTCTGCTTAGCTGCTCACGTGCATAGATGATTAGGGCATCGCATTTTGCGCTTCTCATGCACTGGTTGTCACTATTTGTGCATGCTGGACGGTTTTAGAACTGGCGCTGTGAGTGGTTTGCGACCCTAGATTCTATGACAAATATTGTTCGTCTCGTCTAGGTGTACTCTACCCCTCCTAGATGTTTGCAACCCTGGTGCTGAGACACCCTGTACATACCGTCTAGTTAGAAGTTCAGAGTCCGTAAAATCATATACGTCTATATAAGATAAATCTTTTCCCCTCACCCTTATATTGCGCAAGCAGAGATAAGGTGATAGTCGTTGCGGTACTCTCAAAGAAAATCATGAGTTAAGTGGGGGAATATGGCAAGGAAATGTGCCCTTCCTTAATTCAATTTTTTTGTTTTATCATTAATATGATTGTTATAATTTACTTATATAATCAATACTGTTTTTGCCAGTACCTGTAATTTTTTCTTTAATAATAATACCCCCAGCCTATATCAAGTAGGTTCTGCATTATATCAAAATGAAAACAACACCATACTACCTAATTCATTCAAATATAATGCATAGAACTCGGGTTTAAATCCTGATACTTCCGAATACTTACCATTTTCTCTGCAAACTCGTAGTCCAGCGTTTCATTTCCTAAGCACAGGCGTTCATTCTCCTTTAAAATTTTTAAATAATGACGCATCATGTCCACAGCTATCTTTGACCATAAAAGCACAAACAAGCAAATAAAAGTAATATTGAACCTAGTGAGCGTACCATTCATAAAGGTGCAAATGTAAATATCAATTACAAAGCACGTTTAATTAATTACAATCCTTTTCCCAAATATTTTTAAAATGAATGTTAATTTAGAAACAACCAAAAAGAAAAAAAAAATTCAGGAGAATTGAAAGGAAATTACTTGATATTACAATTGTTCACTTCGCGTTATTATTTGTCGTAGATTGACCCTAATTTCTAGTCTGTCATGAATTGTAAGAACACGACCGCGCTACATATATTATTTTCCTCAATAATTATTTTTATTATTCACAATTCCCTGGCGACAGCAGATGTCCCTGCGCGTGACGGAAAAGAATCTAATGATGATAGATAAAAATTAACTATTGATACAGGGTATGTTCAGTTGACAGATTAAAATGCCAGATGACAGTATTAAGACGAAATCGAAATCACCTTAGTTATAGATTTTCATCTGAATTAAATATTCTTGATTATGCCTTTATTATCATTTATTTACCGTGATTCCATTTAAAAGAATTGGGATTTACCTTATGCTTAATGTGCGGTTGGTGGTATTTCAACTTCTGCGTCATTTTCCAGCGGAATAATTATCACACGCTATAAATTCCGCTATGTAGTCGATGGAGGAAATTCATCATCGATGCCGAAATTCAACGGATGCGGCAAAATTTAATAGAGTTTGTATTCAAAACGTTCACATTGCTTGATTAATGATATGTAGCATACTATTCAGTTAAGTTAATTCTAATAGTGACTGCTTGAAATTCAAAATGATATGGACTATACGAAACTCTAGTCAAGCTTTAAAATTCTGCGACACTTTTAAGAAGCCTCTTGTGTGTAATTATATATATATAATCGCTTCATTTACAAAGTTTTCACGCAATTTGCGTTGAAATTAACGGCACCCAAGTTAAAGAGGTTTTTTTTTTTCTAAAAGTGTCGTAAGCGTGAAGCTTAATGGCACGCAACATGACTGGAATGTAGATACAGGACCGGATTATCGCATACATAAAAAAGACACATGTCTGGGGGGACCGCTTTTTTTGAGGGACCCGGTGCTGTTATGACACAATGTTATTCCAAAAGCGTTGCCAATCAGATCTTATCACTACGGCAATAATTTTATTGCGGAGCGAAAATCCGCCATATTTTCAGGGAATATTAGATTTATTTTTATTTACGTTGTATGTAAATATGTTAGCTATACAGATTTTATTTTCGAAGTTTAGAATATAAATTCCAGAACGAATTTGGCTCGCGACCAGATGTAGGGAGCATCTTCGGTAGCTCCAAGATCCTCGTTGTATACGGGTCCTACTGTAATTACACAGACTTAATTTATACCACAAGGGGCACAGAAAAAATTGTCACTAAGTCATTGTATCTAGGGTCACACTAAACCTTATCTGACATTATCTATTTGTATCTGAGACCTCTATCTGGGCAAAAGCTGTCCAAGGCGATCTTTGATAGCCTAACCTATATTCTTGATTTCTTAAGATATAATTAGTGGCGTACGCAGGGGGATTGTGATGGGATTGTAACCCCTACTTTGCTATAAAATTATGCATACGTATATATATATATATATATGGATTTGCAGCTCTATAATTCTATAGTTCATACTGAGCTTATACGCCACCTCAAACTTTTAAATTTTTTTTCGTAAGCTTACGGATGTAATCACGTGATTGAGGGACGTCCTCTTCATCGTTTGAACTCCCTATAAGAATGTCTATAAATGAAAATGGGGTTATCTTCTTAGCAAATAGTAATTAATTGGCACCCTTTCTGAAAATATGGTTAGCAACTGCATTTGTGTGGGTATATCAAAATACACCGCGTGGATCAAAAATATCGACCATAGCATAGTTCAACCTGAACACGGGCACAATAATTGGATAATCGCGTATATATGCTTTATAATGTGATAAACACATCTCTTGTCAGTGGTAGGTTTTGCTCCGGAATAAGAGGTCGATGAGCAACGTGTCCAGATCACTTCATAGATCATGTCCTCAGACACGACACTCGTAATCGATCCATCTCTTTGTCTCTAGATATTCACTTTCGCATACATGAAGCCAAAATCTTTTTTTTTATATTTGTATCATTTTAGATTCTGTCATATATATATTTCTATAGTAGGTTCAAAAATTATTTAATGAGGATTTAGCTATTTTCTGTAAATTAAATCAATTCTTCTGTCCTTTAATGCTGAAAAATCTGTCTGACACGTCATCGTAAAAGGGTTGTTTCTTAATAAGCGTCAGTAATACGTATTTTTGAATAGAAATATTTGCTAGATAAGAAAGCCTCTCTTGCAAACTAGTATTTCTTGAGTAAGTTTTTATTCTTTTAAGGCAAGAAAAACTCCTTTCCACTGATACACTTGTAGATGGAATTGTTAAGACGAGAGAAAACGAATTATAAGCCTCTGTGAAAATTTTTTTATCATAAAGCATTTGAAGAAGTTCTTGCATAGATATATTCCTGAATTTTACGAATTTTCATCAGTATATATGAAACATAGTTCACTTTTAAGGCGCTGGGTTTTCTTAAACACATCGCTGTATAACTCTTGCAGATTTTCAAGTACTTGGGATGGAAAATGGAAATTAAATTGTTCAAATTTCGTTGTATCGGCAAGACAAATTGCAGTTTTTCACAATCTTGAAATCTTGTGTTTATTGCCGTAAGCATGTGGTCTACAATTTCAAAATATAGCTGTTTATAATTTTGAGAAATAATTTCTGATGAAAGAAAGGCATATTCCCCTATAGATTGGACTATTCCTGTGATTCTAAGCGTATTTTCAAACAGTGTTTCAAATAACAACATCGTCATTTTTGCAGTTAAATAGCTCACGAGTTTATTTCGAATAATATATCAGTAAGTCCAAAAATTTCATTGAATATTACTGACAAAAAACGTAAATTCAAAATCTTTCATATCATTTAAAATCCCCTTTGCAAGTTGAATTGTTGTTTTGTCTGAATGTTCGCTGTTTGTCATGAATTAGAGAGAGAGAATATTTCTTTTAATTTATCCCAATCTTCAACGATCACATTGACTAATTTGGAATTTGTAGAACATCGAGTTTGTGTTATGGTTGGTATGCGTCTTTCGGAATTTGATGTAAGAACATAAGATCGCTTCACCGAGTGATGAAGAAGCGAAGAAATGCCACTGAGTGAGGCTTGCAAAAAATATTTGACACTTAGAAATGTTAGAAAAACTTTGCTGCAAAACAAAATTGAAGCGATGTGCCAGACAATGGACAAAAATGGCTTGAGGAGCTTCATCTTTGACTTTTTTCTGGAGTCAATTCAAGTGTCCAGACAATACACTGGCCCGAACGTAACATTTCCTATTAATTTGTGGTGATAATCAAACGGATCCAAAATTTGGTCTAGTATATTTTTGCAACATTCATGACGTTCTTTCTATCTTCACTCACATTATGGAAACCCCAAAATTGATCAACTAACATGCCTTCACAATTTATAAATTTTAAAATTAAGGAACACTGGGAAGTTTGATTTCTGTCAATGGTGTCGTCCACTTGAATAGAAAAAAATTTAGTTTCGTTTATTTCGCCTTTGACGTGATCGTTTAAATAATCTGAAATACATTCAATTATTTCATTTTGAATAGTTTTGGAGTCAGCAGTGAAGCTGTTTTTAATCATTTTGTAATGATTTTAAATTTCTAAAGAACTTTTTGAGATCAACAACCCAAGTAATTCCTTGAAACTTCAACGATTGTTTGCTCAAATATATCACTGCACCAATCACGGTAGAAACAATCTATTCAAACGAACGCTTTCATTGAACTGCACTTTGAAAAGCCTAGAATTCTCCCTCAAAGCATGGCAGTTGTGTTCTGATTTTTTTCAAAACTTTAGCATTAATCCACACTTCAGATGTTCAGCAGAATCATACTATCAATGGAGTGCTAGCGTTAGGTTTAGTAAGTCCGCGAATCCGTCTTTATTAAAAACTGAATGTCCGTTACTAATACGTAAGCGCGGCCAGCAGAATAATATTTTTAGGATTAGACTACTGTGTAGCCATTTTATACAGAGTAAATCAAAACTCCTTAAAACTAATATTGTACGACTTACCGCTCTCCTTAATTCCTTTTTTTGGCTACAATCGCCAATAAATGCATTGGACGTGATTGAAGTAATACACCGCTTTTGTTTTCGCCTTTCCAACGGTTAACGGAGTTTCCAATAAATTACACAAAATATTATTAATTCGATTCATTTCGCTGAAAATCTAAAACAAAATGGTCAACAAAATCATTGCACCACTTCATGTATATTCGGCAGTTTCGGTACAATTGGCTAGAGTTTTTGGCTCCAAAGCTTCCTCAGTTAATTTTCTGCTTTCGCTGTTCGCAACAGCAAAGGATGTGAATATACTTTTTGGATTAAAACCGGCAACACTACGGAGGAATGGGGAATCGCGTTTCTAGGGTTCATGTGCCGTGCCTTGGGGCCGAGAGTTCAAATGCTTTTCGGATTCTAAGGGCGGTGTCGCCATGGCAGCAACATCAATTACGGAATATGCAGGGATATATGCAGGGTGGTAAATATTGTTACGCGTTTTCCGTATATTTGAATAAAGATCGCTGTAAAATAAAATTTATTCATATTTGTAATTATTTTAGCAATTTATAAATCGTAAAAATAAATAATAATAAGAAAATGAATTTTACGTAAAAATATCGAAATGTACGCATATGAAATACTGACAAAGGGAAGACTAATCTGAAAAATTAATTTGATCAAAAAAGTTAGGGAAGTAGCATTTCCCGTCCTTCCCCTGAAAAGCCGTTCTTGATATATATATATATATATAGTGGATATTTGTTTTATTATAGAGGAACGGAAACTGGAAGAACAAGTGGTGTTGGCTTCTTAATCAACAAAAGAATTAAAGACTACCTTCTTGAAGTCGAAAGCACGTCAGATCGAGCAGCGAGGCTCGTTGTTCAACTAACCCAGCGATACCAACTTCAGATAGTACAGGCATATGCACCAACATCAAGCTCATCATGGGGGATTTTAATGCAAGAATTGGACAACAGAAATAAGGAGAGACATCGGTTGGTAAATACGGATACGGGGAAAGGAATGAACGTGGCGATCAACTCATAGAATTTGCCGAAGCTGAAAATCTTAGCATCATGAATTCATTTTTTAAGAAGAAACCGCAAAGAAAATGGACATGGAAACACCCCAATGGAGGAACCAGCGAAATTGACTATATACTGGCAAACAAGAAATCAGTTATTGAAGATTGCAGCATACTGAACAGATTTAATACTGGAAGTGACCATCGAATAGTGAGATGTAAAATGCACATAAATACTAAATTAGAAAGACAGAAGAAAATTAGGAAACAAGGATGTAAGAGAGTGGATTTATAGACATTAAAAGAAAATACTGAGGCATTCAAGTTGGAATTAAAAATCGCTCCAAAATCCAAAATCGCTACTTCAGGGTATGCAACGCAACTCCGTTTAACGGTAGTGTATATGATATATATGAATATATAATTATATAGTAGTAGAATTATAGTATTATAGTAGTAGAATTATATTAATATAGTAGTAAAAATTTATTAGTGTAGTAGTAGAATTATATTAATATAGTGGTAGAATTATATTAGTATTGTAATAAAATTATATTAGTATAGCAGTAGAATTATATTAGTATAGAAATAGAATCATATTAGTAGAGTAGTAGAATTATATTTGTAGAGTTGTAGAATTATATCAGTATATAGTAAAAGAAGAAGAATATGTAATGTGCGATGTTTTATATAGTAGTAAGTTTTCCTTATAATAATAACAGCATTAAAATATCAGTGAAGTACATTAATTTGTTTCCTTTGTAACTCGTAGTATAATACAGTAAAACCTCTCAACAAGGAAATCCTATATAATGCTAAATCCCTATACAAAGATAATTGATTCGGTCCGTATAATAGTGTTGTAGAGAGGTTTTACTGTATAATGAACCATCCCTATAACTCTCTCTACAAGGATAATTTTTCTCGGTCCGTATAATATTGTTATAGAGAGGTTATAGTCTGTGCTACAAAAGCAAAAGTTGTTGCCTTTGTTTCAAGTACCAGCATATTTTCGTTAACATAGTTGCTGATTTCGTGTCTTTATTTGTGTATGCCTATGTATATACGTGTGTGTTTTTCCTCTGGTCTGTTACTTTATTGAAGTACATTTATCTTATAACGAAAGTGTTTGTAACAACATCGCCAATTTTATTATTCTGTGTAATTTTATTTAACATACAAATGGCGTGATCACTGCTAATTCTCTTTCTTATATTTGAAGTTGTGTTCCTGGTCGTAAACTTAAGCAATTCACAGAATTGTTGAATCAGAAACGAAACAGAGAAATTTAAAAAAGAGCGATTTGTAAGGAAAAGCACATTTTGCAGGAAGCTCTTTAAGAAAATGGAAACAAAAGTTCCCAAAAAATGGTTAGCAATTACGTAACTGAACGAAGCATACCAGTTACGTATTGCTAGTTTATTTTTTGTTATTTATCTATTATACATGAAAATTGGAAAAATGAAATGACGTATAATAATCTGATAGCCCAACCGCTTTTCTAGAAACAAAATAAGAGTATGGGGAATCGGTGGAATAAAACTTTTATTTCTGTGCTGCACCGTTTAACACAAAATGTAAGTTCGTAGATTAGGCTTGAAGGAAAAAATATTACTGAAGCAGAAATTGTCCATTTCTTGGGATTTGTAGTAATAGTTTACGGATGTCCTGGCTTAAACATTTCCGTAATCTGAAGGCGAACTTAAATACATCCTCGTACCAATAAAAGGCTGCACAGAGAGTTTGACGGTTTGAACATCAGCCGGGAGGTTCTTCAAGTTTAGTGATGTCTGCCTTTTATGCTAAAGAATTGTTGAAAATGTTTTGCGAAAACCATTGTCCATTAAATGGAATAGTCTACATTTTCAAATCGACCTCAAATAGCAATATGTATGAATCTAAACTGAGCTAATCTTTGAAAAAATGTTCAAAATCGTTCGTTTTTTTAGAATGTGTCAAAAAAAATATTGTTGTGTAACACCTTCATTCATCGTCGAATATTAGCTGTCCAACACTAAATATATATCTCTGTGAGTACTTTTTACATAAGTTTGCCTTGAAAGATTCGTTTCTATATTATCCCAACATGCTTTGTTTTGTTTCATTTGATCTGCCCATGTAGTTTGGTAACTTCGTTAGATCTTTGATGATAGTTTGGTTAAAAATGGCTGTCTATTCTATACAGAGAAGAGCTTATTGTAACTAACACACACACGCACGCACACATATATATATATATATATATGTATATGTATATATATGTGCGTGTGTGTGTGCTGCCGCTTGTAATTGACCTTGGCTACATTTAATAGACGATCCATTGCTTCTGAAGCAAAACTTCAGGAATTGGAAGAGGAACTAGACAAGATCAAATGGGACATTGTAGGACTCAGTGAAGTTAGAAGAAAAGGTGAAGAGTTGGTGGAACTTAAAAGTGGACATTTGTTTTATTATAGAGGAACTGAAACAGGAAGAACAAGTGGTGTTGGCTTCTTAATCAACAAAAGAATTAAGGATTGTCTTCTGGAAGTTGAAAGTACATCAGATCGAACAGCGAGGCT
>QLNU02015003.1:71566332-71589130 GCA_006491805.2 Dysdera silvatica | reverse complement strand
ATGAATCAGCAATTTCTAGCTCAACGTTGTAAACTCGTACTTTTGTTTCCTACAGGAAATTATTGACCATGATCTTAGTTTTGTAGGTTCATCGTTAAAACTTTTCTACTTCTAATTAAGAGCTCCTGTGCAATGTTTTGGAGTTCTGATGATTTCGCTTCGAAAAAAATAACACTGTCATCAACCGAGATGATTTAAATATACACCATTTAGTTTTATACCCTACTTATTCCAATTTATTATATGAAAAATCATCTGCAAAGCTGAAGTAAAAAGTGATTTAGAAATGGTATGTCCTTGCCTCACACCTTTACCAATTCTAATAGTTTTGGTATCTTTATATAACCGAAATTTTGCACTTGCGTTTTTATATATACATTTCACCATGCCAATGTATACATCATCGATATCTGTTGATCTTAAGGAGTTGATGATTGCTGACGTTTTAATAAAGTCATAGGCCTTCTCATTAGTCGATAAATGCCACACACAATGGAAGTTCATATTCGTGTGTTTTTTCTATTAGTTGATTTAATATTTGAATATGATCTACTCTACTGAATCCATTTAGAATTCCAGCTTCTACTCTCTGTTGGGGTGCATCTAAATTTTTCTGTAGGCGCTGTGTTAGAACATTTGTGAAGATTTTCTAAGTCGTATGTAACAAGATAATTTGTCCGTAATTTTTCAAATCCTCTTTGTTCTCCTTTTTATGCAAAAGAATTACTGTGACAGAATCCCATTTGTTTTGTATGTTAGAGTTGTTAAAACATTTTTAAATAATTTTGCAAGTATTTTTCTACATACTCCATATGCTTCTTTTAGGATATCTAATGTAATGCCATCATCACCAAGAGCTCTTCCTTTCTTCATTCTTTTTATTTCAAATGCTACTTCCTCTTTTAAGATTTTAGCAGCTGAGCCTTCGATCATGTCATTGTCTTCATTTGATCCATTGTTTCTTTCATGTAGCTTTCTGTAGAATTCTTCAAGTCTTCTAAGTATTTCTTCCCTATTTCTTTTTACGATGCCATCCTCTCCCTTGAATTCAATGATGTGTTTCTTCCCAACAGAAAAACTTCGTTTACAACCCTAAGGCTGTTGTTGTTTCGAAAGGCTTTCCTTAATAACTCACATTTGAAGTTTCTTCTGTCTTCTTTCATATTTTTGCTCAAATTCTGCAAAGTTCTACATACTGTATCCAAAACTCGTATTTTGATTTTCTACCTCTGTATCTCTTCACATTTTTATGAGTTGTTTCGTCTTCTCAGATAATTTATTATTGTGATTCTACACGTTACACCAACAAGTTCTCCAACGGTTTCAATTATTGTCTTAACAACGTTTTCATTTGCTTCTGAAAATATCATCTTCTTCAATAAGTCCTTCCAGTTCAGAAAAGCGATTTTTTAATTCCAATTTCAATGCCTCTGTATTTTCTTAATTTTTTTTTAAATCCACACCCTTACATAATTGTTTCCTAAAGTGCTTCTGTTTTTCTAATTTAGTATTTAAGTGCATTTTACATCTCACCATTAGATGATCACTTCCGGAT
Source organism: Dysdera silvatica (assembly GCA_006491805.2). Taxonomy (NCBI): domain Eukaryota; kingdom Metazoa; phylum Arthropoda; class Arachnida; order Araneae; family Dysderidae; genus Dysdera; species Dysdera silvatica. Next base: position 71,587,575 of record QLNU02015003.1, on the reverse strand, counting down.
TTAAATCTGTTCAGCACGCTGCAATCTTCAATAACTGATTTCTTGTTTATGAGGATATAGTGAATTTTGCTGGTTCCTCCATTAGGGTGTTTCCATGTCCATTTCCTTTGTGATTTCTTCTTAAAAACTGAAATCATTATGTTAAGATTTTCAGCTTCTGCAAATACAAACGATTTGATGGCCACGTTTATTCCTTTTCCCTTATCTGTATTTACCAACCGAAGTCTCTCATTGTTCCTGTTATTCAATTCTTGCGTTAATATCCCCCATGGTAAGCTTGATCTGTTGGTTCTCCTTAGTGTGTAACTGTTTCATTTCTTCATAAAATTTGTCAGCCTCTTCTTCAGTACGGCTTGATGTTGGTGCCTGTGCCTGTAGTATTTGAAGTTGGTATCGCTGGGTTAGTTTAGAAACGAGCCCCGCTTTTCGATCCGACGTGCTTTCAACTTCAAAAAGGTGTTCTTTAATACTTTTGTTCATTAAAAAGCCAACACCACCACTTGTTCTTCCAGTTTCCGTTCCTCTATAATAAAACAAATGTCCGCTTTTAAGTTCCACCAATTCTTCACCTTTTCTTCTGACTTCACTGAGTCCTATAATGACCCAATTGATCTTTTCAAGTTCCTCTTCCAATTACTGAAGTTTTGCTTCAGAAGCAAGGGATCGTCCATTATATGTTGCCAAGGCCAATAAGGAAAGGCAGCCTTGACCATTCCGGTGATTCTCAGCACCCCCTGCTTCCATGTCCCGCTGACATTCTGACTTGTTCAGGAGCACTCCAGCACCTGGAGACTAAGAGCCATGATTTTTAGTGCATAAGCATATCCTGAATTTTTGCCGAGATGAGTGATCAGGTGGTTAATATGTTGTTTCCCATTTGTCTGCCAAATTAAAATTCGACAAACGTTTAAAACATGTTAAATTAATTTATATAAAAGTGAAAATTACATCTGATATTACATATTGGCCTGCTGTGGTGTAATTGTAATGCATTCTTTTGTGCTGTTAATCAAGGGTTGACTTCCATAATACCACATAGCCAATCGCGTACCCAGAGGCTTTTCTTCCTCAAACGTGGCAAAAAAACACCAAAGAGCAATCGTACACCAAACTGGGAACCCGACTACCATTAGGAAAACTATCTACAGAGACGACGGAACTAAGATCCCATAAAGAAGGCAGGGCATAGTTCCCGGTTTATCGTTATGGGTTATACATATAAGACGTATTATTTATTGAAACTCATTTAATAATGAATAGAGAGGATTCTTTGTTGTTCTAAAATATCAATTTTATTTATTATTTATCAACTTGGTTGATTAGTAGAAAAACAACCTACAGAAAAGGTGTAGCTGAGATCAGATAAAGGAGGCCGGGCGTAGTTCCCTGTTTATCGTTATGAGTTATACGCATAAGGAAACGTATTATTTATTGAAACATTTAATAACGAGTAGAGAGTATTCTTTGAACTTCTGTTCCGCACTCGTGGCTCCTTGAAATACTCAGCATATACAAAGTGCATCCCTCAATCATCCGATTCCTACAGAGCAGCATGAAACAATGGAGAACCCGGTTACAGCTAAACACGCCAGACAGTAAAATAGAAACGGCCGAGATCCCCATCCGCCGCGGAATCTTTCAAGGAGACGCACTAAGCCCCCAGTGGTTCTGCTTGGCGTTAAACCCCTTGTCAAGGATGCTGAACACAAGTAAATACGGATACATGCTGAAGAAAGACAAGAGAAACCTACATAAAGTCTCCCACCTCATGTACGTAGATGACATCAAGCTATACGCGCCAACCATCACCCAACTCCGACAACTCATCAGTATAACAGAGACATTCTCCAAGGACATAGGAATGGAATTCGGCCTCGATAAGTGCAAAATACAGAAGAATAGCAAAGAAGATTTACCAGGCATCGAACTCGAAGACGGGAGACTACTGAAGACCTTGGACGAGGGCGAAACCTACAAATACCTAGGGATAATGCAAAAACGGCAGCAGGAGCACAAGAAAGTCAAAGTCCAGCTCACGCAAGCATTCCAAGAAAGACTTAGAAGCATTGTGAAGACGAAACTGAGCGGGAAGAACACCACGCAAGCAATTAACGCATATGCGGTACCAGTGCTCACCTACTCCTTCGGGATCATCAAATGGTCCAACACTGAACTAGAACAACTCCAGCGGAAAATGAGAACCATCCAGAGAAGAGCCGGACAACTACACCCTGCAACGGCAATTGAACGGCAAACACTACCCCGGGAAGAAGGAGGACGCGGACAAGCGGACCTCAAAGACTTACATGACAAGCAGATCCAGAGCATGAGGCAATACTTCCAGTTGAAGAGTCCCCGATCGCCACTCATCCAAGCCATAATACAAGCAGATGCAAATTACACGCCACTAATTCGCAATACAGAAAGAGCGTGTCGTGGGCAACCAATGAACGAATGTTAAGATCTTGGGCGGACAACCTTTACACGGCAGGTACTACATTTTACTTACAACAACCACACGTTGACAAAAAGGCATCAAATTCTTGGCTGGCCAAAGGCACTCTCCAGCCAGAGACAGAAGGATTCATGCTAGCCATCCAAGACCAAGTGATCGCAACAAGGAACAATCAGAAATTCATCCAGAGAAAAGACATAGAAAGCGACAAATGCAGACACTGTCATGCGGCATCGGAGACAATCCAACACGTGATGGCAGGATGCAAGATCCTTGCGCAGTCAGACTACAAACATAGACACGATCAAGTGGCGAAAATAGTCCACCAGAAATTGGCAGCGAATGCTGGCTTTCTGACAGAGAAATGCCCATATTACAAATATGAACTAGAGACTGTGATTGAGAACAAACACACAAGCTTTACTGGGATAGAGCAATCTCAACAGACAAGAAAATCCCACATAACCGTTCTGACATAACCCTTGTCGGTAAATCGGATAAGATCACGTACCTAATCGAAATAAGCACTACCCAACACCAATAACATATGGGTAATCTACACGACGAAAATCACCATGTACCAAGACCTCAGACATGTAGTACGACACATATGGGGTAAGGAAAAGATCTTCGCTATCCCGTCAGTCATCTCAGCAACAGAGATATTATCAAAAACGCTTGCAACGAATTTGGAAATAGCATTGACCCAAACACCGACGTTAAAAAGCAAAATGACACAATCTGGCACATTAAGAAGTGATGTGAAAGGCTTGGGAACATGTCTCTCTGCCCGTCTCAAAGCCTGCTTCCGCCAGAAATGGGCGAGAAAAGTTTATATATATATATGTGGGCTGTTTGAAACGTATGTACACGTATGCAGTTGATGATGAAACTAAATAGTCGTGTATCTCTGTAATCTCGAAATTGTGATTTTATATACCTTAAGTGCGTGTTTAATGCATATGAAGACCCTTGTAATTCTTTTGGTACGTGCAAAACTGGCTCGTAAATGTGTCTATACTTTATGCCAAAAAGCGCCATTATTTTTAGCCAGGCACAAGGTTATACCTTTGGTTAAGGAGTATGTATTCCTTGAGAGAGAGGTGGGGGGGGAGAAAAGTTCGTTAAAATGTGTTCACCGACTGTTGTGCCACTTTATATGGAAGTTACCATTGTAAACGGGGAAACTGTAATAGAAGCTCTGTGGGTGGTGGCAAATTGTCTCTCAGATATTTGGGGCATTTGTAGATTGACTATAAACTCGTTAAGAATTTATTTAATCACTCATTGCATGGTGCCAGGTTGTTCACTGATCTCAGAATGACAGTTACAGAGATAACAGCATGGGTTCAGTTGCGTAGCATAGGGGAAGTACCAGCGAGGAAAAGAATCTGGGCACAAAAGTTAGACTGGTGGAAGGAAGTATTAATGGGTTTTAGCGGGTGCATGTTTAACCTGCGCCGGGATCTGGCATCCTACACTACTCCCCTGGATGGATTAGAAATTTTCAGTCATGTTGCGCTTATACGTCTCTATACAGCTCACATTCTACAAATTTTTGATCCGTGTGTGATTATATAACAAGGATCGACTAGCCCTGCGATTTCACCGTGTGATAATGCTTTCGCATAGTGCACCATTAAACCGGGTTGGTCTGCCAACTGTGCAAAGAACGCTTACTCAGAGATCTCATAAACATCGCCTGCTCACTGTTGTCGTTCGGATTCCTTGGAAAACAGTAGGTCCCGGTGCAGCATGACCACTGTAGACCTTGAGCCGTAAAACCACAAGCAAACAAAGAAGGAGCGATTAATCACGGCGGGCAGTAACAGACAGAAAAGAATGCAACTCACCGGTCTCTATGAGGAAACATGGGCACCTAGTTAAAAAAAAGATGTTTTCTTGATAACTGTATAAATCCAGTCACCGAAATAAAAGGCGATTGAATGAGTAGATTTGTCAAACACCCCATACGTGTTATATATATATATATATATATATATGTATGTGTGTGTGTGTGTGTGTGTGTGTGTGCGTGTATGAATTATTGTGTGCATTTTGAAACTGTAAGAAAAAATATGTAGAAATGAAATAACGGAGAGTTGACAGAAATGAAAACAGCAGAAATAACAATGAAAACAATAAAAAAAAGACAGAATAACAGTAAATTAACATAAAATCCACATACTAGTAAACTTATACATGAAAATATAGTAATTAATAATTAATAAGTTGAGATAAGGACCGGAGAGAATGTGAAAGAAAATAGAATATGGAAGGATTAATAAATGAAAATAGGACACCGCGTGTAGGAACGTTATCAAGGAAGATGTGGATACTAAGCAACGTAAACGTTTTTGTACGGAAATTGGCCTAAACAAAAAAAAATTATGCTTTCCTACATTCTGAGCGAAAAAACACGAGTAAAATTCAAACGAATGAAAAATAAGAGAATGAGAAAAAATTAAAATGACTTACATTGGGACGTCGACCTTCTTGTGATTCAGAAAACACAAAAACGAATAAAATTAGGCCTAAACGGAAGGGAGTGGAGGAGCAGATGACAGGGAAGCAGTATTGCTGGATTATAGCTAAAGAAGCTAAAAGCGTATAGGAAGTCCCTAAATTGGAGAGATTTTAAAGTAGCCTTTTCATTTTTATTTTAATTTATTAAAAAAAAGAAGCAAAACAACGTAGCGGTATTAGCCCGTCTGAATTCGAGTGTTCGATAGCTTTAATAAGGTTTGAGTCTTCAACGAAAATTCTGTTGATTTGAGACGTATATTGATTTACACAAAATTAAAATTTAGTAACGGAACGTGTTATTACTTCTTTTTGCAGGAATGAAACCGAATTAATGTAGCAGTAGGCAAACGCATTGTCACTGCACCACCACAGGGTCATATTTTGTGTAAATTATAAATAGTGATACGGCATATTTCAATATAAAAGGGATTGCCAACCCCAAAAAAATACGGTAGTGTATTTTACAACGCCAGTAAAATAAATTTTGTCTATTTAGCAAAATTTTATAACGTCGCTTTTAAATTCATATTTAAGTCGATGCTAAGCAATTATTAGTGCTTTATAATTTACTCCTGTTCACATGTTGCCAATACAGTTCTTTTAGAATAAGGATTTAAGGCGCATAGTTCAGGTCAGAAAACCCTGATAAATCATAAGCCGTAATAACAGTTCATCAGGGAATGTGGTAATAGCAGATGACATTAATGATCATGTCTTCATGAATAATAGACATTTATATCCATGGTGGTTAGGAGCATTACGTCGTAATATCCTTCTTAATAATGGTTATTTGGAAACGATCTCGATGATGTTATTTTACGAGGTATTGCAACCACTAGTCATTATTATACACCAATATTGATTTATTAGGTGACGATGGAACACAGTTGGTTTGAGAGTAACGATTCGCTGGGTCATTATTAATGCATTGCGGAGTCTCTTATATTATGACAAAAGTAGGGATTTTTGCATAATATTTTTTAGATTAATTGCAAAGAACACACATTCTTTTGTTGATGTGGTCCTTATAGTCGACCATGGAAGAACATATATTAATGAAAAATAAGCCCTTTTGAACTAAACAATACGAAGTTAACCTCATTTAAAATGAAGTCACTATTTCATTTCTTTAATTCGCACACATATATTGCAACAAAAATTAGGCGAACTATTAATTATATATCAGAGGAGATAGATTTCTTTAAAACAACAGCAAATATTTGTTATATTGCATATTTCAGGAAGTTTCGTTTCATTTGGTTTAACTGTGAATAGAGTTTCATAAAAATGCAATGCAATTATGACTAAGTTGAAAACATATTACTTCGTTGTGGCAAATAGCGAAATTTGCATACGCTGCAGGTTCTTAATACTAATCAAATAACGTTATAGAGAGAAACGCTAGGATAAATTGTGAAGATCCACATTTTGTTTTGATAATTTTTCTTATCGACTTGCCTCTGATATACGCGATGTGCATTTTTTTATAAAGTAGCTATTTGGTCTTGCTAAAAATACTTTATGGTTTAATCGATTTTTTTCCATTAAGAGAATACATTAAAACATAGGCAAATGTTTTGCGTATTCCTTCTATTTGAATTTAATAAACTTATAAACCATGACTATTTTGACTTTCAACGATTTTCCCTATGACCATTCTAATGTAAATTCTGTAATCGCACCCAGTATGCATAACATACTACTGTAAAAATTACTTTTTCCTTAGCACTAAAATTTCAATAAATTAGCAGGGCAGTATTAAAAAGTAGATTTTGCAAAATAATACTCATTACTATGCTAATTAATATGAAAGTAATTGAGTTATAAAAGTATAATTACGCATCTTACATATACCTAATCTATGTTTAGTTAAGGTGATTTTAGTCTCTAAAATGGTAATTTTTATAAAATAATATCTATTTCGTTTAATCAGACTAACATGCATATTTAATAATTTAAAATTAGTTTTGAAGTTTCGAAATTATAGTAGTAGCATAATTTAAGTTTAATAAATTAAAAAATGTGATTAAGCAAACGTAGACAAGATTATAAAATGAAAACATACATTCATTTTACATTTAGAAATGTGTAATCGTAAGTATAAAAAAGTGACGAATTCATCGAAATTTGGAAAAATAGAAGAAAGGGATTTATCACGTCTTAGTAAAGATGGAGAACAGATTTAACAACTGGCATATGCGCATAAATATTATGCTATAACATAGGTTTGAGAGCGCGCCTTTTCGTTTTCTCTTAGTTTTTAAATATTGTTTAATTTGGTGACTAATCTTTTAACTTGATTTGGCGACTTTAGTTTTTTGCTAAACTTTTGGCTGAAAATACTATCTCTTTATCTGCCGGTAGCCATGCCCCTCTGTCCATCGAGGAGCTTGAACTATCAACTCTTGCCACTCCATCTAACACTGCCTCTACGCTGCCTGATCGCACCTCCTCACAGGATCCGACTTCCTCAAGCCATGCCTCTTCTGTTCGGGATGCTGTGGCTAGGCTAAGCCACGCCTCCCCCTGAATCTGACTTTCTGCTGGTACCAGGCCACGCTCCATTTTTTAATCGGAACTCTGACATGCCAACGAAACGAAACGCGCTTCCTAGTGAAGCCATAGAAATATTGTCTGAATCCGCTAACTTAGAAAAGGATTATTTCGTCACTACTATAGCCCCAGGAAGAATAGGGAGTGCATCAGCCTAATTACAAGCGCTCTCTGCTCTGGCTAGCTGTTGATGTACGAGGAAGCAGCCAGTTATCGCGCCAATAACCATTACGTATATGATTCCATGAATAAAGGTCGTTTCCTTTTTACCAGCCATCGTAAACACATATACCTCTTAATCCGGACCGATAGCAAACTTAAACCGGTCATCGTGGCAGTGGCCTTTTGTACTGTGAACGATAGCAAACATAAAACCCCATCCGCTGTAACCTCCATCGATCCTAACTCCGTTGATGACATAATTAAGCGTGTGTGTGTGGATTCTACACCTTATGCACACGACCAGGAAAAACGAACTTGCTGTACGTGTGTCAAGTATGACAGCTTCTAGTCGTTTGTTCTTCATCACTGCAATAGAAGGCAACCCTGTCCAAGAGAAACTCCGCCCAAGCCTTGCCAAACTGAGTTGATTAATCCGCGATATCTCGGGCGTTATCGCTGATTATGCTTTATTAAAAGCACTCGGAAAACAAGGCGTCGAAACTCTTCGCAGATGAACTCGCCCCTGTATACATGACCCGCTCACCCCGCTTGAAAAAGTTTTATTAAAGTTCAAACGTCCGATGTCTCTCTTCGTCAAGATTGGCCCTGTTACCCACGAGGTGCACCGATACGCATCCTCATATAATCAGTATGTGAAGTGTTATCGTTTTAGGCACCGCGAGGCCACCTACAGATGTAAACACCATTGTCCAAAATGCGGGTGAGAGTACCCAGCTTCTGTATGTTCTTTCAAGAAATCCCCCTGTGCAAACTATGGGCATGGCCATCAAGCTGTCCATTTTAAATGACTGTCCGGTGCCACTTGCGAAGCTTGAGGAGAGAAAAAAGAGCAGCTTTTCCCAATATGGGCTTCAGTATCACTCCAAGCATTTACGGAGAGTAAGATTAGCATCTGGTGCACGCAATCCACCTTACACTTCCCTCCCTGCACGAAGTCACTTTGGCGAACCACAGTCTTGACTGAACTTGGCACACAGATGCCTCTCTCCGTACATAATTTACCAGTTTTATAGAGCTTCATCTTGTCAATTGTTCTATATGAGGAGCTGCGTTCGCTTTCCAAGTTCCACTTCAGTTACTATTGAAAAGATATTACAATCCAAGGCCTTTGCTTCGGTCTGTCAGCCTTAACATTCTAAAATATCCGTACCGGGATGCGCTTGGGAAACTCGGCCCAGACGTTCTAGATCTTCACAAACGAGCCCTTCAACATAGACAATCAGAAAGGGATGTGTCCTTTGCTAGCCCAAGCATTGGCTATACACTTTGATTTCACAAGTCCTCTATTCCACTCACCGAAGCGGAACTTGTGGCCCTTTGGGAAGCTGTAAACCGGAGCCTCCATCATGGGAGGGAAGCCACTACCATCTTTGTCGCTTGCAACTAGCGATCCTCAACGTCCAGACCCTCAATACGGCTATCTGACGGATTCGTCTCTATCATACAAGATATAGCCGCCACTGTTTCCAAACGTGCTGCAGCTGGAAGTGCTTGGCCCTTCTGCTGCATCCCTGGACACCGCGGCCTCTACGGAAACACAATTGCTTACTCCCGGGTACGTCGATTACGGAAGACGAGAATGCTGTCTCAGCAACAGGCCCCTCCGCATCAACTCCAGTTTTGCGAACAACCTCCTTCCGTCAAAGGAACTTTTCTGGCGCTTGCTGAGCTACTCACGTAACGTCAGGAGATCATCGCGCCATGTTTGAAGTCAACGAGGCTCCCAATTTCTTGGGATTCTGCACCAGAGACGTGCACACCAGGCTCCACCCGTTCCGCCTTCCTTATTACGCTCACACCAAAACCGTCCTGGAGAGTATCAGGCCATCAGAGTATCAGATCACTTCAGTTTGCCTCCAGTGTCAAGCAAGGAAGTTGATGAGAGACACTGCAGCACATCTTAGTCCCTTTGTCCGGTTTTATTATCACCTACTTTCTGAATCTACTTTCTTCCTGCAGCGCTTTTTATCTTCGTCTGCCAACAAGTTTGTGGACTCGTTATGCTGGTCACCATTTCCCTGATTTCCAGTGTTCTCTTGCTTCGTCCTCCTGGCCTGCCGGTCTGAAGTTTAACTGGCGATGCACCTTCACAACTTACATCCTCCTCCTCTTCTTTCTACTTTAATTCAACCTCTATTAACAGCTTTCTTTTGGAGCAACCTACGATGTACACCATGCCTAAGAATACAGCGCCACCTTCAGCAGCCACTCTTCTTAAGGATTTATCTGAAAAATCCCTTACTTATTATGCTATAAAATATAAGTCCAACTTTATAACATGATATTGAAAGTGGATAATGGTAATCTCTTAATAACCTTACAGATTAAGCAACTAAAATTGTGTAAAGCACATATAAGGAATAATAAAATGTGCCGAAACACAAATAGATTAATATTCGCACGAGAAAAGTAGAAAGTAAGCTACTAAATGAGAAAATGGCGGGATAAAAATTTCTTTCGATACGTGATTAGAACACCGTATTTATTTTCATTTTTATCTTTTCCACATTTCTCGCAGAACTTTCTTGAAATTTGCAAATCTGAATTGAATACAAAGTAACGCTTCCGATACAAAGGAAAAAATTTCTCAACAAATCTCTTGGGATTTCTTTAGATTACAAACGCCGTGATAAGACAAGCAAATATCAATGGCAAAAAATGTTTTAACTATTATACTTCCCCTTTCTTAAATTTCTGCTTGAGGTGCTTCTATTATAAGAAAATTATATATACATACATTCATTGTAAGAAAAGGGAATTTTAAGTTTTTGAATAAGTGCATTTCAAGATAAAATCTAATAATTATTGCATGTATATTTTGTCATTTCTTCACAGAGGATTTTCAAAATAGAAGTTCGAAGGACATAGCTCTATATAATTATTAATGATCGGGTTGATAAACGTTGGTAGTAAATGATTGTTTCTTTAAATCCTCTTATTCAGAGTTTGTCCTAAAAATAAATATGTATGTTTTGATGTCGTGTTTGTGAAACTGTCTTTATTGTTCTTTATAATTACGGATTTTGGTGATAAAATTGGAATATCTTTTATATGCTTCAGTGAAATTAAATTATTTTAATCTAATTATTCCCTTTGTATAGTTTCAATTTTTCGCTAAATGGAAGCATTAATTCAAGATGCGACAATGCAGCGCTTTATTCAATGAACATGAAACCGTCTTTTCGAAAGGACTTTTCAATATTTGAGCGTGGGGTAATTTCCTTCGGAGTGGCAGGGAGGGAAATACTTTTGTTTCCTATGGAGGAGAAGGAGGAGGAGAAAACTTTCGGATTGTAATTCAAAATGGTTCTGAACAAGTCTCTGCTGGATTAGACTATGGGATTCGGAACATATTTCCTAAGACCATTACCAGAAGTGTTCAGTGTAAAAGGAATGATTTTTCTAACAAGTTTCTCCCCTTTTATGATCTTCTGAGACAAGAAAGAGGCACTATATTCATTCATTTCATATCACTTTTACTCGAGGGTAGCGGGTGTGACATTCTACTATTACTGACTTTTCTATGTATATTTAAAATCAGAAACAGGAGCAACGTTCAAGTTTGAAATAAAAGTGAAACGTAAGATGGACGCGTTTAATAGTATTAAACGCGTGTGTAAGGCAAGAGAAAAGTAAAATTTAAAAAAAAAGCAAAACAACACAAAACATGGAATTCTTTAAAAGATATCTAATTTCTGTTAAGGTGTGTTTAGTAACAAATATAATTTGATATAAAAACTATTGTTAGGTTATATACGCCATTAATAATACTTCAGCTGTCGTCTCAAATTAGATGTAATTAGTTGTAATAAATCTCAAATTAGTTGTAATGTCTTCGTTTGGCTAAAATATTTTCCATGGTGAGATTTTAACGACCATCAAATTATGTTTCTGTATATATACGTACCTGGAGGGAATATACTTACCAATTTCATTTGTGAAAACTTTACAGGAACACAGATATGAACATTTAAAGTTAATATGGTCATTAATCTTTATTTTATTACGTAATTTCATGAACCGAACTTTAATGGTTAATGTAATAAATAAATATTTAAAAAAAAAAAGCGGATACATTTGTCAAGCAATATTCAAAACTCATACTCAAGGCCATAGGTTTAGGTCTAGGGTTAAATTTAATGAAATGAAACTGGTTTTACGGTATGAATGTAGAACGACTATAATGAAGAACTAGCCTTTCTAAACAGACGCCATTGCGTGAGTTGTTTTTTTTTATAGTAACATTTCTGGTTTTTTCAGATTTTATTTACTTTCATTCTATTTGAGGAAGTTTTTACGCAACTTTATTTGCGCAAGATTGTAATTAATAATCTGTTAGCAGTGTAAGTGTATACTGATAAACGAATTAGGAGAATCGTGTTATAAATATCAGTTTAAATATTTAATACTGTCACAAAACCTTCGGCAAGAAATTTATTTGCGTATATCCTCTGGATATTGTAAAAGGCAAATACGTATATTATTCTCCCTAAAAACCTTCTGACTACCTATCAAATTTACCAAAAAATTCACTACCCGTATGCTATTTAAAATTCAAATTGCATTTACTGAAAAAATACCAGATAAGGTTATTTATCTCCACAACATCCTTTAGTTTTGGCTAAAGATATTTATAAAAAATTAAAAACATCCATCCTGATAAAATATTCCATACAATTGTTTTCCGCTAACTAATAGTTATGATTTAAATAATAATGATAAGAGAAAATAATCGGTTAGATAGGAAGAGAGGAGGAGGAGAAGATATTACTTGTTCGTGGAAATGCAGGGATTCTCCGTTTGCTAATGAGTTTTTCTCCGAATTTAACTGTGGTAAAATGGAAAAGTCTTTGTTTACCTGCATTGAATACGTTAACGGGTGAATCCCTTTAATTAGTTTCGGTAATGTGGTTCCTGTATATGTGGATAATGCTCGTCGTTTCCGGCTGAAGTAACAATATCGGCGAAGAAATACGTTTGAAAATTATATTTGCATAAAAGAATAAACAGTATTTACTTTTTCGTATCGTTTTCCCCTATTTACTCTACATTCAGTTTCTAAAATGAGAACTTGATATAAATTAAAAACGTGCACTTCTTTAAGCAAACTGAAATGATTACAAGTACATTTTTTTCATAATTATTGAAAAGCAATTCTTATAAAATAAGAGAATACTAGAATGCTTAACAACTAAATGTACTCACTTCCATTTATTTCCAATCAATTATGCCTAATTCTTTTCTTAGAAGATAGAACAGGTTTTGAAGCGTACAACTTTTTACGACTTTGGTGATTATATCTGTTTTGATCAAATGCTGTGATTGACTTCAATGATTTTGGAAGCTGTCCACCATTTTACGAAATTTAACCCGGATTTTAATAGTTATAACCCTGGTGAGAATACACTGAGGTATGGATATTTTGACGTTGTAAAATTATTTTCGAGTCGTCTGTACACTTTTTATTTAACTATTATTTGCAATCAAACTTCATTAAAATTGATTTTTTGTCCTAAATGATTTCAGATAAAACAAAAAATCTTTTAAATTTATTTCTTATTAATAGCATGCTTTTATATGATTATTTATGCTTGTCAATGCGCCGCATACACCCATTTAAATGTCCCAATGATATTCGTGTAATATTATTTTTTCAATTTGTATTTTATTTTCTGACGCTTTTGGGCCTCAACTACGGTGATACACGTATAATATATATATATAAGTATATATCCTCTGGATATTGTAAAAGGCAAATACATGTATTATTTTCCCTAAAAACCTTCTGACTATCTACCAAATTTACCAAAAAATTCACTACCCGTATGCTATTTAAAATTCAAATTGCATTTACTGAAAAAATCTGAAATGGCATGTATACATGTGTAAGTTTACTAACCGTAAATTCGAGTCCTTTTGCAAACACGTAAAACATATAATATTTAATATTTAGGGAAAACAATATAAGCTAAAAAATAAAATTATGCAAAGAAACCAAAATATCGTACAAGTATGGCTTGGAATGTCAGAGAACCATATTAGTAAGAATATGTGTGCAGAAAATGCATTTCATATATTGTTTATTCAAAAGAAAACGCATAATAATTTAATACAGCGATGCAGATTTTTATCAGAAAAACTTTCTAAAACTCGCAATTCAAAATCCTGATGTTATTGGAGGCAGATATCTTTGCGCCATTACTTTATTAAAAAGGTTTTAATTTTAAAATTGGGCGACTTGTGGATCGAGACTTTTGGCGCAGCCCGTATTTAATTTTTCCACCTGCTGTTGTAGCCTTTTTTGGTGACATAAGTTAGGCATTTTCATTGCATATTAAATGATGATCCGTGGTATGTAGAATCCTGACAGCAGGTTCTATATATGCTGTGCAGTACGTGGTCGGACATCTTCGTGGTGGAGGGTAACTCGTCACATAGGAGATTAACACACTCTCCAGCTGGTTCTTTAAATTGCTTAACGAGCTGCATTGAATCTATAATTATAATTCGGTAATATCCTATGTCAAATCGATTATTCAATCATGTATACATTTGAATCCAGCAGAATGCATTTTTATTGACGTAAAGTAAAATACAACGCAACACTAAGAATTGTATGAGAGAAATATGAGCGATACACTGCGCAAAAATAATATTTAAAACAAATTACACAGCCCTGCGTTTCAGGCTCAAAGAGCACCAATCGTACGTTCACAAACAAGATTTTGAAAAATCGGCCATTGCAAAACACTCATGGAAACATGGCCATCGTTTCTGTTTTGCCGATGCAAAAATAATTGAAAAAGTCCGTTCACCCTCAGATCTCAATTTTTTCGAGGCCTTTCATATCTTCAGTAATTCCTGTACAATAGTCAACGAGCCGGTTGAGAACAATTTTTCCCCCCTCTTATTACAAACCTCTCTTTCAATCAACATAATTTCTTCTTCCAACAATAATTGTTCCTTTTCCTTTTACTTAGCATTCTGCACAATAGATGGCGACACAAATCAGGCTTTTTGTTATGTTACCTGTTTCGCCTTTTTCACTTTTTCGTTTTTGATTTAGTGGCAACAAATCAGTTTGGACGAATTTTCTGACGATGGTGGACGCTTGATTTTCCACCGAAACAATTGTAAAATGTCTCTCCTGCTCAAATTAAACTGCGTTTGTGTGTAATTTGTTTTAAATACTAAGAATTGTAGTTCTTGTCGAATATTTCTGCATTATTCTGGGCATTTAAGAAATTCATTGTATTCAGTCTTAGGCCTGATAAATGTTTTTTGGATCGTTCTTCCTGTATATTATACGAGTAGAAATATTGTAAGCATGTTGTTCTCTAAATTTAGGACATATTTTTCTTTTTCTTTTATGTCGCTTTAATGAAATGCTTTATTTTCAATTTATTTTTTCTTTCGTTCGTTTATCCCCAACATCAGATCTAATTCTCTTAAGTTGCTTTGTCATCATTATAATTTTTTAATTTTCTGCTATACTGAGAGCTTTTCCGCTTTAATAGTTACAATTTTTTCGTTTTTTGTCTCTTCCTCTGTCCATATCCTTTCAATTAAATTTATTTCCTCCATTTTTATTATACATCGGTTATTTTCCGGTAATGAAAGCATTCTAATTACATTCTCATCATTTTTCTCTGATTTAATTAATTTCTGCCTTCAACTTTATCTCCTTTCTTACAATTCCAAATATTTTGATTCATTAAACTTTAATTCAGGGTCTTTTGAGAATAATGTTGTTTAATTAGAACCTCGTTTGAACGTTTCTGTTTCGTTAATGAACGTTTCAAAAGAGCTGAATATAAATTTCGTATTCTTTCTATCCGAGGCAAGCTGTTCGGATTGCAAATAATTTCCTTCATCTTTACAAAGTAATTTTAAATTTTATAATGAACAATGTTATTTTTGTTTTAACAATATTAGCGTCAAATTAAAATAACAGTTTTTATTTATCTCCATGAAATGGAGAAATGGAGATTTTTGATGTATCTTTTATTACAGATATAATTGCAGTTAAATTGCAGACAAGGACAATCAACAAAAATGAAAGTCTTAGCGTATACAAATTAGGCATATAAAAGGCAATTGCAATTTTGAAACCCATGACAGTTTGACCAATGTGAAATGGTGATTTTTTAAAATCTAAATTGTGTTCATGTAATTGCGTCTTCACTACATTCATCGATTCCCGTCTCATCATCTGTCAATTTTCGTACTTGGACGAATTTTATTCTAGAAAACATTTTATTTGGAAGTGTCACATCTGAGATTACTGAGCCACTTTCTGCAAAGATATTTCCCACAAATTGACATGAATTGATTCAAAAACCACTCACAGGTTTAAATCGAAATTCAAACAAACGCAGTATATTATGAGATGAACCTACGTTTCCTTACAACTGTTTCGATAAGTAAAAAGGACACATCTTCGTCTTCAAAAATTCTTTCAAACTAGATTCGTTGCTATTAAGTCAGAACCGATTATCGTCTCGACGTGTGACAGTTGTGTCACCACCCATTTTATGGAGATCGAAGCAAAATGAAATTATACGGTAAATCAGAAAAGAGATATTTGTAGCAAAGTGAGAAAATAGTTACTCTTACGTAAATCTGTGTAAGAATAATTTAAGTAACGAGCAGGGTGCGAATCAAACTTTTTTACAAGGGGGTGATAAAAAATTCGAACTACAGTGAAAATCGGTTATAACGACCTTCAAGGGACCGCGAAAATTCGGTCGTTATAACCGATAGTCGTTATAAACGATATCTTTTTAAAATCATAGTAGCCTATAGTATAATACACTTTTAGAGTTTTATAAATTATTTTGATAGTAAAAAGTATTAAACTTTTTGGTTTCAAAATTAAATAAAAATATATTTAATTATAATGAATTTAATTTCCCTTAACGTTAAATAATATTTATAGCCACAGTAAATACGTAACACTTTTTATTTTTTTAAATTGAAAAAATTCTAGAAAATACTAAAGTATATAATGTAGAAAACAAATCTAATGAATAATATTTATTATATTATACTAATGACTTCCGAACAGTGTCGGTTTGAGAGTTTTATAGGCCTTATTCTGAAAAAATAAAATAGGCCCCTAAAGAATATGATATTCGTGTTATTCAATTAATAAATCACGTGTTTTTTAAGGTTTATTATCTTCAATATTCAGGTTGGTGTACCGTGGCAACCTGTTTTGGCCGTTTAACATTGTAAAGTGGTTGTGGCGCGGTTTGAAACTTATCCCCCACAACAAAAAGTGCCCATGCTTAGATAACGGTATAGACATCAGCCCATTTAATAAATAAGCTCTGGGTTGGACATGATTTTGATGTCTTTAATTTGATAACTAATCCACTTAGTTCGGATTTATGACAACAGTCGTTGTCTTTCACCGTCTACGTAGACAACCAAACTACAGATGGTGTTCCGGTTCGTCGTTATGATACGTGCAAACCAATCTTAAACGGAATAACGACAAACTTCTTATAAAGTTAGAATAGTATGTTAGTGTTAATTATAACGTAGTTGTCGAATATTGCTGTATTTATTGGTATATTCAATTTGACAAAAATAAAATTATAATACTACAACTAAATATAAATACAACGAAACTTTAAAACGAATAAAAAAACCCTTGATTTTTGCTCTTTTATATTTGCGAAATTATTGGTAATTTCTTTCAAGACCATTTTACTGGCATGTTTAGGCTCAGTAGCCAATATTGCACATTCTACTTTGACCAATAGTATTTCTTTTGTAAACTTTTATTATTCGTAATTTACTAAATGATCTTTTGGCAGAGGAAGCTGACATGGGCAGGGTAAAAAATAGCATAAAATAAAAATTTCCAAAAAGTCACTTTTTAGAACACTATATTTTGTAATTAGCAAACAAAAAAATTATCTAATAGACATGTCTGCCATTAAATCCTGTTTGACAAGCGTGATTAAATTACAATAGTAAATGGGCAGTTGGGACGAGAATACAGATGAATACTCTTTTATGAGATTTTCACACTCACTTAGCAATTCAGCATTTGATATATTTATTGTTTTTTCGGTTCTGATATTGCAAAATATTTTTTTACTAATTTCATGCTTTCAAAACGACTTTTAATTTGCATTATAATTTTGCCTAAAACATAGTAAAAAACACTGATTTTAAAAAATTGATCGCTATTATCAAACAAAAAATCTGAAGCTAACTCGTCATATTGTTTTTTAATTCTACGTTATCGTTTATTTTCAAATTTAGGATCTATCCTGCACTTGTATGAAATACGAATTATGATGTTACATTTTCCACCACTAACACTGAACTATTGGTGTTTTAAAGACAGTAGATGCTATAAAGATGTAGTGTATGTGCTGTACCATGTGGTCATGAGTCGTTGGTAATCGACATTCGGTCTGAAAATTTAAAGTAGACAAAATGAAAACAATGGCGTCCCAAATTGGCAAACCTAAAAATACTTCCGAACATCAAATTGAGAAGTTTTATTTGTACCATCGTATAATGTAAATTTAAATCGTAGAAGAGGGTAGAGCAAAGCATACCCATGACGGTAAGATGGGCAGTCGCCAGTCCCTGTTTGATGAAGGCGCCAACCAGTCCATTTCAATTTTTTTTTTTTTAATTTTCCCAACAGAAAAATTTCTCTAAAAGGAAAAAGCTTTAGGTAAAATTCTTAGAGGCATCTTAGAGAAATTCTTCAGAGACTTTTGGCTATGCTAAGCAAGTGGGTCACCGTGCATCTGTGAAAATCTTCTGTTTTCGCAGGAGGAGGGGGCATCAAAGCAATCCAAAGGCCGCCTGGGTTCAAAATCACCTCCAGTCGCCCCTGAACATACCCCTTTTGCCATGTATAAAACTATTAAGAGGTTCTTTCAAGCTTTTTGCCCCGCCCCCCTTTACTACGTCAATAGGCCTTGATGAAAAAGGGGCCCCGAGGCTTTGGCTTTGCCTACTTTTGTTATATGGTATAGCTAAGCCCCTGAATCAACATGTATAATCCACATATTTAAGATAAAGTAAGATTGCCGAAATTTGTAATAATTATCGATATTTCTATATCATTTACTTACTACATCCCTTCCTCCCATTACTCACTCACCCGAAAAATATTTTAGGCTCATTCTTTTGATTATAAAAGGCCTCATAAAAACCCACTATTTAATTCCTCGCAATAATTACTGTTTAAAATGTAGCTGTTAAAGTCTTGCTGTTACGACAGAAAAACGTTATACCATTATAATACCGATATTCAATTTGCATAGTGATTTTAAATGATAATTTGAAAAGATACGTCAGCTTACTTTATTTTGTTCAACAGGAGTCAAAGTGCGCTGTTTTACATTGGGTGGTACTTCCGTCACCGGACTCACTTTCTCTCACTCCTCTTCGTTTTGGCCTTCTTCTTCCAATGTCCGACTTTCAAAATGGAATGCTAAAATTCACCGTCTGTCAATCGCTCTTCCGAAGTCGGTTTATATTGCTTTCGGAAACAATCAGATTATATTCCAAAGATAGGGTTCACAAGTGTCTTTCCCAGACAAGATGTTTGCAACCGCCGTACAATCAGCCTGCCAACAATTAGCGGCTACTTCGAATATCAAAGGGATATCCGATGTTCCCTGAGAAGTACACCTCTATTCCCTTAGGGAATAATTGCCGTTATTTTTTTAGCCCTCCCTCCTGCCACTACTGGCCATTAAAATTGCTACACCAGGAAGGCGGCACGCCACACACGTACCTGCATGACAGATAGATATTACCTCGTGGTATGAAAACGATTAGATTTATTAGAAAATCTGATTCATCTTGTGATTGTTTTGCAGCGAAGCTGTTTGTTCTGCGATATGCGTCACACTTTTTAGAACACTGCTTTGGGGCTTGACGAATTTAAGAGATTATGGTGTCACGATGCACTGATGCTTTTAGCAAGCAGGGGATATACTTCCCACTAGAATTGTACTGATTCAGGAAAAGCAATGGATCACAAAAACTTTACAAAATGAGATCAATTATGCAGATGAGATGCTGCTAGTTCGGATAATTCCACTCATCCGCATAATTAACAATTCCACAGTCAAATCAGCTCACGGTGAAAGAACAAAAACAAACATAAAATTTATATAACAAAAATTGCTTTTATATAAAGAAAATTGGTGCTCTTTTACAATATGGTACAAGCTTCTGTTTTAGTGTTTATTTCCTTACCTACGATTTTCTCCTATCCTAATCCTGATTTT
The DNA here is from genome assembly GCA_006491805.2 of Dysdera silvatica. NCBI lineage: Eukaryota > Metazoa > Arthropoda > Arachnida > Araneae > Dysderidae > Dysdera > Dysdera silvatica. The sequence goes on along the minus strand of QLNU02015003.1, from coordinate 71,567,583 downwards.
CCCCTTTCTCAGACAGCGGATAAACAAAATTAAAGGTGGGCTAACTCAAAAACAAATGTTATGTTAATGAGTATTGCAGGCTAAACTAGTGACGAATTTTCTCCAGTTACTACAATTTCAAAACATTTGCAGAATAATAAAAATTACTTTTATTCAAAATGGCGGAATTGTGATGAGCATATGCATTCGTTATGATGGTGAGTTCAGGAAAGTCACACAAAGTTGAATTTAGAGAAAAACCCGATACTAAACTTAAATTATAGTAGAAAAATAAAAAGTTAAATTTAAATTAAAAAAAATGAAATTGATTGAATTTAAATTAGAAAAGAAACACCAAAGCTGTATTCAAACTAAGGGGGCCAGAGCCTCGCCAGCTCTGTGATTATTCTTTTAATTAAAAAAAAACCCATTAAAATATTTGTTTTTTAACTTATATTTAAATTAGAACAAAAATGAAGTTGAAATTAAAATAGAGAAAACAGTTATATTAAAAATAGTATGAGAAAAATCAAGTAAATGTATGGAAGGAAACACTCACCAAAACAGAAGCATATATAAGATTGTAAAAGAGAGCTGGAAAATCATATTTTCCCATTTACGAAGGATTGTTAACTCCTATAATCTAATTTTTTCCAGTTATTACGATTTCAAAATCTTCTTCTATTACAAAAAAAAAAAGAGGATCGTTTTTCAAAATGGCAGAATCATAGCATAGTTGCCGTACTTGGCAGAATCACAGCGGAATTGTCATAATCTGTAGCCTTAAGGTTTTCAAGAATAGAAAGTAAAGAGGATGGGTAAAAATGTACCAAACCTGCAGTCACGTTACGAATACTTATTAGGCCTAACTCCATGCTTCCAGGCTATGGCAAAGTCGAAAACACTACTGGGAAAATTGGACATGGCGACAAATGAGGAGGCAAAGTTAATTAGTTTTAAAAATTAAATGCAAGCTGTGAGAAAATTCAGTATCCAAAGTTTGTGGAGGAAAAATAATTTGGTGACACTGCATAATCCATCCCCTAGTTTTCTCTCCTCTTGAAATGAGTCAAACTGTTGTAGATGGGCTTGTGACGCCACATGTATGTTTGTCTTCTGAGATTGTAAGGGCATTTCCACATGTTTCGTCATTCTTTTGGCTGTGTTTTGTTTGTTGCAGTGAATTGTATTACATTTGAATAGTTGACAGTCTTGTTTTGTGGAATTGAATTTGAAAGGGAAAAGAAGTGTGCTATGAAAGGGGGTTTAATT
>QLNU02015003.1:71521561-71566232 GCA_006491805.2 Dysdera silvatica | reverse complement strand
CCTGGTATGCCTTGGAATCTTGTTTTCCATTCAAAAACGCCAAAGAAGTCTGTCCATTGAAGCTAAAGGCTCCCCAAACCATGACTGAACCTCCTCCTTGACGTCTGCTGAACCGACTTAAGGGGCGTTTTCGAAGATCGTGCCAGTAGTGCGAAAGGCCATCGGGACCATCTAAGTTCCACTTTTTTTCATCACTAAATAACACCTGCAGCCATTCGTCACTGTATGATATGTGCTGCCTTGCCCATTGTAGTCGTGCTTGTTTATGATGTAATTGCAAGCAGGGCTTGCGGCGCATTTTTGCATATCTCAAATGCCTGCATTCTACAATCCTTCTACGTATGGTTTCTCTTGACACTCGCATTGCTAACGTGTTTTTTATTTGATTTGCAGACAGGCTTTCATTTGAAGCCAATCTTCGTATTTGTCTATCATCCCGAATGCTGGTCACTCGAGGCCTCCCAGATCGTGATTTTGGTTGATACTGATCACCCCGGGATAACACTCGATAAATGCCTCGCTTTGAACGGTTCAATGCAACAGAAATTTGAGTAACAGATTTACCTTTAGTTTTCAGCCTCCAAATCTTCAAAATCTCGTCATTCGTAAATTGCTTTGACTTCGGCATCGTTCTAAGCATTCTAAATTATTTCAGGCCTTATATAACAACTCTGGGAAACGCCCCTTCGATCACTTGGGAACTTCGCGCCGTTAATTTGCATAAATCTGACATATGTGCCTAAACATTTGTGGCATGCAGATTCCAATATTACGGTGTTGGGATATTTTGTTTCAGTACTTTTGGTAATCTTTTAAGTTGCACAATTTATTATTGGTTCTAGGATTATTTAGATACAATATCGGCGAAGTTCAATGCAAATTCTCGCTTTTATTTATAATTTGCCTCTGTGTCTAAACTTTTGTGCAGGCCTGTATAAGCAGAATTCAACGTTATGTCGCTTAATATAACGTTGATCTCTGCTCGTAAATCTAATCTGCGTTATTGCTGCGTCAAATCATCTTGCATATTATCAACGTTAAATACAGTTGTCATTCTATAACCAGGAATCTCAGATTGACATATTTTAAATTTTTTAATTTACGCCAGATTTTTCTGGACTTGACCCAATTGTGTGTTGCCAAAAAAAAAAGGGATAAAAGTTTACAAGTAATGAAATTTAATTTTTAATAACTTTGTAACTAGGTTTATTTATTCTATGTAGAAACATGAAATCTTCTTACTGTTCTGAAGTTAATGCGATTGACTTGGAAACTGATTATGCTGGTTGAATGCGGATTATATTTTGCCAGTTCATCTTCGAAGAATCAACAGGGTTTCCACTAAAATTAAACTCAATTTCCTTGACTATTTTTATATGTTTCTTCATAGACGCCGACGGCATAAAAATATTGTGGGGAACAGTAGACCAAGGACATAGCCGGGGGGTATACCCAAGCTCCGCCCCCCAAAAAAAACATTTTTGCTACAAATAATTGTTCATTAGCAAGGTTGTAAATTTTTTGCCTCTCTCAAACAATTTCTGGTTAAGGCCTTGTTGTTAACCACTCTTTACAGGGATAACAGACATCAACAAAGCAGTGTTTAATTTAAATGTGCTTCTGCTTGATAACGTTCACTTTACCATAAAATCAATATTCTAGTTACATTTCCAGTCTCATTTGCACATGCAATGCACCTTACTAAATTTCGTATTTATTACGCTGATGGTGATGATGGAGACAGTTTCTTGAACTTAGTAGCTGGTAATGAGCTTAATGGGCCAAAAAGTTCCTTGAGCTTGCGAAATTAAAATAGAGAAACTATAGTTGTAACGTTATTAAAAACGTTCCGTTTGAAAGTTGAAATAATAACACGTCAATGAAAACGCTGGAATGCAGAAAAGAGAGCTATAGAATACAATCTAACGAAAGGTATAATTACATCAAATAAATGACAAAGCGTATTTTTTTATTTCGTACTAAATACACTACGCCGAAAAATATAACCACACTCCTTAGATTAAAAAAAAAAAATTAAATTTTGAACAACATTACCTAAACTCACGTTGCTTAAAGCCACAGCGCCGCGAAAGGGCGTCCAGATTGGTGGAATTTAATTAGCCTGGCGACATGTGTTGATACAAATAAACAATTAGAATTACAAAGCAAAAAAATAATATTGCATGTCGAAAATCAGTATTTGGTGAAGCCACCACGCGCTGCAATAAGTGATGCTATACGACGTGGCATGGAATCAAACAGATGTTGAATGTGTGCCTGAGGAAGAGCATTCCAGATTGCTTGTATGCGACCCCAAAGTTCATCTGTAGTAGCTATAGAACGAGGATTACGAGCGAGACGCCGACCAACGAAATCCCACACATGTTCAATCGGCGACATATCCGGCGAATAGGCAGGCCAAGGAAGAAGCTGTATCTGTTGTGATGAAAAGAAGTCTTGAACATTCCTGGCAATATGTGGGCGGGCATTGTCCTGTTGAAATACAGCTCCGGGAATGCCTTGAAGGAAGGGAACAACTTCGGGCTCCAGAACTTCATTGATGTACCGGTTGCTGTTAAGATTACCCACAATTCGTAGCAGCTGAGATCGTCCATGATACGCAATCGCACCCCAGACCATAACGCTGGGGGTTCGTCCACTATGACGTTGGATAACGCACTCCGGAAGGTGGCGTTCACCGGTATAGCGTCTAACACAGATGCGGCCATCACTGTACCCCAAATTAAAGTGGGATTCATCAGAAAACACCACTTGTTGCCAATCAGCACGCCAGTCTCTATGTCCATGAGCCCATTGTAGCCGCAGGCGCCGATGGTTTTGCGTCAGGAGGATCCTGTATAAAGGAACTCTTGCACGCAGTCCACGGTGCAATAGACGCCGACGAATTGATGAAGCACACAATGATACACCTGTAGCAGTGCACCAACGTTCTGCCAACTGTCCAGATGAAGCAAAACGGTCCGTCACCGCCATGCGGACCAGGTGTCTATCATCCCGTGCTGACGTCACCTTTCGGCGTCCACTCCCGGATTTCCGAGTTGTCTGGTTTTCTTGAACCCACTGCTTCCACACTCGCATCACTGTGCTGCTGTTACGCCCCATACGAGCTGCTATTGCACGATAAGAAAACCCTCCTTCACGAAGGCCGATCATTCGTCCCCGTTCAAACTCCGTAACTTGCTGAAATGTCGCCCTCTTTCTTCGTAGAGGCATAGTGACGTCTCATGTAACGTTTACCACTAGCAGATAACCATACACGCCCCGCTACAGCCCTCTATTTATACGGATCCATCAGCTGATCAGAGGGCGCTGCTCAGCCCACGCATGCGTGATGACTCTGAAATTCTAATCATTTGAATAGCATACCCTAATTTGCATTTCCTGAAAGTTTCAGCTTAATCACATGCTACCTTCATGGTATTGCAATTTTTACAAAATTTTCGTTTGAAATGGGGGGGGGGGGCATGGAACCCTAATACCAACATTGGGGAGGGCGGGTCCCCCGTCAAAGGTACCCGTACATTCCTTGACCGTATAAAAAAGTTTCTCAACCAATTTCTTTACAATTTGGTCATTCCATGTCAAACAAATCACCTAAAAAAAAAGGGATTTTCACCCTGACCATTTCAGATTTTTATGAAATTTGGCTCATTTGTTCCACTTGCAGAGAAATGAATAATGCCCAATAATTAGTCCCTATTGCTATTAGTTTTTGAAATACACAACTTTGAAAATGAGTCAATAGATCAAATTTTAGCATTTTTTATATGGCAAATTTCCCCATAACTTCTGTAATATATATATATAACTGGCCTGCAAAAGGGTTGCTGGTATCTAACTGGAAGGAGACCCACACGCTGAACGTATGTGACGATGTGTGGAACCGGCCAGGCCAGTAACCTAGTGTCCTACCCCGCCTTCAAGTGGTGCAGGCTGAGCTTTCTATTTATGTGGCAAATTAATATTTGCTGCACGGATAGAAAGGCGGAAGGGGAGGGCTAATTCACCAACCCGTCTAGCCAGCGTGGTGAAATTATGGCTAATTCCTCCATTATGTTGACACACCAGAAACCATGGCCCCTAGTCTCCAGGTGCTGGAGTGCTCCTGATCAAGGCAGCGGTCAGTGTGGCATGAAAGCAGGGGGTGCTAAGAATCACTGGAATGGCCCAGGCTGCCGTTTGTTATTGACCTTGGCTACGTTTAATGGACGATCCCTTGCTTCTGAAGCAAAACTTCAGGAATTGGAAGAGGAACTAGACAAGATCAAATGGGACATTGTAGGACTCAGTGAAATTAGAAGAAAAGGTGAAGAGTTGGTGGAACTGAAAAGCGGACATTTGTTTTACTATAGAGGAACGGAAACTGGAAGAACAAGTGGTGTTGGCTTCTTAATCAACAAAAGAATTAAAGACTGTCTTCTGGAAGTTGAAAGTACATCAGATCGAGCAGCGAGGCTTGTTGTTCAACTAACCCAGCGATACCAACTTCAAATAGTACAGGTATATGCACCAACATCAAGCCATACCGACGAAGAGGTTGAAGAATTTTATGAAGAAATCAAAGAGTTACACACCAAAGGGAAACAACATATCAAGCTCATCATGGGGGATTTCAATGCAAGAATTGGACAACAGGAACAAGGAGAGACATCGGTTGGTAAATACGGATATGGGGAAAGGAATGAACGTGGCGATCAACTCATCGAATTTGCAGAAGCTGAAAACCTTAGCATCATGAATTCATTTTTTAAGAAGAAACCGCAAAGAAAATGGACATGGAAACACCCAAATGGGGGAACTAGTGAAATTGACTATATCCTGGCAAACAAGAAATCAATTATTGAAGATTGCAGTGTACTGAACAGATTTAATACTGGAAGTGATCATCGAATGGTGAGATGTAAAGTGCACTTAAATACTAAATTAGAACGACAGAAGCTCATTAGGAAACAAGTAAGTAAGAGGGTGGATTTAAAGAAATTAAAAGAAAATACCGAGGCATTCAAGTTGGAATTAAAAAATCGCTTTTCTGCACTGGAAGGACTTATTGAAGAAGTTGATATCTCAGAAGCAAATGAAAACATTGTTAAGACAATAGTTGAAACTGCTGGGGAAATTGGTGGTGTAACCTGTAAAAAGCACAATAGCAAATTATCTGAGAAGACGAAACAGCTCATGAAAAGGCGAAGAGATATGAAGGTGGACAATCAAAATACCAGTTCCAGGATTGAGTACATAGAACTTTGTAAAACTCTGCGCAAAAACATGAAAGAAGATATAAGAAAATTCAATTGTGAGTTAGTAAGGAAGGCCATTGAAAGCAACAAGAGCCTTAGGGTTGTTAAAGGGAGTTTGTCTATTGGGAAGAAACACATCATTGCATTAAAAGGAGAGGATGGCACTGTAACAAGAAATAGGGAAGAAATACTTAGAAGAGTTGAAGAATTCTACAGAAAGCTGTATGAGGGAAACAGTGGATTAAACGAAGACTCTGAGATAGTCGAAGGAACAGCTCCTAAAATCTTAAAAGAAGAAGTAGCATTTGCAATAAAAAGTATGAAGAAAGGAAGATCCCCTGGCGATGATGGCATTACATTAGATATCTTAAAAGAAGCTGGAGAACATGTAGAAGACATACTCGCAAAATTCTTTACCAAATGCCTCAACAGTGGTAACATACCAAACCAATGGGATTCTGCAACAGTAATTCTTTTGCATAAAAAAGGTGATAAAGAGGATTTAAAAAATTACCGACCAATTAGCTTGTTACCTGCTATTTATAAAATCTTCACAAAAGTGCTAACACATCGCCTGCAGAAAAAATTAGATGCAGCTCAACCAAGAGAACAAGCTGGATTTCGAAGTGGATTCAGTACAGTGGACCATATTCAAGTATTAAGAGAATTAATTGAAAGAACACATGAATATGAACTTCCATTGTGTGTTGCATTTATTGACTATGAGAAGGCCTTTGACTCTATTAAAACATCAGCAGTCATCAACTCTTTAAGATCAACAGACATTGAGGATGTGTACATTGACATGGTGAAACGTGTGTATAAAAATGCAAGTGCAAAATTTCGGTTACATAAAGATACCAAAACTATCAAACTTGGCAAAGGGGTGAGGCAGGGAGATACCATTTCTCCAAAACTTTTTACTTCTGCTTTACAGATGATTTTTCAGCTGATAAATTGGAATAACAAGGGAATAAAAATAAATGGTGAATATTTAAATCATCTGCGGTTTGCTGATGACATTGTTATTTTTTCAACGGACCCATTAGAACTCCAAGACATGGTACAAGAGCTCTCAACTAGAAGTGAAGAAGTTGGACTCAAGATGAACCTACAAAAAACTAAGATCATGTTCAATAATTTTGTAGAGGAAACAAAAATACAAGTTGACAACACTGAGCTAGAAATTGCTGATTCATATATTTACCTTGGCCAGCTGATTTCAATGGATGGCAACATTATGAAAGAACTCAACAGACGTATTAAACTTGGCTGGAGTGCATTTGGAAGAAACAGTTTTATCCTGAAGGGGAAATTGCCTTTGTGTCTAAAAAGAAAGGTCTTCAACCAGTGTGTATTGCCAGTCCTCTCTTATGGATCAGAGACATGGAGTCTAACAGTTGGAGCAATACGAAAGTTACAGACAACGCAAAGGAGCATGGAGAGGTGCATGCTTGGAATAACTAGGAGAGATCGAAAAAGAAACACTTGGGTGAGAGAGCAAACTAGAGTAGAGGACATCATTGTTAAAGTAAAAGGGCTGAAATGGCGATGGGCTGGGCATATTGCAAGAAGAACTGATCAACGATGGACAACAGAAATTCTGAACTGGATTCCAAGAGACCACCGAAGACCTAGAAAACGTCCTCAAACTAGATGGGTGGATGAAATAAGAAAACAGGTTGGGGTGACGTGGAAACGAATGGCCCAGGATAGACTTGTGTGGAAAGCATTTGGAGAGACCTTCATCCAGCAGTGGATAGATAATGGTTGAATATGATGATGATAGAATATGCAGATGTCTATTACTGAATATTGTTATAATTCACTCATTTTTAAAGATACCAAAAAACTAATAGTATTTTAGGAAATGGGAAGAAAAAGTAGTCAGGATAGGGTGGTTCAATCTAAAATTTTGAAAACTTTTTCGTTACTCCGAACTACTTTTGTGCTGCTTTCTACGGTGATTTTATCTATCATTAGCAGAGTTGTCAATAGGATGTGGGAGGTGGTAACCGTCTCGATGATCAAGGAAAACCATAGGCTTGGGATTTGGTTGAAATATATTACATGTCCTAAACAGGTTTGATGGAATCACCGAACTCCTGTATCCATTTCTTGCTTCTCTTAGGAATTCCAAGGCTGTTGTTTACTTCAGTGGCACTGTAGCAGGATTTTCCACAGTACTTAATCATCCTTTTCTTCAGTACACCCATGAGTCATGGTAGCATATACTGGCCAAGAAATGAAGTTCCAAGGCCACACCCACTGGTAGATTGTAAAAATATGCCTGGTTAGTCGGAGATTAAAACTTGTAACAAGATGTATATATTGTACATAGCAAAACCATCTGCAACATGATCTAAGGAAAGCCAACAGCACTACCACTGAGAAATTTTGTACATCTTTTATTTTCAATCCATCTTTTTCAGGCATTTTATGTAATTTGTGCATGCCTTAATATTATGAAAAAAAACAACAGTATACAAAAGACAATGTTTATTGGACAATTTGTTCCAACGAGTTTCTTTTAACATACAAGAAACGAAATGATTTGCATACATTTTATTACAAAAACTATAAATTAGATGCAGTATGTATGAGACATAAATACATTTACAAAAGCAATGTACGTTGATGTAGTTATGAGATGTGTGATAAAAGTAAAACTTTGCAATGTGTGATTTCCGAGTTCAGTATATAAGATATATTATAAAAGCAATGGTGCTTTCCATAATATACACTACTTAAAAACCCTTCCCATTCTATGTTGAACAAGATTGCTGACAAACTGGCAGTTACAGGAATTTGGTCATAACATGCCAAATAGTTTAGCGATCAGCCATATTAATCGTTTCAAATTTGTTTCAAATCTTTTTCAATCAATCAAAATTGAATTTTATTTCTAAATGTTGATATATATATATATATATATATATATATATATGGCCTGCAAAAGGGTTGCTGGTATCTAACTGGAAGGAGACCCACACGCTGAACGTATGTGACGATGTGTGGAACCGGCCAGGCCAGTAACCTAGTGTCCTACCCCGCCTTCAAGTGGTGCAGGCTGAGCTTTCTATTTATGAGGCAAATTAATATTTGCTACACGGATAGAAAGGCGGAAGGGGAGGGCTAATTCACCAACCCGTCTAGCCAGCGTGGTGAAATTATGGCTAATTCCTCCATTATGTTGACACACCAAAAACCATGGCCCCTAGTCTCCAGGTGCTGGAGTGCTCCTGATCAAGGCAGCGGTCAGCGTGGCATGAAAGCAGGGGGTGCTAAGAATCACTGGAATGGCCCAGGCTGCCGTTTGTTATTGACCTTGGCAACGTATAATGGACGATCCCTTGCTTCTGAAGCAAAACTTCAAGAATTGGAAGAAGAACTTGACAAGATCAAATGGGACATTGTAGGACTCAGTGAAGTTAGAAGAAAAGGTGAAGAGTTGGTGGAACTTAAAAGTGGACATTTGTTTTATTATAGAGGAACGGAAACTGGAAGAACAAGTGGTGTTGGCTTCTTAATCAACAAAAGAATTAAAGACTACCTTCTTGAAGTCGAAAGCACGTCAGATCGAGCAGCGAGGCTCGTTGTTCAACTAACCCAGCTGCATACCCAACTTCAAATATACAGGTATATGCACCAACATCAAGTTATACCTAATTTAAGAGGTTGATGAATTCTTATGAAGAAATCAAAGATTTTACACACCAAAGGAAACAACACATCAAGCTCATCATGGGAGATTTTAATGCAAGAATTGGACAACAGGAACAAGGAGAGACATCGGTTGGTAAATACGGATACGGGGAAAGGAATGAACGTGGCGATCAACTCATAGAATTTGCCGAAGCTGAAAATCTTAGCATCATGAATTCATTTTTTAAGAAGAAACTACAAAGAAAATGGACATGGAAACACCCCAATGGAGGAACCAGCGAAATTGACTATATACTGGCAAACAAGAAATCAATTATTGAAGATTGCAGTGTACTGAACAGATTTAATACTGGAAGTGATCATCGAATGGTGAGATGTAAAGTGCACTTAAATACTAAATTAGAACGACAGAAGCTCATTAGGAAACAAGTAAGTAAGAGGGTGGATCTAATGAAACTGAAAGTAAATACCGAGGCATTCAAGTTGGAATTAAAAAATCGCTTTTCTGCACTGGAAGGACTTATTGATGAAAGTGATATCTCAGAAGCAAATGAAAACATTGTTAAGACAATAGTTGAAACTGCTGGGGAAATTGGTGGTGTAACCTGTAAAAAGCACAATAGCAAATTATCTGAGAAGACGAAACAGCTCATGAAAAGGCGAAGAGATATGAAGGTGGACAATCGAAATACCAGTTCCAGGATTGAGTACATAGAACTTTGTAAAACTCTGCGCAAAAGCATGAAAGAAGACATAAGAAAATTCAACTGTGAGCTAGTAAGGAAAGCCATTGAAAATAACAAGAGCCTTAGGGTTGTTAAAGGAAGTTTATCTGTTGGGAAGAAACACATCATTGCATTAAAAGGAGAGGATGGCACCGTAACAAGAAATAGGGAAGAAATACTTAGAAGAGTTGAAGAATTCTACAAAAAACTATACGAAAGTAACAGTGAATTAAACGAAGACATTGAAATAGTCGAAGGAACAGCTCCTAAAATCTTAAAAGAAGAAGTTTCATTTGCAATAAAAAATATGAAGAAAGGAAGAGCCCCTGGTGATGATGGTATTACATTAGATATCCTAAAAGAAGCTGGAGAATATGTAGAAGACATACTTGCAAAATTCTTTACCAAATGTCTTAACAGCGGTAACATACCAAACCAATGGGATTCTGCAACAGTAATTCTTTTGCATAAAAAAGGTGATAAAGAGGATTTGAAAAATTACCGACCAATTAGCTTGTTACCTGCTATTTATAAAATCTTCACAAAAGTGCTAACACATCGCCTGCAGAAAAAATTAGATGCAGCTCAACCAAGAGAACAAGCTGGATTTCGAAGTGGATTCAGTACAGTGGACCATATTCAAGTATTAAGAGAATTAATTGAAAGAACACATGAATATGAACTTCCATTGTGTGTGGCATTTATTGACTATGAGAAGGCCTTTGACTCTATTAAAACATCAGCAGTCATCAACTCTTTAAGATCAGCAGACATCGAGGATGTGTACATTGACATGGTGAAATGTGTGTATAAAAATGCAAGTGCAAAATTTCGGTTACATAAAGATACCGAAGCTATCAAAATTGGTAAAGGTGTGAGGCAGGGAGATACCATTTCTCCAAAACTTTTTACTTCAGCTTTACAGATGATTTTTCAGCAGATAAATTGGAATAACAGGGGAATAAAAATAAATGGTGAATATTTAAATCATTTGCGGTTTGCTGATGACATTGTTATTTTTTCAACGAACCCATCAGAACTCCAAGACATGGTACAGGAGCTCTCAACTAGAAGTAAAGAAGTTGGACTCAAGATGAACCTACAAAAAACTAAGATCATGTTCAATAATTTCGTAGAGGAAACAAAAATACAAGTTGACAACATTGAGCTAGAAATTGCTGATTCATATATTTACCTTGGCCAGCTGATTTCAATGGATGGCAACATTATGAAAGAACTCAACAGACGTATTAAACTTGGCTGGAGTGCATTTGGAAGAAACAGTTTTATCCTGAAGGGGAAATTGCCTTTGTGTCTAAAAAGAAAGGTCTTCAACCAGTGTGTATTGCCAGTCCTCTCTTATGGATCAGAGACATGGAAGTCTTAACAATTGCAGCCATACGGAAGTTACAGACAACCCAAAGGAGTATGGAGAGGTGTCTGCTTGGAATAACTAGGAGAGATCGAAAAAGAAACACTTGGGTGAGAGAGCAAACTAGAGTAGAGGACATCATTGTTAAAGTAAAAGGACTGAAATGGCGATGGGCTGGGCATATTGCAAGAAGAACTGATCAACGATGGACAACAGAAATTCTGAACTGGATTCCAAGAGACCACCGAAGACCTAGAAAACGTCCTCAAACTAGATGGGTAGATGAAATAAGAAAACAGGTTGGGGTGACGTGGAAGCGAATTGCTCAGGATAGACTTGTGTGGAAAGCATTTGGAGAGACCTTCATCCAGCAGTGGATAGATAATGGTTGAATATGATGATGATGATATATATATATATATATAACAGGTGTCCTGTCAAGACCACATAAATGTTATGATGGTGATGATGATGCATAAACTTACACACACCTATATATATACGCGCACACACACACACACATATATATATATATATATAAAAGTTTTCCTCGCCCATTCTTGGCGGAAACAGGCTTTGGGACGGGCAGAGCGCCATGTTCCCAAGCCTCTTTTTACATCACTTCTTAATGTGCCATGTCTAGAAACTTCCTGACAATGTGACACGTGTTTAGGATTGTGGCTTTTTGTATTTCAATGTAGGTGTTTGGGTCAATGTTGAGTATCTCCAAATTCGTCGCAAGCGTTTTTGGTACTATCCCTGTTGCTGAGATGACTAACGGGATGATGAGGATCTTTTCCATACCCCATATATCTCGTACTTCATGTCTGAGATCTTGGTACTTGGTGATTTTCGTTGTGTAGGTTGTCTGTATGTTATTGGTGTTGGGTACTGCTATGTCGATTAAGTACGTGGTCTTATTCGATTTATCGACGAGGGTTATGTCAGGACGGTTATGTGGGACTGTCTTGTCTGTTATGATTGCTCTATCCCAGTAAAGCTTGTGTGTTTCGTTCTCATGCACGGTCTCTGGCTCATATTTGTAGTACGGGCATTTTTCTGTCAGAAAGCCAGCATTCGCTGCCAATTTCTGGTGGACTATTTTCGCTACTTGATCGTGTCTATGTTTGTAGTCTGACTGCGCAAGGATCTTGCATCCTGCCATCACGTGTTGGATTGTCTCCGATGCCGCATGATCGATATATACATACATATTATATACATATATATATATATATGTATATACACAAAAATTAAACAAAATATGCACAATATATATACACAAATTAAACAAAACATGCATAATATATATACAGAAATATAATTTGAACAATATTAAATACAAAAACGTTTTTGAACATAGAGAACTCAATAAATATGCATACAACAGCTAGAAAAAGCTTACTATAATTCTCAAACCTGATATCAAAACACTTACCTACATTACAGAGATAAACTTGTTAGTATAATAAATAAAAATGTAAGAAACATAAAACTAGGGACGACAAGAAATATTTGAGGAAAAACATCAACTGAAAGATTAGAAGTAAGAAAGTAGTTAAAGGAAATAATATTTGCCATGGCTTTCGTTTAGCAGAAAATACCAAAAAAATTGGGGATCTTTTTGCTAGAAAAGTTGCCTTTTGTCCACTAGGACTTAAACTTTAAATGGTGCTTTTGTGGTGAAAAAGCAAGCAAAAGATAGAATATAATAAATGATAATAGTAGAAATAGGGACTGAGAAAGTTAAAATCATGTACAAAATGAAATGGGGTGGAGGGTTCAGGATAAACAAAGTTTTTTAACAAAATTATGAACCAGATTCTTAGTGAAGTAATGTGGAACATTATTGTAAACGCATTTTAACATCAGTGCCTAAAAGCTTTTTAATTTAAATTACTGCATATCCTGTTGATGCAAGTACATTGTGAGCAGATAATATTTCTGTGTACTTTTTTGAATATGTTGAAACCACCGTTTGTGAGGAAATTCACTTTAAATCTGAAGTCTTGCCTTTTATCATACAAGTCAATTTCAGTAAGAGAGTTGTCGTTGATGCTGATATTTAAATCTAGGAAAACACCACTCTTGTTGTCAGTATTGGTTTAACTTAGTTTTGGACTTGGAAGGTAGATGTGAAGATTCTTAGTGCCATTGAGTGTTATGAGGTCATCAGTATATCTCAATGTGACTTGTTGTTGAAGTTAAGCTTTTTCGTAAAAATGAAGGTATAAGTTTGCCAGAATACTGGAGTAACTGGCTCCTGTGGGAATTCCGTGGGTTTGTACACAAAGCCTGCCAAACATTTTTATGATGTTTTCGAGGCTAAAGGAGCGAAGGTTTTTGCAGTAGGATACTTCCAGCCCAACGAAATTCTGTTTTTTCAAAGTAGTGAAAAATAATTTCGGAACATCATAAAATGTCAATGGAATTGAATAGATTTTCAAAGCCATAGCATTCGCTGCTACATAACTGGTTATCTTGCAGATATTTAATTATTGAATTATTTTCATTTATGAACCAAGTTTTTTCTTGGCTTCTAATTTGGTCTTCAACTTTTTTTAATAAATGAAATAATGCTTTTGCAGCAGAGGATCCATACGAATTGCTTACTTGAGTAATAAAACGAAATTTTAAAGGATTTTTGTGGAATTTTACCGTGACAAAGAGGAAGGGTTTGTTAAGAGATTTGTTAGTTAACTTGAGCCTTTTATGAAAGGCAAGGATTTTTTTGTCAAAGATTGTTTCACTTTCATTAAAAGGAGTATAGGCTGATGAAAGTTCTAGCCGCTTTTTTAAGTTTTCAATGTAGAAGTTTTTACAGATAAATACAAAATTTCCTGCTGCTTTGTCGGTAACAGTGACCACAAAATTTCTTTGGATGTTTTTAATTTGCTCCAGAATTCTTTTTACATTGGGCCAATTTTTATTTGTTAATCTTTTCAAAAGGTTCCTTTGGTTGCAGAAGTGAAAAATTTTTTCAAGCAGCTTGGCTCACCATTCACTTAAGGTTTCTACTGATACGTTCTTTTAGATGGTAACATCAAAACAGAATTTTGTGAAATCAGCATGGATTTTCTGTGGACATGCTCTTCTGCCTTTGTTCACCGTCATGCTAAATTTTGATCCCTTTTCTAGTAGAGTTTTCAGATCTTCAGAGGCTATTCCATTAAGATGACCTGTGACAATGTGTCCATGATGTGGGTCCACAAATTTTAGGTATACTTTTCGAGTACAGGGACAAGAGATCTTGCTACTGTCTTCAAACAGGACTTTTTTGTAGTTACAAATCAATTTTCCAATTGGAGGTGTGTAACTAAATAAAGGCCGAATGTTTGTTTGTGTAGGTGTTTTATGGCGCGAGAGCACCTGGGCTATACTGCACCAAACACGGTGAAGGTCGAATGACAAAATTTTTAAGATCGTTTGTAAAAAATTCGGAAACTGACTTAATTAGTTTGGCCAGAGGTATTGAACCAAAAATTTTGCTACAGAATTTGAAGATGATGTAATGCTTTTCTGTAGTTTCAATGTTCTTTACACATGTTTCCACTTTCTGTATGCCTAGCTTGAATTTAAGCAGGTCTAAAATGACGTCATGTGCTTGCTGATTTCACATACATTTACACAATTATACTACAACATACAACAACGTCAAAATCATATTACAATTTTGTTATTAATATATATATATATACACACACGCATATATATCCATTATCTATCCACTGTTGGATAGATAGGACTCTCCAAATGCTTTTCACACAAGTCTATCCTGAGCAATTCGCCTCCATGTCACCCCAACATGTTTTATTATCCACGCTTCTAGTTTCAGTACGTATCCTAGGTATTCGGTAGTCTCTTGGAATCCAGTTGAGAATTTCTGTTGCCAATCGTTAATCAGTTCTTCTTGCAATATGGACAGCCCGTCTCCATTTCAGCCTTTTTACTTTAACAATCATGTCCACTACACTAGTTTGCTCTCTCACCCAAATGTTACTTTTTCGATCTCTCCTAGTTATTACAAGCATGCACCTCTCCATGCTCCTTTGGGTTGTCTGTCACTTCCATATTGCTCCAACTGTTAGACTCCATGTCTCTGATCCATTAGGGAGGACCTGCAAAAGGATTTCTGGTATCTAACTAGGAGACCCACACGTTGAAGATATGTAAAGGTGTGTGGAACCTGCGAGGCCAGTAATCTAGTGTCCTACCCCACCTTCCAATGGTGCGGGCCAGGCTTTCTATTTCTGAAGCAAATTAATATTTTCTGCACGAATACAAAAGCGGAAGGGGAGGGCTAATTCATCAACCCGTCTAGCCAGCGTGGTGAAATTATAGCTAGTTCCTCCAAATAGCTAATTACCTGCTTACAAATAAAAATCATGGCCAATATTCTGCAGGTGCTGAAGTGCTCCTGATCAAGGCAGCGGTCAGCGTGGCATAAAAGCAGGGGATGCTAAGAATCACTGGAATGACACGGGATGTCGTTTGTTATTGATCTTGGTTACGTATAATGGACGGTCCCTTGATGCTGAAGCAAAACCTCAGGAATTGGAAAGACTTGCAAAGATCAAATGGGACATTATAGGACTAAGTGAAGTCAGAAGGAAAGGTAATGTGTTGGTGGAACACAAAAGCGGGCATTGTTTTATTATAGAGAAACGGAAACTGGAAGTGGTTTTGGCTTCTTAATGAACAAAAGGATTAAAGATTGTCTTCTGGAAGCTGAAAGCACATTAGATCGAGCAGCGAGGCTCGTTGTTCAACTAACCCAGCGATACCAACTTCAGATAGTACAGGTATATGCACCAACATCAAGTCATACGAACGAAGTGGGAGATGAATTTTATGAACAAATCAAGCTGTTATACATCAAGTGGAAACAACACGTAAAATTCATCATTAAGAATTTTAATGCAATAATTGGACAAGGAGGAACAAGGAGAGATATCGGTTGGTAAATACAGATACGGGGAAAGGAATGAACGTGGCAATCAACTTGTTGAATTTGCAGAAGCTGAAAATCTTAGCCTAATGAATACATTTTTAGAAAGAAAGTACAAAAAATGGACATTGAAACACCCCAATGGAGGAGCCAGCGAAATTGAATATATTCTGGCAAACAAGAAATAATTATTTACAATTGCAGCTTGCTGAACAGATTTAATACCGGAACTGATCATCGAATGGTGATATGTAAATTGCACTAAATTAGAAAGCAGAATAGCAAATTATCTGAGAAGACGAAACAACTCATGAAAAGGCGAAGACTTATGAAGGTGGACAATCAAAATACCAGTTGCAGGATCGAGTATGTAGAACTTTGCAAAACTTTGCGCAAAAACATGAAAGAAGATATAAGAAAATTCAATTGTGAGTTAGTAAGGAAGGCCATTGAAAACAACAAGGGTCCTAGATCTGTTAAAGGAAGTTTGTCGGTTGGGAAGAAACACATCATTGCATTAAAATGTGGAGGAGGGCACCGTAACAAGAAGTAGGGAAGAAATATAACAGTTGAATAATTCTATAGAAAGCTGGTGGTAATAGTGGATTAAACGAAGGCAATGAAATAGTCGAAGGAAAAGCCTCTAAAATCTTAAAGATGAAGTAATATTTTTAATAAAGAATATGAAGAAAGGAAGATCCTCTGTTGATAATGGCATTACATTACATATCCTTAAAGAAGCTGGAGAACATGTAGAAGAAATACTTGCAAAATTCTTTATCAAATGTCTTAACAGCTGTAGCATACCCAACCAATGTGATTCTGCAACTGTAATTCCTTTGCATAAAAAAGGGGATAAAGTGGGTTTCAAAAATTACCGTCTAATTAGTATTTTACCTTCTATTTATTAAATCTTTACAACAGTATTAACACAACGCCTACAGAAAAAATTGGATGTAGCTCAACGAAGAAAACAAGCTGTATTTGGAAGTGGATTCAGTACAGTAGACCATTTTCAAGTATTAAGGTAACTAATGGAACATGAACTCCCATTGTATGTGATATTATGGACTATGAGAAGGCGTTTGACTCTGTTAAAACTTTCAGTAGTCATCAACACTTATAGATCAACAGATGTCGAGGACGTGTACATTGACATGGTGAAATGTGTGTAAACAAACGCAAGAGCGAAATTTCGGTTACATGAAGATACCCCAACTATTAAAATAAGTAAATTATTTTAGTATTAAAGTAAAGGTGTGGGGTAGGTTGATACCATTTCTTCAAAACTTTTTACTTCAGTTTGCATATGAGTTTTCAACTGATAAATTGGAATAACAAGGGAATATAAATAAATGGTAAAAATTTAAATCATCTGCGTTTTGCCTGTAACAATGTTATTTTTTCAACGAACCCATCAAAACTCCAAGACATGGTACAAGATCTCCCAAATAGAAGTAGAAAAATTGGACTCAAGGTTAATCTACACAAAGTAAAACCTTGTTCAATGATTTCGTAGAGAAAACAAATATATAAGGTGACAACATTGAGCTAGAAATTTCTGATTCATATGTTTACCTTACCTAGCTGATTTCAGTGGAAGGTAACATTATAAAAGAACTCAACAGACGTATTAAACTTAAACTTGGCTGGAGTGCATTTGGAAAAAATAGTTTTTTCCTGATGGGAAAATTGTCTTTATGTCTAAAAGGAAAGCTCTTCAACCAATGTGTATTTCCAGTTCAATCTTTTGTATCAGAGACATGGAATCTAACAGTTGGAGCAATAGTGAAGTTACAGGCAACCCAAAGGAGGAATGAGAGGTGCATGCTTGCTATAACTAATAGAGATCGAAAAAGAAACACTAGGGTGAGAGAGCAAACTAGAATAGAGAACATCATTGTTAAAGTAAAAAGGCTGAAATGTAGATGGGCTGGTCATATTGAAAAGATGATCTGATCAACGATTGAAAAAATAAATTCACAACTATATTCCAAGAAAGCACGGAAGACCTAGAAACCTCCTCAAATTAGATGGATGGATGAATTAAGAAATCAGGTTGTTGTGACGTAGAAGCGGATTGCTCAGGGTAGACTTGTGTGGAAAGCATTTGGAGAGATCTTCATCCAGCCGTGAATAGATAATGGTTGAATGTGGTGATGATATATATATATGTAAGATTCTAATATTTATAGGAGATATTATAGTACACCTTTGATGATATTTGTTTCCGCTTTTTCATCAGGTTTTTTTTCTTTTTGACATTACTTTAATAGTAACACGGTTTTATCGAGAACTGAGATTAAAGAGTAAAAGTACTGATCATTTCTTTCTCGTTAAAATGGGTTCCACTGTAATTAATTGCAGAATAACTGAATATTTTATTTATCATAGCTTAGATTTATAATTTACCATTGTAACAAAACGTTGCTTTACATTTATTTCAAAGAATTTATTGCAGAATCTCCAAAGCTTGATATGCTCGAAATCTCTAAGGACGTTTATTTATTAAAGAGGATATGCCAACATGAGGTAATTTGTCCAGGAAGAAAGTAGTTGAATGTATCGAAAACAATGTCCCGATAGAACATTCTGGATCTTCCAAATTATCTTCAGATGTGATTATTAGAGCATGAAATCCTTTCAGTCCCGTTGGCTGCATAAACAAAAAGACTACATCAAATAGAATTATACAGTGGCTTTGGCAGGAATTGAGATATATCTGCATTTCACAAGATCTTTCCCAATAGGTTTCCGGTGAGTATTTTTTATTAAAGAAATTCAAGTTGCGCGAAAAAGAAATAAAGTTGAAAATATAACATTATATTTGCAGAAAATTGCAGAAACGCAGAAAACTTTGTCCGAATCGACAAACGTCCATGTTCCACTTATAACTCCTCGTTTTGCATCTATTTCGCAGAATTCCGTGTTCCCAGTTTGAATGAACTTACTGCAGCAAAGGTAGAAATGTCAGAGAGAGAGATGCAAGATAAAAATGCCCTCAAAGCAGTTTTAAAATTATGAGAAATAGTTTTTATCCAAAAGGTATGACTCGCCAAATTTTATAATAAAAGTAATTTGGCAAAGTATATACATCTAATAGAATTTAAGACACTTTGTGAATTACATGTACATTCTAATTCATATAACTTAAATGTTATGTAATAATTTTACAATTTTAGAAGAAATTTGAAACAACCTATCCCCCCCCTCCCCCCCCCACGGTAAATCTTGCAACATGGCCGAAAGTAATTGGCTACCCTCTATACTTTTAAGTATCGGGTAATGCCAAGTTATTCCATC
The DNA here is from genome assembly GCA_006491805.2 of Dysdera silvatica. Lineage (NCBI taxonomy): Eukaryota > Metazoa > Arthropoda > Arachnida > Araneae > Dysderidae > Dysdera > Dysdera silvatica. The sequence goes on along the minus strand of QLNU02015003.1, from coordinate 71,546,960 downwards.
CTCTTGCCTAAATCAGTTCCGTAATATTGTTTCTTTGCGGTGGCTAAACCTTAAAAACCTTATTATGCCTGAACATTTTAAAACCATTCCAAAGTTGATATAATTTGACAACGACACTGCGCATTAATAAAATAAATTTTGAAGGCAAAAAATTAACACAGTTTAATAATATATTTAATTGAACTTACATAAATTTGTGGAATTGCAGTTGATCGAGGATCGAATCTTCCATCATCGATCGGGCCCTGGAAAAACCCACGCGACCTAAACTGTCTATTATTTTCGTTGTTCCTCTTCTCCTTCGCTTAGAACTATTCTATGTGTTGCATCCCCCTTTGTGCCAAAAATTTCTATCAAGTTTGGTTACAGCCTTCGTAAATTCAATTTTGGGGTTGTCTTTACTCCCATTGAAAAACTGGCTTTCTCTATTAATTCAAAGATGTCACTCTTTGCATCGAAAGGTCAACTTACATGACTGCTATATTTTGTTTCAATTTTTTTTGTAAGTGCATTCACCTGTTTTAAACCAACGTTTACGGTTAACGTGGCTTCGGCTTTGTTGTATTATGTTATGTAAATAAGACCACGATGCGCCAAGATTCAGTTTTCAGAAGAATTCGAGCGTCTATATTACCTACTACACAAAACCTAGGACTATATATCAGTAGAAATAAATGGAAAGCGCTTGGTGCTATCAGGATGCCGAATTCCAGGTTTTGTATGGTAGAAAAAATTATTATCTTCATTTCAGCGCAAGCACATGCCTATCTTGTATAAATCGTCGTTATATCATCTTAGCTTGTTTTCTTATTTCATCCACGAATTAAGACGTTTCATATGTCTTTTAGAATTCAATGGATAAATTCTATTTCCCAATCCTTATTCTTCTTAAAATAGTCCCAGCCCATTAACATTTCGGCGTTTTTATTTTAACAATGATGTTATTTACTCTTGTTTGCTCCATCAGTCAAATATTCCGTTTACGATCCCTTCTTATCATACCAAGCATAAACCTCTCATGTTCCTTCTCTTTGAATTCTGTCTTTTGTCGCTAAAAGAAGCTTAGTAATACACGATGATTGCGAACGTTGCAACTCGTAAAATAGTACAACAGTAACGCAGTATTAAAAGACATTAAAAAAGGATGCATGTACTGTTTTTACGAAGATATTATTATGTATAAAATTTAGTACTGGAATAGAATAAATATAATATGTGAAAATAAGATAAGCACAAATCTGTTGCAATGTGTGGTATGAGCTTCCATGTTATTGCTTCTTTTATCAGGTTTCAGATGGTATTCAGAGCTAGTAAGTATTTCGTAGCGTCTTTTTATTTAATCAGAGACCTTCGTTATTCTATGGCAGAAGAAGAAGACTAGCCATCAAAACGATCGTATTACAGAACCCAAAGCAGTCAATGTGCCGTTAATACACGTCTGACAGCACTGGATGTTTGGTCTTGGTTATATGCTTAAGGATGGGAAAAGCCGGCTAAGAGAAGATTAAGGAGCAAAGGAAAGAGGAGATGGAATGAAGACGGATGAAGGGATCTAGGTGGGGTGATCCCACATTATCCCAGTCATTCTTTATATCCGCCCATTTTCTCTCTCTCTCCAGGAACCGCCTGTAGTCATAAAAATACCTTCTTCTAACCCAACATGCCACAGACTATTTCTTTGGTATTGTATAGAACGAAAGAAACTTGTTTCGACAGTTGAAACGATATGTTTCAACGAAAAGAGGCAGATGAAAGGTGAAGTGCTCCAAAATTTAAAGAAACAAACTACGCTTCTTCAGTTCATGAACTGTTTCTGCATTTTAATCTTAACTCAGACAGTGTTTTTTAATTAATAAAAACGCGTTAGTTAATTTGACTGTTTTAATTAAGTTAATCTAAATTTAGTTTTTGTGTTTAATAATAACTTCGTTTTCAAGGCCGATTTCATATAAAGCAAGTTATCTGAAATGGCCATAAAATTATAAAATAATTCTATATACTCGCGCGTTACATTTATAAGAAGGCATTTGTATATCTGTCACGAGGTTCGACACGGAGCAAAATTAGCTAAAACGTTTGGAAAATCCTTGGCCCCTAAGATTTAACTCCAATGCTGATAGCATTTAGTTTCATTGCTAGGATTACAATCATATAAATGAAGGCAATTTCTTGACAAAAGATTTAAATTTTGAGTTTCTATTTGATATCTAAATCACCTTGCTATAAAACCTTTCACGTTAATAATAGAAATATGAAAGAAAACAGATATTTCAATTTTTAGTATAAATAGTGTTAAAAATTTTCAGATAAAAATAAACATTTTGTGTCTACACGTGCTTCTCAAATATTTTGATAGCTTTACGTTCATTTTTACTCCGCATTCTAGTGTGTTTTACATATTTTGATTTTGTAATTTTTAAAAACTCCCAAATGAAAACATTATTAAAAGAAATTCGAAAAGCAAATAATACAAATATTTTATTTTTTCTTTAAGAATAAAAAAGTTGCAAAATATAAAAGCCCTGAGTCTTTACGACAGTCTTACAACATCGTGAAATAATTCTCAGGAATTTTAAATTTAGTGTTTAGCATAATTTTCCAATACATTCACACAACATCTTTTCGTATAACTTTTCTCAAAGGGCTCCGTACTCTTCGTTTCTATATTATATATTCTTAAGATCTATGCATATCACTGAATCTTTCATAAAATCTACAGAAATGGCATGCTCAGAATATCTACGAGGTGATCCTGAGACACAACAAATTCAGCACAGACATAAAAGAGAAGAAATAAAGACAAGTGTAATACAGAAGATCAGAAAAATAAAACTTGGATAGTAGGCATATAATAGAAGAGAATGATCTACAACAAAGGGTAAGAAAATTACGAAAATCAGCAAAGAGGAAAGAATATGAACGCTATTATTCAACATAAACTAAAGCCATGACAGACATTGCGTGCTTGCGTTTGATGCCCAGCGATACCTGAGAGAATAAACAATGAAAGCGCAGATATTCTGCCGTGGACCCTGAACAGTTAAATAGCGGAGGAGAAGAAGACCACAGTGCCATATAATATGTCAAACAGCTTATCATGAAGAATTATTAAATGAGCTACATATTAATCAATGACATGTTTCAATCGTTCCATCCAAAATATAAATAAGCCATGTTCTATTATGTTTCAAATGCCAGTTAACGATCCCTACCAGAGCATTTTGCTTTTTGAAAACTAGGAAATCCTCTGTTCGAGTAATTTGCAACTTTGCTTTTATTTTTGTTTAATTATATTTAATTGTTGCCGAGAGATGGCGACACTTGGACACTCTTTGACCTCGTAGACATTTTTTCCTGATTAAGTGGCAACGGATCAATCTATACCACTGATTCTCAATAGGCGGCCCGCTGGCCAGATCCGACTCGCGAAGTGTAAAAACTGGCCTGGCTACTAAGGATAATGAACTGGAATTATTTTTCTAGAGGGAAATCAAAGCTCTCACCTCGATGCTATTTTATTACATCAGAAAATTTCTAGTAGGGATAAGCTCCCCCTAATCCCCTAGTTACGCCAATGGCTATATAGCGAGTAGGATAATGTCGTTTCTATATCTTCTGGCGCGCCGACAGAAAAGAAAAGATCCAAATTGGCGCCCGATGAAAACTAATTGAGAACGACTGACCTATACATTTATTCTGATGATATTTGTGGAGAAAAAATGAAAGGTAACTATGGTGAATTAGTTATTCGTGTTCGATACTGCAGTATGTGTGTGATGGTTTTTCTTAGAACATTTGTCTAAATTTCCCTAGTATTCATGCCTGTATGCGCTTTGAGATTTCTGTTATAGATTTTGGATGAACTGAAAATCCTGAATTTTATAACAATACATAAACTAGAGCAGAAGGTTAAACGAATGCTAAAATCTAATACATCCATAAAAAGTATGCTTATTTCTGTCATATATTTTCGATCTTGAGTAAGGCCTTAGGTCCAGATTTTGCTTCTTGTTCTCTTTTTCCAACCTAATTATCGGAGACATTTTTTTACTCAATCCAAATATATTTTAAATTTCATGTAATAACAAGTGACGCATTTAGAAAAATGAAGCGCCTAGATACAGACTGTTTAGTGACTTCCTTCCACCTTTATAAAGAAAGAAATACTTTTAAAAAATCTGAAACATCTTAGTCTTATCATGTTATATGTAAAAGTTAATCTATCAAATATTTATTCAAACTAACATTTTATATAAATATATATTAAATAATAAACAATAATTCATTTTTGGCTCCTAAGTTGCTGCTCTCCAAAAAACATCGCTCCTGGGCACGTTTCAAATGAGCCTACTTAGAAATTAATAAGTGATAACTAAATATAATAAACATGTAAATGTTTCACCAATGAAAACGTTTAATAAGATCTAATCGATTATATTTTTCTATTTTCTAAAAATGATTTTACATATTATTTACATTAAATTATTTATTTAACTTTAATATGTTACTTATTAATAGTGTATATCATTTCTCTATGACTATGTTACACCTCAAAATGTTTCTAAATGGCGAGCGAAACGAATATTTCTTGTGGAATTTTCACAAAAAAACCTGCTGGAATAAAACTGATAGCTATCTTCACCGAAAATAGCAAACGGACAAAACACTGGAAAAAATAAATCATATTTTCGGTTCAACCTAAAATCTAAAAAAATTCAGGAAAAGGAAATGAGACTAAAAAGCCATTACCACTAGCAGTCTGTTATGTAATCGTCCATTGGTTAGTTGTTTGGACTTCTATGGAGCACGGACAGCAAGGGACAGTTTATTTACAGAAGCAGTCTTTCATGTCATAAAGGGATATCTGCATCAATTTATATAGAATCTGGTTTATAATTAATGATGACATAATAAGAAAAAATGTCCAAAAGATGGCGACATTTGAATGCTATTAGATGAAATAATAAAGTTTAATTCCAACTGTACTTTCTTCAAAATTCTGAAAGATAATTTTCAGCCTTTTTTACAATTATAAACCTTATTTTCACAAAATAAATTCGCGAAATTTGTTCTTAACAAAAAACCTATTATTTTTGTTGATATTAATTATTCTCTGCACGGATTCCCATTCAGTACTTTTTTGCAAATTTACTGGTTCATATTTTTTCAGCATTAATTATTTCAAACAAACTAAATATCAAGTACAGAAAAAAAATACTTTTTTTATTTACATAATAAGGCAATTATGAAACAAATGCCTACTTTTCAATTTAAACCATCGACTCGTAAATTTTTTGAAATATATTTCTAGTTGCAGGAAATATTTTAATTGCAAAATATCAGTATCTAATTAATTCTATTCTAAAAATCAGTATTTAATTTTCCTTAAAATGTTTGCTAAATAATAATGTTTAGAAAATGAAAATAAAACATAAGCAAATTCTGGGGTGTGCATTTGCCTTAATTTTGCTTGAACAAAGCAAGGCTTAGATGATTAAATAGACGGGTATAAAAGAATATTTTTTTCAAAGAATTTCAAAGAAAAGAACCATTCTTTAATTTGCAAGTATTTGGTAATCTAATACAACTACATAATCGGTTAGAATGAGAATTACTCGAATGAAGCAAACCTTTTCCAAGCAAAAGCTTTACCTTTTACAATATGCCATTTGGTCGACTCTCTAGGATAATAAAATGGGCATCGAAGCTCCCATAAAACACTCTGTATTAATTTATCTTCCAAAAAATTTAATGGAAAAATTCTCTTTTTATATTTTTATACACTAAAATTATTTTATTACGTTGCAAACATTATAATAATGTACATGGGTTTTGCCATGGTTGGATACATTATTTTTTATTTCATTTTATATATATACTGCACTGAATCTTCTCTATTGAACTTGCCAGTTGTTAACAAATACTAGTTTATAAATCTATACTAGACTTGGCTGATCTTAATTTAAAATCCTAATTATGCTATACTGGAACTTATAACATTAGTCAGACATTTACGAACAGTTTTGAAATTAACTTAACTTCCAAAATCTAGATGCGTGAGTAAAGAAAGAGTGATAAAGCATATATAACGGTTGATTAATGTGATTCTGTAATGTAATGTCCATTGGAAAAAGTAAAATATCATTATATTGGAAGATTTTCTAATAAATAAAAATGATAAAAAAACTCAGATAAAGAGTTATAAAAATAATAATTTTTATTCAACTCTGAATCAAACCGTATATCACATTTGACAAAAATTTATATTTAGGTATTTCCCATAGAAACTATATGGAAATAACTATATATATATAATTAAGACTGATCGTTAAAAAATTTAACGTTTTGATTGCAAGTTTAAAGGGAAGAATATTGAAAAGCCTAGACTTGTTATGAAAAGTATTTTTCAGGATGCAAAATATTAGAAAGTCAGCAAAAGTTTATAGATGTTTGAAATTTGTATTTAGTATCGTAAGTTTAATAGTTTCATGTAAGTTGTTTAATAATTAGAAAATTAAAATCGGTTATGTTCAATTTTTTGTAACATAGCCAATGGCTTTGTTTGAGAAACTATAACAACCGCACCAAAATGACGTTTGGAATTCATCCTGTACAGTTTTACTTACATTTATACCGGAGACAGGTTTTGATATATGGTAGCTGTAATAATTCAAGCTCTGTATCAAAATTATAAATGACAACTTAAGTAGGAAATACATTCGAACTCGCGTGTGTGCAGTTCGAATATATGCTCGCGTATATATGTGTATGTATGCAAAAATCGCATACATGCATAAAATAGCGCGAGCCTCAAATTTTCTCACATCTTTTTAATGTTATCTAAACTCGCTTAACAGCCATTTTATATGTGCATGAACAGCACATATGCAAGTATTTTTGAAGCCAAACGAATGCTTTATTATAGAATTTAAACCAGATATATGCAAACAAATTTTATGAACAAGTTTTCATTTACAATAAATAGTTGGCAACACTTATTTTTATAGAGTGGCTTTTGCCACTAGGAATGGCTCTCAACAAGTGGCTCTGTAGATCAGTGGCTCCCAAACATTTAGGCCCACGGAGATCCTTTTAAGAAAAAATTTGATCGCCACATCCCTGAACCTCTTTCAGTTTAATATGAGTTCTTTAGGCAGGGCCTATATATAAGTTAATTACTACAAGATGGGCGATATATTAGGATATTAATGTAGTTAGAACCGTGTCTTCTAGCACGGACTGGGGGCTAAGCCCCACTTGGAAAATAGTTTTTTTTTTCCAAAATTAATTATTTTAGAATTTCATTTTAATTTTTTTTATCAAATCGTTCATGTTAATGGAAATTGTTCTTTGATGTTAAAAATATATTCAAAATATATTTCTACGGCAGATTTTGTGTACATAATGTTTTTTTACAGAAATTTGAGTCTTTATCTATTTTACAATATGGATAAAGGTAATCTTTAGTTTAGGCAGAATGCATACAAAATGAAATAAATACACAAATAAAAACATACAAAATGAAATAAATAACAAATGAAATAAATAACAAATGAAAGCATACAAAATGAAATAAATACACAAACGAAATAAATACACAAATGAAAACATACAAAATGAAATAAATACACAATGAAAACATACAAATGAAATAAATACATAAATGAAAACATACAAAATGAAATAAATAACAAATGAATGCATACAAAATGAAATAAATACACAAATAAAAACATACAAAATGAAATAAATAACAAATGAAAGCATACAAAATGAAATAAATACACAAATAAAAACATACAAAATGAAATAAATACAGAAATGAAAACACACAAAGTGAAAAATACAAAGGAAAATATATAAAATTAGATATACACAATGAAAAGAAATGCAAGAAAAAAAATCGAACATATTATATACATTCTGCGCCGGCAACATTGGGAAAAGATTTTTTACATCTGACGAAGTCCAGGCTGCTAAGATAAACTATATATTTTATTTTAACTTTATGAGTTTTCAAAGCAAAATTTGCGTTGTATTATTTGCGTTGCGAAAATTATCCATTAATGTTAAATATATTAGTCTATTTATTTAGATATTTAGTATTATTAAATAAATTAATAAAATAGTACAATAAATCATAAACTAATTTTAAGCTCCCCCTGTAGCTTTCTGTGCCTCCTATAAACTCAAGAGCCCACCCCTGTAAAAAGCATCTAGCTACGGGACTTAATGTAGAAATCGTAATGTGTTGAAGAATAATTTTCTAAAAATTAAGGCTATCGATTTATTTTTTACTAAACAAATGAATTAATTTTTCTGGGACTTTCCTTCCATTTTCAATACCTCCACGAATCACAGTTTCTGCCGTAGGCGAAAAAATAGTATCAAATGAACTGAAAATTATGCCTACTCGTAAAGATACACTTTCTACTCTAATGTGTTTGCAAGATTATTTAAATTAAAATATGCAATATGAAAAACGTTAATGCTTTAACAGATCAATTATTAAATCGGTCATCGGAATATACATGCGTGCAGAGAAAGTTAAACGACTTTTTCCACGAATACAGTACGCATGCTTACGTAAGTACTTCATTACTTGTTACTTTTATTAACAGAGCAATAATACTGCACATTGTAAATATTGAGATAATAAATGTATAAGATTTTTAAAATTAGGAAAAGAGGAATATATTACTTAATAACAAAATACTATAAAATTTAATGGTAAAATAACTCGCACTTAATAGCTCAAAGAGCATTGCTTATATATAAAATCCTCTTATATGCAAAACCCGCTTATATGAAGAGGATTTCGTTGCCGCATTTGTCTGCATGTATGCGGTTTGGATCGTAAAATACAAAAATATTTAATTTGAAACGAAATTTGGATTTTAAACTGCCCTAACTTTTAATTATATAAAAATGCACGCAAACTAAATGACATATATGCTAGTGTTAAAACATGGCTATATTATAACGAACAGGAGCTGCATCTTCAAAGGAAATGTAGTGGGGAGTACATATTCTTAAGAAATATGAGGTAGAGGATTTATTTTTATTAAAATATTTCTAAATGTGTATGTCTTAAATGTAAAATAACTGTCGTTTTCTCAAACTAGCGAGTATAAAAAATACCAAACTTCCAGGCAATGTTTTGTTTTTGTTCTTTTTTATTACATTAATTAATTTTTGTGCAATAAAAATTACTAAACAGTTTGTCATTGCGGATGTGGTAACGTGCTCATCTAATGTGATGTTATCCCGTGTTCGAACTCCACTAGCTTAGGCAAAGCATTGCAAATGGATTACAACCCCCATTGCAATGAAATTTTGTATATTTAACATAGGAATATGTGAGTTATAACGTTATAACTCCTCCCCCATTGAGCCTATAGCCCCCCTTAAGGACTTTCGGCGTAAGCCCATATTCATCCTCCACTGCACCGATATAAAATGGGAAAGCTTACTGACTAACTGATTACTATACGTACTATAGTACGGTGTAATACTTACTACAGTACGGTACTTATTATAGTACGGTGTTTTGTTTTTTTGAAAAAAATGCGATTTTCTCGAAAAAACCCTAGAAACATGTTCAATTACCTCGAAAATAATATAGAAGGAAGTTCAGATAACTCGAAAAAGTATAGAAGAAAGTTCATATATCTCGAAAAACTAGAATAAAATTCCAATACCTCGAGAAAATATTGAAGAAATTTCAGTTACTTCGAAAAACTATAGAATAAAATTCAGAGAACTCGAGAAAATATAGAAGAAAATTCAGATAATTCGAAAACAATATGGAAGAAAGTTCACATGCCTAGCGAAATGTAGGTCTATTATATTATGGTGGAATAGTGGTAACTCAAATGTCTAAAGTTACATTCACCAGAGTTTAACTGGCAATGGCATGGTAGAATGAGTGCCATTACCCTGTAGTCCGGGTGTTTGATTGTCTTGGCAGTAAACTTCAGCATTCATCTAAAAACTGTAGGCCACAGGGCCGAAAGACCTTTACTCTACTTGCTCTGCAGAATCATAAACAAACAATTGATTTAAATTTTTTTGCTCTCTATTAGTGTTAGATAGATTGAATTAGTCATTCCATTTAAAGATTTTGTTTTGACGATATAATCATTTACCAATAATTCAAGTTTCCTTACATCATGTAGTAAGCTTAAAATTTTAAAATTTATTTTGAAATTAATTAAACTCAATAAAAATGCTAAGTAATAAAACTAATTTAACGCCTGAAATAATTTCGTCCGATAAATTAATAATCATGATTATGACAATAAAATTAATAAAGTTTTTTGTTCAGTTATCTGCGTATGATAAATAACCAATAGTGATTTAAATATTTTGATGGTTTTCTGTAGGTTGTGACCTTCTCATAAAAGAAGTTTTTGTATGTGCCTTTATTATTTTTGCACACTGATATTTTCTACATGGTACCTGTAGTTTTGTTTACCGAATTTGAATTCTAGTCCAGCAGAGTATAGCGACATATAAACGCAATTAAAACTTTCATCCTAACGTAAGAAAGGCAAATTAATGGCTTTATATTCTCTTCTTTAGCAATCTGGATACCCTTTTGCTAGAAACCCAATTCATTAACTTTCCTTCGCACAGTAGTTTATGACGTATACTCATCAGAAAAAGAGACTGCCAAAATTTGCCTAATGACGTCGCTGCTGGTCATGATTTCGTGACGGAACATGAGCGTTTCGCTCAAAGGTGATGCGCATTCTTCACTCAATAATGACAATTTAATTGGGCAGTAAGCAGCTAATGATGGAATACAATGGGCCATTTTTTTATGAACTTGGGTATAAATGATCTGGGGGATTATTTTGTCGCATAACTTTTAAATTAATAGAATATCCCATTTGAAGCAGCTGTTCTTTTTCTATCTTTTAAGATTTCAAAGAAAAGTGCCCGGTTGCAAACAGTTCTAGTCAAAAGCTGACGATCTCTCTTCAGAGACAAATATTATTTTTCTTCCTAGGACCACTTTTTCTAATGCCTTTCATATAATTTTAAAATCAATCTTTTAATCGTCATATTCGGTGCATACTGGAAATGGCGACGTCGGGCAAGATACTTAGATCATTAACTGATTTGCTTGCGATAAATTCTTAATTATCGCTTATTTGATATATGTAGTAGGAAAAGTATACAAATAGGTAAAGCTTAAAACAGCGGATACTATGCATGATTAGAAGAATTTGAACTTAATTCGAAAAATACCGAACCAAAACAAAAATTCGTGAACTATTATTACATATTTTTTTGCTAAGTTCTATTTTGGCACACATATATTGTAAGCACTTTTTATTGACACAACGTTACTGCAAATAAATAAAAAATTAAAGCCACATACACTTATTGAAGTTTACACACAATACGTTTTACTTTTTTAATAAATGGTTCCTTAGAATCATTTAGACATCTGGTTGCGTAAATATGGTGTTGAATTTCGAACTTTATATGAAATATCACTTACAAATATATATCTCATATTACGGGATTATTTATATATATTCGAATATACTTTTGTCTATGTCATTGGATTTTTCTAACGCTTATGAGAAAGAGTTCAAATGTTATGTAAGCACCTTTTGTGAGGGTTGCTGTTGTGCTTATTTTCCTATGTTAGCCAATGTTAATTTTTGCTTACCAGGAGGGAGGGGGTATCAAATGGCCAAAATATTGCTTACGTAATACTTGAACTTCCCTTAAACTTCTAGTTATTTGACGATTTGGTGTTTGATAGTTTAAATTATCAGAGAAACGGGGATAGTTTTCAATTATTTTGATATACGGACATCATAAGGATCGATGGTCATCACCCACCCCGCGATGCATTTATATTTAACCAAGCATAAATGCGAGTCGAGTCCAAACACAGCTGGGTTATAGGCGATAAATATAACCAACGAACAGCTGGACGCGGTTTGAGGTTGTATATAATATATATCAGATATAAAAATATAATTATTTTGAAAGGCCAAAGTCGAGTACTAAAGTATCTGCAAATGAACGAAAATTTTGAGAAGGATTTTTTCAAATTTGCTATCTTCAGTTTTAGGTTATTCACATAAAGAATTAAACCGTATAATTTATATTTGAGTAATTCAAGGCTAGTGAAATATACATGACAGCAAGGAAGAGAATGCTCAACGAATGTAAGGTAATGGTTGGCACACTTGACCGGCAATCAAGAAAGTGTGGGTTTGGCTTACACCAGGTGTCGAAAAATCATTATTTTGTTTGCGAGTATCTAATCCTATAATACATTTAATATCGTTTCAAAACGTCTCTTCGCCGAAGGCTCTAATTACAGTGATAAACATGGTTAAAGTTAATTAATTATTACATTTTTCCCGATTATTTAAATATGAATATATACTGATGAAATTACAAAAATATTTTTATAAAAAAGTGCAGTAAAGGAAGTTTCATATCTAATATTTAAATTATAAAATGAATTTGCTTATGGGAACAGAAATCTGTCATTATGTAACCTTACGAAAATAATTAAAACACAGGCTAGATATTTAAAGACTTTTAATCATTTCGTTGAAAAAGAGAGGCATGGAATTGCATTATACATATATATCGAACTTGTATAAAGCCTGCTTATATTCAAAAGTTTACAATGTAATTTACATAATGGATTTTACAGGGAACCTATTACATGGCATAAAATTTTCGTCTAAGAAAACTGATGTCAGCATCTTTTGCGATGAAATTGCCAGACGGGACTTCGATCCTTGCAATGGTAAAAGCAGTTATTTCTTTCATCCGGAGCAAAACCGGAAAGTCTTTAAGGACTTCCATAAATTCCAGGACCTCATTTCGGAAAGAGCCTCCGTCCGTCTGTAAAGGAGCGAGAGGGGGGCGGGACTAATGGACTTGAAGGGGCTAGTACACCCCTTCCAGTTCCCGTCCTCAATCCATTTCCAGAATGGGTGAAAAAGTATCCCAGGCAATCAGTTCCGAAAACCAACGGCATTTTTCCCCGCAATACGCTCTTTAAAAAAGGACAGAAATACGGGAGAATTTAGATGTTTATCTGCAACAATAAAACGGCCGAGTTGGCATTGTATGGAAGCCGAATTGTTTCTGGAACAAACATTTTTCTTGGATGTTATGTTTGCTTCTCGTCTGAGCGGACGCCCTTTTCTTGAACTATACTTCGAACAGTCAAGGTTGGACTTGCATATCCGTTTGAATCACACTTTGTTGAAGAGTTTCCTAATCTCGATTTATACTAAGCGTATTTGTTTTCGAGATTATGAAGAGAGAAACTATTTCTTGTTTAATGAGGTAATATGCCATAATCAGGCAAATTTTATTTTTTGTTCAGATCAATACAGTCATTCGACGAATTACGCAAGTAATGCTTTCCATACGTTCTCCTCCATACGTTCTCCTAAACAAAACAAAACAAAAACAAAAACAAAAACCCTCTAGTTTGAACTTTTACGTGGGTGTCGAAAATTATTGTATAATAAATTCCCCCACGATAAACTCACAAAAAAACTCGCCTCGAAGGCTTTGTGTGTTGACCATTATTTGGCAATTGTGTTATCCCTGAGAAGGGTAATAATATCTTACATCCTTATATATATATGGAGAAAGAGTTGTTTCTCTCCTCGTATATCTAGCGATCAAGACACTTCGTGCTCAAAGGAGGGGCCATGGTTCGACGCCCGAAAGGAGACGGCGTCTCTTTTTCTCCTAAACAAAAAAAGCTCTAGTTTGAGCTTCTACATGGGTTTTCAAAAATTATTAAATATACCAAATTCCTCCACGAAAGCTCACGAAAATAACTCGCCCCAGTGGATTTTCTATAGAAGTATTACATATATACAAAAAATATATAAAGGAATATAAAAACAAACCGAAGTAACACTTTTCAAATAAAAAAATGTGTTTTTTAGATTTATTACCAACGTGTTTGGTTTTGCGTTTCGAATCCATTTTGAGTGTAAATAAACAACGAATCTTATAAGGCCTGGACAAATACTGCCGACGTGGTAATATTGTATGCTAGACTCCGCAATTTTTAATATTGTTTGAATATAAGAAGTACGGGTCGGGGAATGAAGGAATTGTTTATAGAGCCCTTATTTCTAATTAGTTGATTTTAGTTTGAACGTTACGGCTTTCGAGCACTTGCCCAAAACTCACTGCCTGTTACCGCATCACTTCCTGTTACCATTCGTCACATTTGCTGTGACTTGTAGTACTTACGCGCTAGTAGTTGTAATTTTCGAGATTTATTACATAACAACAAATTTACCTGAGTCGCGTATTACGTAAGTCGGAGGCTTACTGAAGAGTAAATAGCGCGTGTTGTTATTTTATTTCAAATTGTTCGGCTTCCTAAGAGAGTATAAATCGCAAATAAATTAAATACTGTAAGTTCAAAAACGTTTTGTTTCGTATAAAACACTTTTTATAGAATTCATACAAAAATATCCCAGTGCCTGACGGAACCCTAAACTACCACCTATTTTCATTTTTTAAATATTTCAGCATAAATCTTTGAAAAAAATCGAAGGTTTTGTATTCACTGTACAAATTTTAAAACATATTTTAAAACATAATCTTAGGACGACAGAAATCTCTCATTGGATGTAACCTAACGATAACACTTATAAAACAAAATATAATAAATTTTTGCTTAATATTTTATTAATGATAATTTTTTATTTGGATTTATTCTGGATCTACTTTTTAAATCTGTCTCGTCAGTTTACTCAATTCTTGCTATTTATTTACGTTTTATTACAATTATTATTATTATTATTATTATTATTATTATTATTATTATCAGGGTTTCGTAAATACGGTCTTCTGGTGGCCACTTGTGGCCGGTAAATTTCGCCTGGTTGATTCTACGATCTTATTATTAAAACAGACGAGCACAGTTCTTCTCTGGTAAGTATGGTTCGAAGCAATTTCTGGAGCCTCGATTATTAATATTACTCGTGTTTCATGATATATTTCTTGAAAACCATTGTATATGGTCTATTTGGCATTAGCTTGCAATTTAATACAGATATTATGGGAACGAGTATTTGACATACTAACTTCCTTTGTTGAAATCTAGGATTATAATCAAAGAATATGAAATAAATTTTATAAATGTATTTCATTCAGCCCCATCAAGTTAAAATGGTGAATGGCTTTGGTTTGTAAATAGTTTTGTCAATTACTAAAAAAACTGTAGGTTTTTTATTTTCTTTTGACCTCTTTTTCGTCAAGTTTCTTCTAGTTTATTGCTTGAAATGTAGCTCAATAGAGGCTGATGAAAAATGAAGGTATCGATTTTAGCCCTTGCAATTATGTTTCCGTGGACACATATGAAAAAAAATAAAAACCGGAGAAGCGAATCTAAAATGTGAGACGACTTTTGCTAGAGTTGAAGTTGTACTTTGGTATCAGCGTCCCACATCATTTAGTCTGAGAAATAAGTTGGCCTCTTTCTAAGTTCAATGACATGTGCTTTCTCTGAGATGATGGAAATTGTTTCCCTTTTATCAAAACTGATGTTTAAAATTATTATAATATTCGATAAACTGTGATTCGGAAAGACAATTAAAAGTAAGCGATAATGAGCTTTCATTATCTGTCGGGTGTGACTCAGACTTCGACGAAATGCGGCAGCTCATTTCTCACAATAAAGCAGGCTAGTGCCTATATTTGACCACAATCTAGAAACTGAGTATATATTTATGTTGCTTCTATAAAAATATATGTATTTTTAAGGCATATTAACCAATTCTTTGAGTTTTACTCATAATAGGTATGGGTATTGCCTTATAAAAATGTCTGCCATATGTTTCGTTTCGTTTTTATTATGAGTTTCCTTTCGGAAGATAAACAATCATAGCTGTTTTAAAGGGAACCATAAGCAAAATATATAAAGGGCACCATAAAGCAAAATATATAGCAAATCTTTCTTTGAATAAAAAATTAATAAATTGCATTTGTAAATATTTACATTTTTGTTACAATTCTTTACGACTTCGCAAAAACTAAAAAAATCATATTCTCAAATTTCCTCTTTAATATGTAAAATTATAAATGGAATCTAGAGAAAATTAAACAAAATTTACTATTACGAGTTAACAGAAAGCGAATAAGGAAAGCATATTACGTATCACCAAATGTTTCCTTTAGCAATACGATAAGTAAAAGATAGAATATATTATTTGTAGACGTGGTTAAATAAACAATTACATATTTTGTTATGTTATTCAACACCTAGCCCTTGTGGTTTCCTAATGTTTGAAGAATTTTCTGCAAAACATTTCTAAATGACAAGACAGTAAAACCTCAACACGTCTACCAAAACAGAAAACATTTAATCATATTAATTTAAGACAAGAAAACTTTCATAAATATCTATGAAAATAATTATTCAAATAACAAGAATGTGAAAATGTTCGAATGTTAAAGTATAGGAAATAAAAAAATAATTAAAAGTGCCAAGCGTTTAATTTATATTCAAGGTATATTCTATTTTCAATCTGAAATCTAATTTTGATATCATTAGATCTGTACGCTTTCACCATAGAATTATTACAAATTGGCTTCCTGGATTGTTGCCATTTAGAATTCTAAGAAACCCAAACTTAATAAGTGCAATTTCTAAAATTAGCAACACGTCAAATTGGGTCTTTTTATTACATGTCTTTTAAGTGCTTTATATAAGCTGTTTTGAAAAACGAAGAACCATAAAAAATTATCTGTTTTTATTGAAATTATGTTTACATCCAGCACATACACAGGTAAGGAAGTGAAAAAAAATTCAAGGCTGTAGGACCCATCAATGGCTAGGAATTGCACATTTAACGATCCAATCAATAATTGGTGAAACCCTTCCTGGCCTCGATGCATACATGCTTTTGTACGTCTAGATAAGAAGTGAAAAAGGTTTCTAATGCCCACATTCTACCAGACATTCTTCACTTATTTCTCCAGATCTGCGGCATTTTGTGGTGCCTGAATCTGGCGACCTACTATGTCCCATACATATTCGACTGGAGAAAGGTCTAGTGACCTTGCTTACCAAGAAAAAGTATCGATAGCACGGTTGCAGCTCACAGATATTCGAGCCGTATAATATCTGGCAATATCTTTTTGGAAAAATGGCCCCAGACTGTCGTGTCAAGAAGGATAACGTGAACGGCCGCTAGATATCATCGTCATATCGTTGAAATGTTAAAGTTGTACGCAGAATGCTTAGTGGCGTCCTGCTGTCGTATAAGATAGCAACCTACACCACCACACTAGGCGTAATGGCTGTGTGATTCTGTAAAGCAAAGCAAAGGGAAGTTGTGAAGAAGGGAACTACCCTTCTGGACACGCTGGACATGATACCTCCACACAAGTATCCGATGTTATTTGCTCCAAGACCGAAGCAGGATTCATAGCTGAACAACATGTGATACCCGTCTGCCGGCCGCCACGGTTATCGTCAACGACACCGCTCCAGACGGCTCTGTCGATGGTATAGGGTTAAAGGCAGACGTCTTAAAGGACGCTATGAGCGCAACCCTACCTCAGCTAAGCGTCGTGGGATTGTGAAAGGTGGTACGGGTGGTATGGAACAGATTGTAGAGTGTTGGATGGTGGACAATGATGCCACTGGTTCAGCACGGGACTGTCGCACAACCAACCAATCTTCCCTTGCATTAGTGCACCTTGGCCTTCCAGAGCCATCATTTCGCCGAAGAGTTCCTCGCAGAAACCATTGCTGCCAACACCTTTGCACAGCAGTGTCCGTACGGTGCAGGTGGCAGCCTACTGCTCGGTAGGACCAGCCAGCTTCACATATCCCGAATGTGCTGCCACGTTCGAAGTCGTCCAATTGGCTATAAGGTCTTCGACAACGTCCCAACGTCATTACTGGTTGCGTCTCCAGGGAACTGCAACGCCGATAACGAAAAAAAATAAACCGTTCGCAATTTTTACCTCTTTTATACGATGCTCGTTGCAAAATAGAAATGCGCGCTATGATCGAAGTTAACACTCATTGGCTTTGAAAATTTAATCATTTGCATACTTGATCTAAAGGAATTTGCATGCGAAATTTTGAGATGATCGGATAATTTTTTAGGGGTGCTTTTTTTTTGTTTTTTTCTAAAAGAGTTTATTTTGGGTTTCTGTATCCGGCAGAAATATTTATAACTGTGATTTGAACTCTAAAATAATAGTCTTCAATTTACTATCGACGTTGGTGCACGCACCCCGAAGGCTTCTCCAATAAAAAGTGTACTACTATCTTATACCTTCTTATTGTAGTTTAATCATCTTTTGGAGAATTACTGAATTGACCTAAACATTTAAATCTTTAATAAATATTATTTTAAACTTGATGAATCTCGTTTAGATTTTTCAACAATTTCTGCCTCAAATTCAAGGCACAGAGAATAAAATTTCGTTGAACGAATAAGAAAAACAATCAATTGAATTGAAGTGAATAATTTTAACCAAACATAAAGAAAACTACAGTAAATTAAATATTAAACAAAAATTAACATAAAGCTTAAAAAAAGCTAACAAAATAAAAACTGGAACGCCAATTTAGTAGATTTTCTTCAGATTTTGCTCAGGATAGTAATAAACAACTTTTTGACGATAAAACAACATTGATAGTATATAAAATACTGCATTAAAAACACCTCAAACCGAATTTCAGACGTCCATTAATGTCCGTGACGATAGAATATCAAACACTATGTGGATATCCATTAGACAGTATGATGTAATTTATATTACAATCTAAACCTAGAATTAATAATATAAAACTAGATTCCAATGTTAGTGAATATCTCCGAAAACTAAGCTAGAAAAATTTGTTCGCGACACATGAATTTTAGTTTTCTATTTTCAGTGTTTATTATTCTCATCGCAATTCCCATAAAGATTTTACCCCAAAAGATCAAAACTCAGGCAGCTTTGTTGTTACTTCCCTCTTCTCCTTCAATTTTGTGGAAAAAACACGAAGTTTTATTCATGAAAAATAAAACTTTTTTCCTTTCAAACTATATTAAACACTGGAAATGTTTAAGTCTAAGACGAAAGTTCCTTAATAAAAGGGATTCGGCTGTTTTTCTGTTACCTACAATTCTTTATCTTCTCCAAAGTAATCTGGAGTGAGATTTAGTATTTCTTTTGCAGTCTTAAATGGCCTTTTTAGGTCGGTATATTGTCACATAGGAGTTTTCTAATTTTTTTAATATACGGTTAAGCTACTTATTGCTTAAGTAGATCCTCCTTCTAATTGTCTGGACTTGTCGTTGAACAAAATTAATTTTTGCGCTTGCTCTGCTACGCAATCTGTCTTTTTGTATACTTTTTTAGAAGGTAATTTTCATTTGCATGAATACCGAACTTCTCGATGTTCCTCATAAATAATTTCTACAGAAGAACTTTAAGGGCACTTACAACTGAAAAATGGATTTTCTGATACTCTTAATCAATTTTTCTGAAAATGGTGCACCATATTAAGAGCTGTAAAAGAAAACTTTTTGAAAAGTTTCAGCCTTTATAATTCAACGTGGTTTTAGTATATGTTGTTTACGTCATTTTTAAGTGCCATATCTGAAATGTTACATGCGGTGCATTGTTTAAGTAACAAGTTCAATATTTTTTCTAAGTAATTATTTTAACAAAACTTATAAAAGTTACTGAACGATGATATTTTTGTTTTCAATAGCTTTCGTTTAAAAAAATAAAAACTTGCCTGCTCTTCAAAAATTGGCACTTTTTCCTATTCGATTATAATAAACGCCTCCAAAAATCATACAAGATACCATTTCACAATAGAATTGTTAGTAACTTTTATGAATTATCATTGAGTAAAAAAGTTTTGATACAGAAGAAAAAGAGACATTGTTCTGGTCATGGAGATGAACCAGGGTCCCTCCGTTGGGCCGGGAGAGATCAGGATCGCTCCGGACTCAACGGAGTTGAATTCAGTCAATTCATAAACTGCCATATTAAACGCAGCAAAAGAAACTCACCAGAAAAGAACAGACACTCGGAATGAAGGAAAAAATATTTATTAGCAGGATATTTAGGGATCATGGTCGAATGTACTGGTCTTTTTGTACTATACAGCTTTCAAAGTTCGATTTTGGATTCAAGAACGATATTTTCCTGTTCATTTCTCTTTCTCAATAAGCAATTTATATGCTATTTAATTTTGTCATGGAATTTATTTATTATTATAGAAGGTATTTATTTCCAGCTTCTTTTGCTAGGAAATTGTTAAAAAGGATTGCAAATTCTCAAATCCGGCAATGGAACGAGCAGTTATTAATCCTTTAATACGGAGATAAACCGGGAATTCTTTTAAGGACTTCCATACATTTCAGGACTTCATTTAGGAAAGAGTCTCGTCCATCTGTAGATGTTAGAAAGCCGGAATGCGGCGGGGCTGAAAGGCCTGAAGGGGCTATACACCACTTCCAGTTCCCTTCGTCAATCCATTTCCAAAATAGGTGAAGAAGTTTCACACGTAATCAGCTCTGAAAACCAACAGCATTTTCCCCGCAATACGCTCTTTGAAAAAGGAAAGGAATGGGGGAATTTAGATGTTTATCTGCAACAGTAAAACGGCCGAGTTGGCATTGGCCGAGTCGCGGGTGAATTGTTTTTTGACCAGATAGGCTTCTTGGATGTCCTATTTGTTTTCCTTTTGTGGGAATGCTTCTCCCTGCCATCTTTTAAACTACGTTTTGTCAATATTGACCTTATATATCTTTCCAAACTGTAACTTATTAGAATTTTTAGGTCTAAATGAATAGGTATTTTATTTTTGGAAGAAATGCTTATTCACCTTATTCTAAAGAAGAAAATACGCCATAATATTAAACAATAATTTTTTATCGCTTTGTTTGTTGGAAAGCTGTTGTTAAAAAAAGCTTGCTCAATACTGTGTATTCAAGTCATTTATTGCATTTCTTTAAAACAATTTTTAATTTGTATAAAATTTCGCAGATATTAAATAAGGTGTTCAATAATTTTGAAATTGAGGATATTTGAATTCTGATACAGGTCTTTTATAATTCTGCTTAAGTTTTAAGCATATATTGATGTAAACAGGTAGTTGTCACTAATAAAAATGTAGTCTTTGCTGCATAGATATGTCTACCATTATGTAGTAGAAGATTATATGATATAATCGACTTGACAATGACTCACAAAATTATTTTGCGAAATGCAATAAATGACATAGAGAATCACTTTGTCTGGCGCCAAACTGCCTATGTCCTATGCTATATATATATATATATATATATATGCTATGCGCTAATAAGTATTTAAGCAATGAATCAATGAGCATGCAATAAGAATGAATGATCATAATACGATCTGCTACTAAATATCAAGGAATCATTCAATTATAGAGGTTCGGATAAGAAGCATATTAAGAGAATAACATTTATCTACTTTCCACTCACGTGCGGATTTATGGGGACGGGGCGATTGCCCACTTCGAATGAAAATTTATCATTGAAAAAATAAAACGTAAATGTTCAATGAGATATCATTCACCAAAATCAAGTCATTAATCGCCCCTTTAATGACCTACAAATCCTCCCCTGATTCCAATGTATTATATTTTCTATTTATTATCCTTTGCCATATCAATATTTTGAAGTAAATAAAACAGCTAATAAAGTAAGTAAAGCATATAAAATAATAGTTAATGAAAATATTAAAAATAAATGGCTAATAATAATAATTTATAAACTTAATAGTTAACAAAATAATTAATAAAGTAATTCATAATAAAATTCAAAAAATAGATTAGACTCTTGCAATAATTGGTTCATATACTTTTTTTCAGCCAGTGTTTCCTTCGAATCAGGGCTTGGTGAACAATATTCCCTATCCATAACCCTATTTATAATTTCTTTTATGCTGAGTCCTATTCAAGTTTTTGAATCATCCACGCATCCTCTCCAAGTCCGCAGCCAGGACTTGGGAGGGGGTTAAATTTTTTTTACAAAATAAAGTTAAATAAAGATGTATCACCTTAATTGTGAATAAGAAATATAAATACATCATACAAAATTAAATGAGAAAATACCAGTTTTGTGTTCAGACATCATTATAAACTTTATTTATAGTTTAGCTCAAAATTTTTCTTTTTTTTTGGGTTGTCCCTCTTTAAAAAAATGTTTTCTGTATTTTTTTTTGAAGTATTCTAAAACAAGCGGTCCAGAAAACGAAATCGTTTGTTCAGACTTTTGATAATTATTTAAGATTTGATCTTTTTCTCCCCTTTTTACAAGTTTGAAAAATAAATACATATATTTTTTTCATTCCTATTACAAATCTGTTTTTGGGGGACCGATCCCTAAGATCCTCTCCCCTAGATACGTGAGTGATACTCTCCTTCTGCCCCTAAATCCCTTCAGCCATGTGATATCTTCTAGTAAGAATTGAGATTGAGGTCTTTTTTCCCCTCATTTTATGCGTAAAAATTATGCTCAATTTGTTCTAAATATGTTACTAACAATAACACTATTATTTAATTTTTTCAGGACATCTTTATTAAAGATTTGACCAGTCAATATTCTTTTCTTTAGAGATACGTATTTTTAATATTATTCATGCGTCATTATATATTTCTGAAAATCAAACGAGATGATCTTCTCAAAATTATATTTAATTTTAATTTATAAATAATAATAATAACGATTATAATGATATTAAGAGAAAGGGTGTTAAAGCAACTCGGTTTCTTCACATAAATCTGAAACTGGACCCAAAAGCTAGAAATAAATTTTACAAATTCTTTATGTACGTTTTGCTTTAAATAAATTTGGCGCACATAAAAATGCTCTTTTGAAGTAATGGCTTTAAAAAGCAATTTTTTTTGTCAAACATTCCATGAAAAGTTGTCGCTATTTTTTACTTTTGGACACCGGTTCGCTGTCAAGTTCCTTCCAACTCGTTACTTCAAATGTAGCTCATTAGATGCTTCTGATGGACGGAGGCATCAATTTCATGCCCCGAAAGTAAACTTTTCATGGCCATATTTGAAAGAAAAAGCAAAAGTGGAAAAGCGAATCCAAAATTTAAGTTACGTTTGACTGGAGTTGAAGTCGTACTTTGGTATCTGCGTCTCACGTCATTTATAGTGAGAAATGAGTTGGAATCTCTCCAAGTTCAACAACTCGTACGTCCACTGCAATGAGGAAAAAGTTTTCCAACGGAAATAATGTATAAAATGATTTTACCAGTGAGCTATCCATGCTTCGCAAATGCAATTATATGCAAAGCGTTAATTATCATTTATTTGATGTCAGGTATAATAGGTGACTTCGATAAATTGCTACACCCACAGATTCAGAGTAAATCAGACAACGAATACATTTGACGACAAGGAAAAAGGCAAAAGTGAATATCAAATACAAATATACGAAAGTGAAAAGGATATCATATTTAAATAATTACTCTGTTTCCTATAACTTTCTCTTAAAATAGATGAAGTTTTACTAAGATTTTGATTCAAGATCTTCTAGACTTTCTCCATTTTCTAAGGTTTTCTTTTAATATAAATGGAGTTCTGCCTTCAAAAATGTGCTCTATTTTTTTTTTATTTCCGTCAATGATAAAATTACTTTATATTGAATAAACAATCACAGAAAACTCTGAAAGAAACAAAATTCGAATGAAATTAAAACAGCGAATGTCATATGGAAAATTTTAATAAACTTGGAAATCTTTTCCTATGGGTAAGGCTGTCATCTTTTTTAAGCTTATACCTTAACGAAAATTAAAATACAGTGTCAATAGATTCATGAAAAAACGTTACTACAGCATAATAGTGAATATTTATCTTTCCCTTCACACATCTTTGCAAATATTTAAGAAAGGGAAAAAATAAAATTACATTATCAAATTCTGTCACCTTATAGAAAATTGCAAATCGAAAATAAATGAGTTAAACGAAAATCGCTTTCATGCGAGCGGAAAAAAACTCTGGAAAGCAAACATATTATTTCAGGATAGGGTTTCTTCGGAAGAAAGATAAATAAAGAAAAAATCACCGGGAGTTTATTGAAGTTCTGAAATTAGAAGTTACATTTTTATTAGCACAATTTTTAACGTTATATTATACGTCGTATTTTATACATTTCCCCTGAAAATTTGTTCAAAGTATACAATACATACAATAAAATAATTTATATTTCCTCATAAATAAAAAGCATCTGGTCATATTAATGTGTGACATGAAAACATTCATTGGGTCGTTATGAAAAATCTTTGAATGGAAATGCCGCAACAGGAAAGGAAAACATAGGAATATAAATGTATGGGAAATAGTATACTGTAATAATTAGAAATTCTAAGTATTTGAATATAGCAATAGTTTGTCGGGGACACACTGCACTAATCAATAGAAATAAATGCACAATTTTATGGTGCAGTTAGATAAAATCATTAACACGATAATACTGCTGATAGCTATTTCGATAGCGTTAACCAGCTACCGTCGTCAGAGCGAATGGCGGCTTCTGTTTATGTCCGTGCTGTTGGTCGGTGTTGCCATCACGTCGGTTGGAAACTTGATTGGGCGGAGGAGTAAAGCGTATTTGTGGAGACGTCTTCAGCCGTGAGACCCAAAAGGTTTTTCCAAGTGGATGATATAGAGTTACTAAGGAGTTGATCATTAACTGCAACATTGATGTTTGCTAGAATGTGAAATGCCTCAAAGAAACTGAGATCAAGTGTTGAGTTGACTTTTTTAATAATATGTGCCTTGGAGAATAGAAATTGATGTCCGAATTCCCCATGAGTGTTTTGGCCAGAGCCGATTTACAAACGTACCCATCCAAAGCTCACTTGATTCACTTACTCGGAGATTGAAGGAGTTCCATTATACAGATCATGAAATTAACGAACTGATTCTCCTTACCAAACTATGTATCAACCAAACTTGTTTCTTGTTTGAAAATAACTTATACAAACAAACCAGTGATCTTGCAATGGGAAATCCACTTTCGCCAATCCTATGTGATATATTCATGCACTATATAGAAGATAAAATACTGTCGCTCATCCCATTCAAATTCTGGATAAGATATGTGGATGATACTTTCACTCTAATTTCTAGCAATATGAATCCTTCACAGATCATCAACCTCCTAAACACCATTGATCTTAACATCCAATTTACTTTCGAAGAAGAAAAGGATTGTACACTGCCTTTCCTCGACGTTTTAGTTCATAGAACACCTACTAGCGTCCAAACCAGTGTCTACCGAAAACCCAATTCAGTTAGTCTTCTTCCTCACGCTCTATCGGCTCATCCACAAAGCCAGAAAATGAGCTCGTTTTATTGGTTGGT
>QLNU02015003.1:71494676-71521464 GCA_006491805.2 Dysdera silvatica | reverse complement strand
TAACTAAATAAAAAGTAAAAAGGCATTTATTGGGACTGCGATTATAATACATCCTAAAAGGTTCTCCTTCGACGTTGATTAGAATGTGTGCAACTTTAACTTTGTTTTTTGCTAGATATTGAAACTCTTAATT
This sequence comes from Dysdera silvatica, assembly GCA_006491805.2. Lineage (NCBI taxonomy): Eukaryota > Metazoa > Arthropoda > Arachnida > Araneae > Dysderidae > Dysdera > Dysdera silvatica. The sequence continues at coordinate 71,521,331 of QLNU02015003.1, read as the reverse complement.
ATTATTGATGAATAACTTTTGATGTCAAGTATTGTAAAGGTGTTCTCTGTATGCTTAGGTTGAATGGTTTTGTAAACTACAACTATACAGTGTATAACAAAGCTTTCTCCCTCTCTCTTGTTGCCGTATAACACATTTCAAAAGAATTTGGGAGGTTGCTTTTAAAAAGCAGGTGACCACACCTATGAAAAGTCACAGTATCTTCGATATATCTTGAAGTTTCTCCTGAAAAAGTATTTTTTTTTCTTTTGCACAAAAGGCGTCCTCCGCATTATCCAATGATCTGTGCACATTAGGCAAAGCCTTTAACTTTCAATGGAAAAAAGATTTAGATGGGGAAAAAAGAATTCTAATTCACTAACAAGAGGCCCATTTTAAGCGAAGCCGTATTAACGATATTTCACTGTATTACGGCATGTAAATTGTTTCAGTCGATTTTCTCGGTGAAGTCAGAAATTACCGTTAAATTATTTTTCGTCATTGAGGTATTCTTAAGTTGCTTATAAAGTTTTGTTTGCAACGTTCACTATTTTGATTATTAGCCGTTCGGTTTATGGTAGTTAGACTGTCAGATAGGGAGGGACAAAATGGCGATTATGCGTCAATCGTTCATCGTAAAAATACCACACTAGGCAACCGATATCCCCCAAGTGATATCATTAACGGAGCTTGCTTGTGAGTCAAAACCAAACCTAACTAGGCAAATGACGGAATATATCTGCAGCCCAGTTATAAAACTATTTCTCGATAAATGTTAATTTATTCTGGAAATTAATTTTTTTAATTTCATCCTTAGTTAATTATCAAATAGTTTTTGGCTACACCAGATAACAATAAATGCACTTCTGAAGTTATATCTATTATAGAGTCTCTTTGGGTTATGCTCATGCTGATATTTTTTTGAGAGCTTTCTTTGTAAAGTCTAATATGATGTACAGATTATGCGTACTTTCCCTATGAATTATTATCTGTACATGTGGTGCAAACCTATTGCGGCTGTACAAATGTAGAATATGTAGAATAAATAAAAGAAGTTATTATTATTATTAAGTTTGCAATTTAATTTAAAATTATATTTTTATTTAATTTAATGTTATTTAAATCTATCGTCCTTTTATAATCCTTTATGAATTTAATGCGATAAACATGAATATCGTCATGAAAAAGCTTTATTAGTTCTAGTTCCAGATATGAGGCCATCTCTGATATAATAAATCAATGGTATACAGGTATACACTTGTAGTACTGTATGGAAAATGAAGAAAATAATAAAAATATTATTTAATTACTTTTTCATACTATATACCAAGGGTCAGAAATCTACAGCACGCGTACGTTATGTAGCACGAGGATTATATTTTAAAGGCACGCAAGGTGATTTAAAAGCAAAAATATGATTCAAAATATGATATATAAAATTTTAAAAAAATATATATTTTTGTTTTCAAATAAAGTATATTTCTGATTGCAAGACACTTAAAGAGGAATATTGCTAAATATTAGTAGGAAAAGTTCAAAAACTACAAATGTGCATTCAGACTGACCTCTTGGATAACTGCTAATCCTGTTCTCATCAATTACGCAGTTCTTTGATAAGGTTTGTGCTGTGTGTCAGGGCTGTAGTTAGGAGTGGCGAGGAAGGCCCATACCAGAGGCGCAAATGAAGAGGAATGTAAAATCGGTTGAAATAACCCACAAGGGATAATATATGAGTGACTAGGAGCGCAATCTGGAAGCTTTTGCCAGCAGCGCAGTATCATTTAGCTGCAGTTCCTGCATGTAATTGGTGCTGTCAAAATGCCTGCTGCAAGCATGCAAATGTTGCATATTCTCTATTTCCAATACGCTTAGACTTGTGACTATGCATTTATATAGTAATGTAATCGCGGTGTTTGGTCTTTATAATTTTTCTTGTAAATCATACGCCGAGTATACAAGGACATTTTTAAGAAAACAAGCATTTTAATACATCAGAAACCTAATAAAAGATCTACTTAATTTGAAATTAATAACTTGATAGTAAAATAAGTATTCACATTCTTTTTGGATATATGCGGTCATTCTGGTATAAGTGCAGCATTATTCCAACACATTCATCTTTAGAAGGTTTCATTCGTACGGTGGGGTAGTTGAAACTTGGTTTCGATTCCAATCGTATCGTATAACGCGTGACGTGTTTCTACGCACCCTAGTCCTGAATTGTGTTCCTTGAGCAACAGAGGCTCGAATTTCCCCGAAAAACGGAATGTCCCGGCGCAGCATTACCTTATCCACCCTTACGCTATGCAACAAACCCTAAAAGTTCGCTGACACCTACACCAGCTTTAAGAAGTAAAATATGATCTCTACACCAAAATACGTAATAACAGTGAACAAAAAGATGTGTCATTAAATTTAGTGACTTGGCAAATGTGTCAACATCCACAATAACCAATTTAATGGCTTTGCGCTGGTTCGGTGCTAACTTAGCAGACTGTTAATTCAGGCTTGACTCCAACTGTACCCGCCCCTCAAGCGAAGTTAAAAATACTTCTTACTGCGCTCCGGGGATTGGTTCCATGGGATTTGAGAGACATGCAAAATCTCGGAAGAATGGTACGCTACCTTACGATCGCGTAGTGGCAATGCACTGGTTTGCCGTGCCGTCAACTAGGGTTTGACTGCCGATAGTATCGTAGAACAAGTACCATTTGTGTGTCACCATAGGCCGCAGTGCAATTTCCTTTTCACGTGGGTTCGGATCCCTCAGCAAAATGCAGGTCCCGTCTTCAGCCCGAACTTTGCTCTCCATGTGCCGTAAAAAAATCGCAAATTGATGAAGTTTCGTAAATATCACGAGGAATAATTATGAAAGCATTATAGTTGCAAAAGGCAATCATATGTGGTATTAACATTTTAGAAATTCTACAACATAGGATACTTTGTATTGTGATCCTGTTTCCTTAATTTGTGTAATACGTGCAAGTGTTATACACTAGTAGTTATATTCAGCCCAGAACTTTTAAAATAACGTCATAATATGCTGTTTTTAATAGTTTGTATTTTCTTAGAAGTTCTGTGAATAGTGACGTACGTCGGAGAGGGGACACATATAGTTCATAAGTTCCATTTAATTCTGAGGACCAAGAATTAAAATAATATGTATATACGCTATCCCCATCAAAGAATATTATAAAGCCACTGAGGGATGGATATCCCTCTGTCGTCGCACGTACACATATTATGATATCTATATTTTGATTATTATGATGAAGCAAAAGCTGGGGAATTTGGCTTTAAGCTCTCCACTTTGACCGGACGTATTGGCCCTCTCGGCCTATATTTTAACGACGAATCAAAAGCTCGGCCATACAGTTACCACGAGACCCTACGTTACGGCAGGATTCATTGCGCCGCCTTCTCATCGGGAAACCCCACTCCTGGGTACTGAAAATTTATTCAGAAAACGGGAGACGGCATTACCAGACGAAGAGAGTTGAGGTCCATATATATATTCTTGAAGTCGAAAGCACGTCAGATCGAGCAGCGAGGCTCGTTGTTCAACTAACCCAGCGATACCAACTTCAGATAGTACAAGCATATGCACCAACATCAAGCCATACCGACGAGGAGGTTGAAGAATTCTATGAAGAAATCAAACAGCTACATACCAAGGGGAAACAACACATCAAGCTCATCATGGGAGATTTTAATGCAAGAATTGGACAACAGGAACAAGGAGAGACATCGGTTGGTAAATACGGATACGGGGAAAGGAATGAACGTGGCGATCAACTCATAGAATTTGCCGAAGCTGAAAATCTTAGCATCATGAATTCATTTTTTAAGAAGAAACTACAAAGAAAATGGACATGGAAACACCCCAATGGAGGAACCAGCGAAATTGACTATATACTGGCAAACAAGAAATCAATTATTGAAGATTGCAGCGTACTGAACAGATTTAATACTGGAAGTGATCATCGAATGGTGAGATGTAAAATGCACTTAAATACTAAACTAGAAAGGCAGAAGCTCATTAGGAAACAAGTATGTAAGAGGGTGGATTTAAAGAAATTAAAAGAAAATACCGAGGCATTCAAGTTGGAATTAAAAAATCGCTTTTCTGCACTGGAAGGACTTATTGAAGAAGTTGACATCTCAGAAGCAAATGAAAACATTGTTAAGACAATAATTGAAACTGCTGGGGAAATTGGTGGTGTAATATGTAAAAAGCAGAATAGCAAATTATCTGAGAAGACGAAACAACTCATGAAAAGGCGAAGAGATATGAAGGTGGACAATCAAAATACCAGTTGCAGGATCGAGTATGTAGAACTTTGCAAAACTTTGCGCAAAAACATGAAAGAAGATATAAGAAAATTCAATTGTGAGTTAGTAAGGAAGGCCATTGAAAGCAACAAGAGCCTTAGGGTTGTTAAAGGGAGTTTGTCTATTGGGAAGAAACACATCATTGCATTAAAAGGAGAGGATGGCACTGTAACAAGAAATAGGGAAGAAATACTTAGAAGAGTTGAAGAATTCTACAGAAAGCTGTATGAGGGAAACAGTGGATTAAACGAAGACTCTGAGATAGTCGAAGGAACAGCTCCTAAAATCTTAAAAGAAGAAGTAGCATTTGCAATAAAAAGTATGAAGAAAGGAAGATCCCCTGGCGATGATGGCATTACATTAGATATCTTAAAAGAAGCTGGAGAACATGTAGAAGACATACTCGCAAAATTCTTTACCAAATGCCTCAACAGTGGTAACATACCAAACCAATGGGATTCTGCAACAGTAATTCTTTTGCATAAAAAAGGTGATAAAGAGGATTTAAAAAATTACCGACCAATTAGCTTGTTACCTGCTATTTATAAAATCTTCACAAAAGTGCTAACACATCGCCTGCAGAAAAAATTAGATGCAGCTCAACCAAGAGAACAAGCTGGATTTCGAAGTGGATTCAGTACAGTGGACCATATTCAAGTATTAAGAGAATTAATTGAAAGAACACATGAATATGAACTTCCATTGTGTGTGGCATTTATTGACTATGAGAAGGCCTTTGACTCTATTAAAACGTCAGCAGTCATCAACTCTTTAAGATCAGCAGACATCGAGGATGTGTACATTGACATGGTGAAATGTGTGTATAAAAATGCAAGTGCAAAATTTCGGTTACATAAAGATACCAAAACTATCAAAATTGGTAAAGGTGTGAGGCAGGGAGATACCATTTCTCCAAAACTTTTTACTTCAGCTTTACAGATGATTTTTCAGCAAATAAATTGGAATAACAGGGGAATAAAAATAAATGGTGAATATTTAAATCATTTGCGGTTTGCTGATGACATTGTTATTTTTTCAACGAACCCATTAGAACTCCAAGATATGGTACAGGAGCTCTCAACTAGAAGTAAAGAAGTTGGACTCAAGATGAACCTACAAAAAACTAAAATCATGTTCAATAATTTCGTAGAGGAAACAAAAGTACAAGTTGACAACATTGAGCTAGAAATTGCTGATTCATATATTTACCTTGGCCAGCTGATTTCAATGGATGGCAACATTATGAAAGAACTCAACAGACGTATTAAACTTGGCTGGAGTGCATTTGGAAGAAACAGTTTTATCCTGAAGGGGAAATTGCCTTTGTGTCTAAAAAGAAAGGTCTTCAACCAGTGTGTATTGCCAGTCCTCTCTTATGGATCAGAGACATGGAGTCTAACAGTTGGAGCAATACGAAAGTTACAGACAACGCAAAGGAGCATGGAGAGGTGCATGCTTGGAATAACTAGGAGAGATCGAAAAAGGAACACTTGGGTGAGAGAGCAAACTAGAGTAGAGGACATCATTGTTAAAGTAAAAGGGCTGAAATGGCGATGGGCTGGGCATATTGCAAGAAGAACTGATCAACGATGGACAACAGAAATTCTGAACTGGATTCCAAGAGACCACCGAAGACCTAGAAAACGTCCTCAAACTAGATGGGTGGATGAAATAAGAAAACAGGTTGGGGTGACGTGGAAGCGAATTGCTCAGGATAGACTTGTGTGGAAAGCATTTGGAGAGACCTTCATCCAGCAGTGGATAGATAATGGTTGAATATGATGATGATGATGATGATATATATATATATATTTCTCCAAATTCATAACATTTATAAATTTTATGTGTTTATCTGTTGCTTGTAATTTATATATTTTCTAAGATGACCCCTTAATTTTGATGACGTCAGCATTTTGCCTATTTTTGTAGATGTTATTGTCTGAATAGTAGCTTTATTTATTTTTAAATTTTAAAGGATGATGCCAAAAATGGAGGATAAACCAAAAATGGCCTATGTGCGTTCCACAGCACATCAAATGCCATTCGGCACGTCTCACTGAGTAAATAAAAAATGTCAATCGGCGCTAAGTCACGAGTTAGAGGTCATAGAAGGTCACCCTATGAGGAGGATCTCCAGCTGAGTCTCCTGCCAACCTGAGTATGAGATCTTCTTCCTACGATGACCTTTTATGACCTCTAACTCATGACTGCATGATCTGACAGCTTTGCGTCCATTGACATATTTCATTTACTCAGTGAGGCGTGTCGAATGGCATTTGATTTGTTGTGGAACGCCCATATGTCATTTTTGGTTTATCCTCCATTTCTGGCATCCTCCTTTAAAATTTAGAAATAAATAAATCTATTATTCAGACAATAACATCTATAAAAATAGGCACAATGCCGACGTCATCAAAATTAGGTGGTCATCTTAGGAAATATATAAATTACAAGCAACAGATAAACACATAAAATTTATAAATGTTATGAATTTGGAGGGATATACGAATGGCAGCTTATATGTTTTGAAACGCTGATAGACAAAATCCTAATAACATTGGAGATGCTCCACACAATGTGACTTTCTATGACCTATAACTCGTTACTTCATGATCTGACAGCTTTGCGCCCATTGCATTGACACATTTTATCTACTCAGTGAGACGCGTCGAATGGCGTCTGATTTGTTGTGGAACGCCGTAGGCAAAATCCCATAGACATCTGGCATCGTCCTTTATGAATACAACGTTTCGTGTTCCTATTTCCCTATTTCAAAGAGACAGAATCTGAATATTTGTTCGTTGATAAAAAAATAACAATCATGAACTTAGTTTCGTTTTCGTTCTGTTTTAAGCCACTAATAAAATTCCATTTCCGTTTATTCATTATACAGAAAGAGTTCATATTCTTCATGTATTTTTGAGCAAATTATAGGCGATGTTTATGAAATTATGAGATTACAGTTTAATTCTATGACAAAGCAACTTGCCTTCTTTGTCATAAAATTCTATGATAACCAACACTGAATTTGTACGGTCGTAAATCCGATTCTCTGTTTCAGACGACACCATGAATAATTTTAGGATAAAATCAGTTCCAATTACATAATTTATCCCTTCCCCTCCATTCAATGGACGAAGTTCAATTCCCCTGTGTTTAACGGTGCGTAAATAAAGTTTAAGTGAAGCCTCTTGACCAATTTCTATTATGAATGATTTTGGGATAAAATCAGTTCCAATTACATAACTTCTCTCCTCCCTCCACCAGACCATTCAAAGTACGGAGTTCAGTTTCTTTTACGTTTGGTAGTTCGTAAACACAGGTCACGGTAGGCCGGATGACCAATACCAAATCACCAATCATCATTCGGTATGTGGGTGTAAATATCTAAACAAATATAATTTTAAAAAGTATACAAAACTTTATTGAAAAAAAATTATTTAAAAATGCTTTTTTCTATCCTAATATATTGTTTTATAAAAATCCATTCGTCTTTGAATATGTATATTTTTCTTTATTAATTGAGTTAGATTTTTCAAACCATTTTATCGTGTAGAACGTTTCTTCTGTGCCATCTAGTGCTTTTTCATGAATGGTGCCGTAACTCGAAAGTGGTTTCAACTGATTCTCAGTAGCCTTTTTCCTTAAGCGTGCCTATCATGGACCTGTTAATTTATTAATTATAGACGATACCTGTGGCGGATTTATAAAATTGCCGCCCTTAGGCAAAGGCTATACCGCCGCCCCTCCTTTCTTTACAAAGAAAGTTATATTTGTTTAAAAAAATGCGTATAACACTCGTAACATTTGATATGTAAAGCAGATTTTTCATATAATTATTCAAACTAATAAGATACGTGCAATTCGAAATTATTGCTACCATAGTGTGACTTCGTGGATTTGAGCCACTTTTGAATCCACAATAATTTTAGTATGGATTCCTGGAACCTCTGATGTTTTTGCGTGTATTTCGCGTATTTGGGAAAAATATACATAGTTCGTTCGCGAAAAATTGGCTATTGGACCCGTTATAATTCACGGGATCTGACGTCACAATCGGGTCGGTTCATTGCAGTAGAGGGAAGGGCATCATTTCATAACTGGTTTTTCGCGCACGTTTGTCTGCGAGAATACACAGTTATGAAATGACGCCATTCTCTCTACTGCAACGAACCAACCAGTTTGTAAAATCAGCTCCAGTGAATTTTAACGGGGCTAATGGTCAATTTTCCTCGAACAAACTATACGTACCCTTGCACGAATTTTTTCGTTATCAGTTCAAGTTTTTCATTATCCATTCGTTTACTATTAGTATATATAACAAACGTGTTAAGCCTGGATTTATAAATGGGTACGCTGGGCAAATACCCAGGGGCAAAATTTTCAGGGCCCCTTCGTCTTTCGATTCTGTAGTTTGTATTTGCAGGCAAGTTAAAGTAATCGCTTATATGTCATCGCTATTGGGGAAACAGGGTAAAAATTAAAAGAAACGTTGTTTTTTCAACATTGTCAAGTTCGGAAAATTTTATGTTTAAGCAATTTGATGCCGCCCCCGATAATGTCCTTCCATAGGCCTTTGCCTTGTGTGCCTACTTAGAAATTCGCCCCAGGACGATACGTTACTTCGTATTTTACATTTTGCCTTGCTACAGTAGCATTTTCACATCATTATCCTTAGTTATAATTTTCAGCCTTTCTCTAATTTTGCATCAAATTATATCTTTAAGACTATTTTGTTTTGATTCAATCAAAACTTACTGAGAAACTCCTGCTAAAAGTAAACTACTCTATAGATAAGTCGGAAGTTTATGGCGCAAGAATATTAGAGGCCATGCTGGGAAAACTAACTTTATAAGATGGATAACTTTTTCATTTAGTTGCTAAAATGTTTCAGAAGCTATATTCCCCTATAAGTTTACTAAATCATTTCATTTTGTATATTTGTTCATTAGTAAAGTTGGCAGCAAACTGGTGGCCAAGTGATATTACGTTTAGTTTTCATGAGAATTATCAGTTCTAATTCCAGGGCTTTTATTTTGTTTCTACAAATTCTTAATTCGGGGCTTGGTTTTCCAGGTGAAAAATATTCGAGTTTCTAAAAAAACGGTAAGTCCTAGAGAGGTATGATTTTAGATGTCCTTGCTCCATAAAACACAAATAAACAATGAAGCTTTCTTGAAATTCATGTCCCAATATTAATGAATAGCAGTAATGGCAATACGTATACATCAAAGACCTTTACGGGACATTCCGCCACGTCTTTTTATTAAATACACTTAACGTTTCACTCCGTGCTATTCGGAGCATCCTCAGAAGTAATTGCCGACCAAGTTTCCCTCTGCAAAACGCAAGACTTGGTTGCTCGGTAGAAAATGAGTGATTAAAAAATATGGGACTTATTTATAGCACCATTTGCCTAGCTATACTCTGATTCGCTGATTCATTGGTTGTTGGATGAAGGTTGTCTCTCATTGACCCAGAGGGTGGCGAGTTTAGATTGACTGAAAGAGGCTCGAATTTTTTGAAATTTTAGGCAAGAATTCCAAATTGATGGAACATTAATGGGGTCTTCTCCATGGAAATTATTAGGACAGTTTTTAATGGCCAAGACTTCCATATATAAGCATGGCCACAATGATCTAGTTTTTGCGATAACCGAAGTGTCGTGAAAAAGAATTTGATGTTTATAATCAATGGCGTGTTGAGCGACCGCTGACTTGTTAGTTTGTTGAAAGCGAAAATGGCGTTCATGGTGCTTAAGTCGGGTAAAAATTGAACGACCAGTTTGTCCTATATAACTTTTAGCGCACTGACAGGGAATTTTATAAACACGGAGGTATCTGAGTTGATCCCAGTGATATACAGGTATATAGCCAGTGAAATAGTACTACAAATACGTCTCATATTTTTTACTCACTCATTTTCTGCCAAGCAACCAAGCGAAAGTCTTGCATTTTACAGAGGGAAACTTGGTCGGTATTATTTCTGAGGATGTTCCGCATAGCACTGAGTGAAACGTTAAGTGTTTTTAATAAACAGACGTTGCGGAATAACCCGCAAAGCTCTATGATGTATATTAATAGACGCCGTGAAAGTCTTCGTGAATGTATTTAATGGCAATATGCTTCAATGTAGACGAGCGTTTACAACTTCAGATAGACTTACTAAAATAAAAAAAACAGATATAATTAAATATATTTGGCGCAAGGTGACCTGTTTTATTTTTATAGTATACGTATACAAAATCAACCAACCAATTATTAGTTTCCTTCAGAAGAGATTATATAAATGTATGCAATGTGAAGAAGTAAGTTTCATCATGGAATGTGCAATTTACTATGAGAAGAAATTCACACCTCGCTCTTTGTCGTTCCTTATCCCTCTATCCTAAAAATTTCTCTATACCCTCCTTATATAAACTCAGAAGCCAAAGGTAGATGCTTCGTCTCGTTTCACTACCACCGAAAGTCTCTTTCAATACAAGCCTGTTCTTCAAACAGAGTCGAGATTTTACCGTTACTCAACACAGATGAAGGAACAAAAAGCACAATTCTTCGGCTGAATAAAAGTAAAAACGTTCTTAGAATTGGACGCACGGGTCTTGTTAGGGAGTAATAGTAATGCGCTACGTCATCGTGCTTTTATATCGGGTTTGATTTCAGCCAATACCCAGCGTCTGCTAAGTTTTTCTACAGATTCGTATTCGAGAGTTTTGGGGGCAAAGGATATTTAGGTTCTTCGGAAAATTGCGGGTCCTGACCCAGTACGACCTTGCTTGTCCTTGCGCCATAAAACCTATAGTGGCGCAGTAGTAACGTGTTCGTTTATAGTTATCTTAACCCTTGTTCTCAGTTCCAACGTGTCTTAGACCGCGTTCCCACTTTCTGCCTATCGAATCACAGGGTTTAGTGACCTAGGCAAGCGATATTTGGATTTCTAAGAAAACTGCAGGTCCCTGCATAATATGACCTTATCTGATCTTGCACCATAAAACATAATCGAATAAAATGTAAATAAATCGGGCTTATGACAATCTGCATATGTTTTGAGAGATATGAGTGGAGATCACAAAAGGTAAATAGTGTTACACTAAAGAATTTAATACCCTATTTCCCCAATATCATCAAAAGAGTATTAATTGTGTAAGCCCTAAGACGCCTTGCAGGTTACGTGTTCAGCCCAACTTTATTCGTGTTTCGTGTTTGTGAAAGGGGCTGGAAATTCTGGCATCCAATCCTCTATTTTAGATACTTTTTTCGCATGCAAGGACAGAAAATAGCATGCTGTGCCAGAAGCACATCCTAAACGAAGTTATACAATCGTTTAAATTAAGTGGAAAGTGCATACAACGTTCTTTTCAAAGTGATGACAACAAGAAGTAAAATATATTGTTATTGTTACCAAGGCAGAGGTCAGAATGATGAATTTATTACCTGGGTGTATACTATGCCATTAACTCAGGTTTGATTCCAATGGTACTTTAGAACGCATTTTTTCTGGTTATAGTAGCCAGGGGTTTTGTTTATCAATATCAGGAATTCGGATTCCTTCGAAAACTGTAGGTTCTAGCGCAATATATCCTTATATGTCCTTGCGCCAGAAAATGAAATTAAATGATTTTTTGAAGTTAAACTATTGGGAGGAAAAGCGTAAATTCCCTGAAATATTGTAATTAAAGGTGCGATTGAACTTTTACACGATGGTGTTAAGAACTTAACTTTTTTTGTTTTAAAACTAACCCCTCCCACCAGATTGCTTAAGGCAGTGTTTCTCAAACTTCGGTCACTCAAGGGCCACTTAAGCATTGCTTTATTTATTGCGGACCACCGGGCCTAAGGCCATTAAAAATATATTGCGTGAAATTAAGTTTGCCACATATGGTTAATATTATTATGCCCTGCTTAGCCACCTTAATCCTGGTTCCCCCTCTCCGCCTTCCCCAGGGAAAGACATAACTAAAAAAAACACTCTATTTATGTAATGGCATTGATGATTTCGAGATGACGTAATTATTTAGTACTGTAACAACAAAACAAGTTCACTTTTTTTCATATTTGTATATAGCACTCTCCCCTTCGGGGCGATATGGTCAATAAACGTTTAAAATTGCATGATTTCATAGCTTTCTTGCGTGATAATTTATATTTTTAGTTAATTTATGATAATCATTTGGAAATTCAGCCCTTTCAACACTCGCTTTGCTATTCTGTTTTGACCAATGTCTGATTTTTCTTGGGATTTCTATGATTGGTCTAATGAACTGTAAACCGAAAACACAGTTTTTAAATGATGATTGTTCTGTTATTACTGTCCGTCCAGCTCACAAATTTACGGGTACTGCCATGGGCAGATTTTCATTTTGCTGTCTCTAAGCTACTTCTTTTCCTACCCTAGGCTACTTTTTGCAGCCATTAGGTTACTTTTTGCAGCCACTAGGCTACTTTTTGCAGCCACTAGGTTAACTTTTGCAGCCACTAGGTTAACTTTTGCAGCCCCTAGGATACTTTTTTCAGCCCCTAGGCTAATTTTTGCAGATCTTTCTTACCCGTCCTCCCTTCAAAATCAGTGGTAGGAACATAAAAATTGTTACATTCAATATACGCTACAAAAGTTTATATTAACAGTAAAAATGTTGAAAAACAAACTCATAAATTGAAACATAAACATTAAACAATATTAACTTATATTGAAGTATTATCTCTTCTTTGTATATAATAAATCAAATTCAATTTTATTGAAATAAATTTTAATTTTAGCAAAAAATAAAAGCCTATCGAACACTGGTATTTAAATGGAAATCACGAAATCCCGCTTTCTTCTCGAAAAAATATCTAATTATACCATTGTGTGATATTGATTTTACTATGTCAGTCGCAATACAAAATTTTGCCGCCCTAGTCTATAGCCTAATAAAGCCTATTGGGAAATACACCACTGACTACTGCAAGCAAGTTTACGTCTTGTAAATAATAAACAATATATATATATATTTGTAAGGTTTAATTCGAACATTTTATGTTTGTGAGTTAAATTGTTAGCTTACGGTTTTTCTCACGTCACCCTTATAAGGTCGATTCAAGTAAAGTGAATCAGGGTATATATAATAATTATAATTGTATTAAAATTATATTGTGTGTATATATATATATATATAAATGTATACAAACACACACACACACATATGTGTGTGTATATATGTGTATGTATGTATATATGTATATATATTTCATTCTTACTTAATTAACTTACCAAATAAATATTTTTGAATTGAATTGTTGTGAACGAAAATGAAAACAATTCACGACAAGGATTGTCTCTAATTCTTGAAAATTAAAACAAGAAATCGTTCTAAACCGCACGCGTGAAATGTATGAAGATACCTTTAAGAAATGAAATCCTTCAATATAAAAGAAACATCAATCACAAAATGTTTCCATTAATTTGCATTACTCATTGAATAGAAAAAAAACATCCACAATTTGGTTGATGTGGGCTAGCACGCGGTATAACATTCAGTATTACTTCGGTACAGCATCCCGAAAAAGTTGCCGACACCTGCTTTATACTATAAATAAATAAATTAATTAATTAATTATACGATATTATAATAGTAATTATAATATCGTATAATTAATTAATTTTTACCATTATAATAGCAAAAAATTTACATGTAAGGAAATACCTTTCTATTTCAGGAAACAACTTAACCAATTCATATCCAGTCATATCCGTGTTCAGGGCTTCGAATTGGTGAAGGCTTTTCTAGCGTTGCCTCCGAAACATGAATTTCATAAAGGTGTGTGTTGTCCAGTATTAAATAGTATGTTGTCCAGTGTTAACTGATAAGCTAAATTAGCAGTTAACACTGGAGAACACACTCTTTTGTTCAATTATATGCTAACTAAACAAATTATTTTAGTAACTTGCTTAAGAAGTAAAATTACTTCAGTTAAGAATTATTTTAGGCTCTATAACGATATAGTATTTTTTTCTTATAAATGAAAATTAACAGGCAGCTAAACGTACGTTTATTTTAATTATCATTTATCGTAAGGTTTATTTTGAGTAGGAGATAAATTAATTTACATTCTTCTGCCAAATTTGGCATACAATTTATGGTAATTAAGTTCGCGTATTTAGAAATGGTATAGACAGGTAAAATGTTTATCATTTGTATACAAGGCATAATAAAAATTATGCTATGCACGATATTATTGAAACACCTACGTGTAAATATACAAAAGTACCCCACTTACGTAAAGTTCAAAAATTATCTATCTCTGAATGTTACAGTAATTTAAATTTTTCTATTTGCACAATAATTGAATTCTTACACTTAGGCGAAATAACTATTTAAATTTTATTAAATTTGTATTCTTTACTGTAATTAAACTGGTTAAGGCTTTTCAACTAGCAAAGGAAATAATAAAAAAATCTTTCGAAGCCTTTTTATCTCAAAACATTCACCGACATGAAATGGATAGCTATCTGCGAGAAACAACGAAGTAAAAGAATGAAAGGTTCGACAAAAAATCAAGCTCTTGGTTTAATCTAAAAAAGTGAAATGTTCGGAGGAGAAGGAAGATAGAACTGAAAAACCATTATCGTCCCCTATTTGCTGGGTTGGGTTTAGTTAAAGATTTAAAGACACAGTTCCTTGACGTCAGAGAACCTTATTTACATTAATTTACATAAAACTCACTCTATAATTAATTGTTTCCAAATGTGAAAAAATCCCAAGACATGCCGACGGTTGCGTGATAATACGCAAAGCAGGGCGCCTTAATCCCTGGCGTGATGGCTTTCATAGTTCTTGAAGATAATTTTCACCGCTTTTTTTTTTTCATTTGCAAATTTTAAACGGAAAGAACGAATCTGCAGCTTTTCTTAAAACCTTTTGTTGTGACAGACTTGCAAAAAAGTCTGTATCGTCAATGTTTGAATTCATGACTTAATGTTTTCTGTCCCTTATTCTTACTCGTACTGACACCACAGTTGACTTTAACTTAGGTGCCATTTTACAACATTCTTAGTTGAAAATAGAGAAGAAATTTGTATTCCACATAAGTAAAGCTAAAAAAAATGTTTACAGTTTTCAATTTCATAGATTTCCATCATCAGTTTATTGAAACGTATTTGGAATTGTAAAAACGAAAAAATTGTAGCCAAAATGAAACAAATTGTATCTCTGCGTCTCACCACTCTCCAGAAATATTAATGTTATCACATTTTATCTACATTTAAGTTTATTCTATTTGTTAAACACATCGAGTGTATGAAAGTAGATGTAACAACTAGAGTAAAAGTTTAATCGTGCTAAATATTTATGTGCCATGATAAACCAGTTTTGTTCTAAAACTACGTTTTTTCAGCAATGAAATTAGGTCGTTAAAAAATATTCAATCCGAGAAAAGTTTTTCAGTCCATTTAATATGCATACACATATTATATACATGATATTAGCTTTGAAAATATATGATCATTATTGTATGCATACGAAATCTTATTTTTTAATTAGTTTCTCCTTATCTATGAATAACGTATCGATTAATTGCTTATGGAGATATATTTAATTTGGAATTCCACATACAATAAAATTTTTAATTTAAATAATGAGACACTTAATAGGAATCTAAGCGGCTGAAAGGTTTTTATTTCCAATGGAAATATATTTTATGAGAAAATTTTCAGCAATTATTACATTATATATTATAATAATTATGTGTATACTCATGCGAAATATTTTTGACATAGAAAATATGCTCAAAAACAGTTGTTCATAATTATGATTCTGAATTTTAGAATTACGTTTCGCCCTGCTTCATCATTTGCTATTGTTTATCAGTATAGCTAATTATGTAAAATAATTAACTAGTAATATTAATTACGCAAAATATTACATTTAGGTATAAATTGGTTATTCGTAATGTGCTATCTCGTTTTAAAAGAAGTATGAGTGGTTTTAATAGAAATAAAAATCCTTGTCTTACTATATGAAATAAATTTCAAGTTCTGTCATCGTTTACGCAATCGTCGTAGTATATTTAGCATCCTGAAAACATAGTTATATTTTTTATGAGTCAAGGACAGTAATAGTCAAGCTACGCCGGATTCTACAATTTTTTGAGGAACCCGAACCTCCGCCTCTAAGAGACCTAAGCCGCGGTATACAGAAAAAGGGACACGTGTCGAAAAATACTATTAGAAATCGGATTCTTGTCAATGGCACTAAGGCTCACAAACAAGGGAGCTGGCGCATCCCTCATTTTGATGCCATCGTATCACGCGA
The DNA here is from genome assembly GCA_006491805.2 of Dysdera silvatica. Taxonomy (NCBI): domain Eukaryota; kingdom Metazoa; phylum Arthropoda; class Arachnida; order Araneae; family Dysderidae; genus Dysdera; species Dysdera silvatica. The sequence goes on along the minus strand of QLNU02015003.1, from coordinate 71,504,731 downwards.
TTTCATTTCCTGCTGTATTAAAATTCAGTGATGTATTCCGAAAGGAAAATATTTTCAATTTTTTTAGCTTAAATAGTTTATATTAAAATGTTGCATGTCGCTATATTTGATATTTTTGTTATCATAATATGAGGCCGAAATCGTAATAGTGTATAAGAATATCGCGTTGTATGGATATTCAGTAACTGTTCTACTAAATTTCACTAATAAGGAAATCACAAACAATACTCGGGAGGTTAGGAACAAGAGCCAGTAAAATAAAAACTCCCGCAAGATAATAATTATAATCTGAATTATTTAATTAGCATGCATAAATAGTAACATTAATTGCAACATACAAAAATTCAAAATAATGGACCAGGTAGTTTGATAATATTTAAGAGAGATTATTTAATGCACACTTAATAAGGTTCTTTACAATTTCACTGGTAGTTTATGACTCAATTTATTATTTAATACATTTTGTCTCGCTTTACTTCAAATACAAATTTTATCCAAGAATTAAACTTACTCAACGTTTAAATTATTTTCTTTATCCAATTCTTTCTTCTATTCATTATGAAATTACAACTGAACCATTTGGAATTCTTTCAATTGATAAAATATCGTTACATTTAATTATTTTTCCGTTAGAGATTAAGTTACAAATACTTGTTCCAACTAATCGATAAACATAATTTACGACATATGATGAGATATGGAAATTTGGTTAAGCTGTTCCCTGACATAAACTAAATAAACTTACAATTGTGACTCCTGTACTCAGATACGGTAATCATTTCTGTTTTGTAACATAATTACTTGAACTAAATTACCACTTTTAAACGCAGATTAATTGATATTAATGATTTTAAGTTAGGGTGGCTGGAAAGATAATAATACAAACGTAACTTAAAATAAGATAAAGAAAGAAATGAAATTAAAATACAAAATTCACGTTAAATTGAAGACTGCAAAACTGGCCCGAGCATAAGGCTTTTATTATTAATTGCATTTTTTGTCGGTTCCATTATTTTTAATTTAAGAAGATAATTTGAGCTAATTTTTGTTTACTCAACAGATGTGCAAATGTGTTACTTTTAATAAAACGAGGTGAAATGAAACTGAATGAAATGAAAATAAAACGCCGCTGCAAATTGTTGAAATCACTCGAGGAATAATCATAGAATGTTTAGACTTGAAACAGATCCTGTAAGAAGAAGAAAATAGATTATTAATTTTCCAATGGTAAACGTTGTGTTATGAAACCGGAAGTGTACAACAAAATGGCGGCAGGTAGGCCCGCCTAGAATTCTAGGATCTCTAAATAGTACGAATGCATTAAACTTGCGTCACCGCATAGGAAAACGGTACTATATTATCCCGAAGAGGTTGAATATCCTACGAAGTATGAGACCAAAATCCTGATTGCAATGAACAATTAGTGGATAATCGATTTTTTTGTTTTGTGGGGCGAGGCGGCATCGAGCCCCGATTAACGGTTCGTAAGATGAATGCCTTACCACTGCACCACCACATAGAAAACGTATTTAATGAAGCTATGATTAAAAGCTCGAAACAAAATTATAACGTAAATAAAATTAGACTGCAAAAGATTCATTCATTGTGACTGAATGTGACAGGAAATTGGATAAACACCTTAAATAGGAACTTTTTATGAGATCGATATATAACTGAGCTCTGTCTTTCTTTTCCATTTGGTGCAAAATTTGCGCATTGTCTAATTTGTCAAAAATGGGGTGTCGTATTTTCTCGCAGCTCCGAGTTCAGCGCGACAGATAATGAAACCTCGTTAACACTTTCCTTTAATTGTATTTTCGAAACGCTGTTAGCGCACTGACATAATCACTCTATTCATCATTTTGATGGTAAAGAAAACTTTGTTTCAGAAGCTCAAAGAACAGATAATTTGCTGGGCTTGAATAGAGGCCAACAGTTCTCACAATAGACGAGGTGAGGTGCGGATACCAAAGGACGACTTTAACTCTGGTCAAACTCAACTGACATTCTAGATTCGTTTCTCTACTTTTATTTTTGTTTCAAATATAGTAAACGAAAATTCATTCTGAAGATCTGAAATTGATCCCTTCATCCATCAGGATCATATTATGAGTTACTTTCCGCTTAAATGTGCTGAAAGAAATCTAACATGGAGCAGGTATCAGTGAGCCTAAAAAAGGCAACTTTTCATGCAGTAATTAACAACTACATGGATTACTTAAACATTATTTTACATTGGCATTTTGATGGGGGTCACATTTATTTAAAGCAAAAATATAAAAATTTGTAGATCGTTTTATCCTTTGAACCTTATTATTGATCCCTGCAAATGAAGGCTTTTCGATATAGATTTTTTTATTATTTGCGTTATAATTAAAAACAGCAGTCACTGTGCTAGAATGACATCTTTTGTTTCATACACCCATGTTTATGAAAATTCCAATACCGGGAAAGAATTGTCCGATTCGACTTGTATTTCCTGGAAATGCAAAATAGGCTATGACTTACCTATGACATGCAGGTCAGAAATTCAGCCTGAATACACATGGTTGGACTGAGAAGCGCCCTCTGAACTGTCATACGAGGAGCATAAATTGAGAGCTGTGGAATAGTAGAGAAGTGGCGTATCATTGTCAGATAGCTAAAACCTGTTCCATTGCATTCACTATGCGTCGTCAGTCAGAGAGCGCCATACGAGTAAACAATAGAGTTCGAACAGGAACGCGTCATCGGCTTGGCGGAAGGAGGGTTTTCGAACCAGGATATTGCTGCTCGTACGGGACATAATGCCACGAGTATGGAAGCAGAGCGAGTTTGGAAGCAGTAGGCCAAAAAACACTGGATGAATTAAAATCTGGCAGTGGATCACATAACATGATGAAAATACGGTACGATAAACAGCTCATCAACATAGCAGTTACGATCCGTACATCTTATTCTCTAGTGTTAGCATTACACTGTAGCAATGATACAGGTGCGGCGGAGTCTGTTTCTATAGTTCAAAAGAGTCTGTTGTGCAGAGGACTAGGTGCACACATGATTTTGAGGAGGAGGAACATTGGCAATAGAATGTAGATTGGCACCAGATCGTATTTCTGAGCGAGTCCCGCAACCACCAGAACTAAAATGATGGCCGCTTACGCGTTAGATGGTATTTTGGTGAGCGCCATCAGCTGGCATGCGGTTTAGAGCGCCGTACTGCAAACGGTCTGTGTAGTGATGCTGGGTGCTATTGGCTATTATAGGCAGTCTCTGCTGTTTCGAAGTGAAGGCATTATTTACAGCAATCGCTACTTCAGAAAGGTTTTAAGAGCCCAACTTTTACCCTTCATTCAATGCACTCCTGGAGCTATATTACATTATAACGCCCGACCAAATGTTGCTCGGAATGTCCGTGCTTTCTAAACAGTAGAGGAGATACTGCTTCTTCCTTAGCATGTCCGTTCACCAGATATGTCGGTGATTGCACATGTGTGGAATACGACCACTTGTCGATTGGGCCATTACTGTTCCCCAGCAGTTACTACCAATGATCCGCGGACTCGGATCGAAAAAGCTTGGCAAGCATCAGGAGCGGACTGGGTCTTTTCAAAGGGCGAATACCTTGGATTATCGGAGAACGCGAGTCCTATAGCCTATGGGGGCGCAAATTCTATAGTCCATGAGGACGAACCAGCGGCCCAGTCCGCCCCTGTCAGAGAGTACCTCTAGAGCACATCCAAACTCCATTTGATTGGATGCCAAGATGTTCATAGGCTCTTATTGCCACTCGGGACGACTTCACTAAATACCGATTTTCTGCCATAATGTAGTTGAAATTTTCTGTGAAATTAATTGTGTCTTTGCAATGCCTTTCGTCATGTGGGACGCAGTATAGCCCAGATGCTCTTGCGCCATAAAAAGCCAAACAAACAAATCGTCTTTTGTGTGGTAAAAAGTTCATTCCAATGTGACCATTCTTTCCTGCTGTTGCAATTTTCATAAACATGAGTGTATAATATTATGCTGTTTATATTTCACTGCTGAGATCAATTTCAGTCAAGACATATTCTATCTTTTAAATACTTTTTTGGTCAACGGTCTATGGACATTGCTTATAACAGCGCCTTTCAATGTTTTTATTTCTTCGGCAAGAATCGTTATTCTAAAGAAATTTTTTGAGAGAATTGGCAGATGTTGAATGTATTATCAAAATTTAAGGAGCTCGTTTTTTTATGTACAATTATTCTACAGATTTTTCTAATTCTTTCGGCGGAGATTTTAAACCAACTTTTAAGCGTGTCTGTGTTTTTTCTTACTGTTTCTTCTATAAAATATTTTTCATCTGCTATTACTGAATCAATTGTTTCTCCTGAGTTATTTACTAAAAGTTCCCGAAATAGTAACTGACTTCAACTTTAGACCATCGTTATAGTACTTGATTTTATAAATTCCCCGATCCTTACTTTTTTTCATATTTGCACAATTGTTATTTTATGCTATTGTTATTTTATTTTTATTAATTGTTATGCATTATTTTATATTCCGATTTTTTCAAATGTTAAACGACTTATGATTTGAGAAATTGGAAGGTTTTTTTCCAAAAATTTAATAAAATAATCTATTACACTGAAAAACAAATCAGCGAAATTTCAATATTTACTATTTTAGCCGGCTGATAAATTCCATCTTCTTATATTTTCTTAATAAATACACAATGATTGTTTAGTTTGATGGAACTAAGTACGAGGGCGAATCAGAAAGTCTTTGCCCCTATTTTTTTTTTTTAGTCAAATTACGGCTGTAAATGCGAAGTCAACATATCCATTCCCAGCGGTGGATCTTTCTTTGACCTTCCGGCCTTTTCTTCCGGTAGCTCCGCGGCACGGCGCTGCTGTCAGTTGTTGAAGATGGTGGTTGTGCTTCACACGTCCACGGTGTACGAGCAACGAAGCGTGATTCGTTTTCTATGGAGCAAGGAACGAACGCCCATCGAAATCCACAGGGAAATGCAGCCCACGTATGGTGAAAAGTGTCTCGCTTTGAGAAGTGTGAGGTGGTGATATTGTGAGTTCGCAAAAGGCCGTGAAGACTTGCATGACAATGAGCGTTCGGAGAGGCCGCGTTCATCGATGACTGACGACAACATTTCCCACGTGGATGCAATGGTGAAAGTGGATCGGCGTGTGCGCCTCAAGGACATTTCCCAGGAGTTTGGCATTTTCTATGGGAGTGTTTACGACATCGTTCACGGGTTCTTCGGGTTCCGGAAGATTTCATGTCGGTGGGTGCCAAGGCAGTTGGACGACATGCTAAAAGGCAAGCGAAGGATTGCTTCACTGAATCATCTACAACGGTATGCCGAGGACGGTGGAAGTTTCCTGGACAGTAATGTTACTGGCGATAAAACGCAGATACTGCATTTCATGCCGGAACCAAAGCAGCAGAGCATGGTGTGGAAACATCTGGGTTCGCCTCTGACAAAAAAATTCCGTTCAGTGCCATCTGTTGGGAAAGTGATGTTAACGGTCTTCTGGGATCGCCCTGAACCGATCCTGCTGGATTTCATGCCACAAGGTGCAACCATCAATGCCGACAGTTATTGTTCCACACTGTCACGTCTGACATCATGCGAAAGCGCTGAGGGATCCTCAATGTGGACAACATGGTTATCCTCCACAACAATGCGAGGCCACATGTGACAATCAGAACCGCTGACAAGCTCCGGTCATTTCACTGGGAGAGTCTGGACCACCCACCATACAGTCCGGACCTCGCCCCTAGTGATTTCCACGTTTTCGGTCCGCTGAAGAAGTTCCTGGCAGGACAGCGATTCACGTGCAACGATGAAGCCAAGACAGCAGTCCGACGGTGGTTCCACAGTCAGCCGGACGAATTCTACCACAGGGGCATCTCAAATTTAGTGCTGCGATGGGACAAATGTCTGAACCGGTGTGGGGACTATGTGGAAAAATAGTGTAAGGTACGTAGAATAGTACGTATATTTGTAATTACCTGTATGTACCTTATTTTGGCTAATAAAAAATAGGGGCAAAGACTTTCTGATTCGTACTCGAATCATTTTATATTTTATGCTTAGTCTTATATGTTATAAATTTGCTTTTGTAAAATATAGGTTTTCAGTTTTATCGCATGCCCAGTTCCTTCTGGCACTTACGTTGCAAATTTATACCTATTCGTATCGAATTTTGTGACATGTATTCGTATTTATTTGGGAAATTGTTTCCAAATATATTATTTTCTCACGTCATATTTCTATATAAAAGCAATTTCTTGTCGAAAAGAAAAAATAATTTTTCTTGCAGATTATATTTTTCAATCTACAATGTTTTCATCACAATGAATGAATAATTTATTAAGAACGAAAATTCCAAAATATAACATTTAATTTGTAAAAACATTATGTTGCTGGCGACTTTTCTGTTATATTCATTAAAGCGATACTTTTTCTCACCCCATTTCCTTCAAAAAAAAGGTGTAGCCCGGAAACTAAAGTGAGAACTGCGAAATATGGTATGCAACTGCCATTCGGCTAGATATACAAAGGACCATAATTTCATCATTGATAAATGCAATGGACGTTTCCGAAACGTGTTGTAAGGTTATTTTGATGGCCCAAAATAAGGGCGGCCGTTCACATTAATGGACAAATGTGAACGGTTTTGCTCTTTCGTCACTTATCGGCAGTGCAAGAAAACGAGTGAGTAGTAGATATATTTATTTACATAGATCGGAGTGGCCATGCCGAATAGTCAGCCATCTTGGTAAGAACAATTCGACAGCATGATCGTTCTGGCAGGGGTAGATCTATGTAGGTATACACAAAAGCCACAAAAAATTTGGTCGCTTAATAAAAACACATGCTGCAAAGTTTTGTTCAATCACGGGAGCAGCCATAACGACATTAATCTTGCCCTTATCTTAAATTTGAAGGCACGTTATCCCTTTTCTACTTATAATATTTTGTCAAGGAACAATATTTTGTGACGATTGGCGGAAGCGGAACTTCATCGTTGTCATCTAATATCCTCTATTACTGACTATCCAAGGTAGTTGTCTTATCAAAAAGATATAGTTGATCGGATATTTTCGTTTGCTTTGAAGTCATTTGTATTTTCTAAGGCACACATATATAAAGGTATAACTCTGTACACGCAAAAATATGATCATCTCCTGGCTTTAGTAACAACTATTTATGCAGTTTTTACATTTTAAATGAAATTTATATTTCGCAATTTTATAATAACTTTTAATAATTTATGTTTAAAAATTCAAATTGATATTTTACTTTATGTTGAATTATAATAAATTCCCTATGCGAGTACGAATTAAAAAAAATTTATTAATCGCAATATATTACATATACAATATCACTTAATCTGTTCGCGATTTATAATTCTTTACGAAAGACGAAAATTGAAGGAAAAAACGATGAGCTCTTGACTTCGTTAAAGCGAAGTAAGAAAAATAAATTTTCTCGAATTTACTCTTATATCTAGTTCAAGTTAGAAGTAATTGATTCAACTTAATCTCAAAGACAAATACGATTACTCTAAATTTGGAATGAGAAACTGAAACGAATTATAGCTTCAAAGGGAATCTAAGATAAATATTGACTTTAAAAAGCATAGTTTATATATAAGAATGCTAGAAAGGCGTTCAGTCAGGAAATGAACAATCGGAAAATCTTAGGAAAATATTTGAACAACAATTCGCTTGCCATACGGCGCTGCGCCAATTTGCTGTTTTATGGTTGCAAATAAACATCCAAATTGTTTCATATTTCTTCCTTTTTGAAAAATAGTTATTGCCGAAAAAATTGCCTTTGATTTTCGGAGCTGATTATACGTGAGACTTTTTCACCTATTCGGAAAATAGATTGAGGAAGGTAACTGGAAGGGGTGTACCAACTTCTTATGAGTAAAATTAATTCTACCTTTTTCTTTTGCATCTCCTTTCGGAGCGTGGTCCTGAAATTTTGAAAAGCTTTAAAGACTTTCCGGTTATACTCGGCTTGAAAGAAGTAACTGTTTTTTCATTGCAAGAATCGGGAATTTGCACTCTTATTTTGCTGTTTCATGGCGTAAGGCGCTAGGAAACAGTAAAAGTTAGGTTACTAGTTTTAAGCGTAAGGTTGCTAGTTTAAGGTTACCAATCTCGTTCAAGGTAAGGCGATTTCAGAATATTTTTGTTTTATTTTTTGAATGTCCTCATCCTTAGCTATCAGAAGCCATATTTTTCTTTAATGTGCTGATTAGAAGATGAAATATGGTAGTTTTGCAATTGGTAACCGAAATAACGTTAAGTTAAAATATTTAAATGCGAATTTTGAAATATTGTATTTTTCATGATTTGCGTTTACGTCAAACATGATAACAAAAAAAGTTCGTAGTGGAATTACGTGAAATTTCTCATATAGATTTTCTACATTATTATGCCTTCAATTGACTGAAAGTTTAAAAAATTATAAAACTAAAGTTATACCCTTCCTACTTTGACAGTGCGCGGTTTTTTTTCTTAATTTCGTTGGGGGCTTCACTAGCAATTTTTAGCATATCTCACCACTGGTTCAAAATTTTCTAATAATCCTAGTTCACGGTATGATTAATACTTGTATGTATAAAACAAAACCAAAACTATTTCTTTACCATTGACATTGTTCTAATTAAGAAGTTTATCGCATTTGCAAATTTCGAGCTAAAATTAAATCTTTTTTCATATATTTCGAAAAATAAATAATTATGGATATTTTATTATAGTACAACCCATTAGAAAATTGAATAAATTAAGAAATGTAATCCTTTAAAAAAAACCCGAAAGAGGTTGGTTACCTTAAAAAATCATATGAAATGGGTGTATGTGTATATTATGCACATAATTTATTAATATACATTGTGTATATCGTGCACGAGTGCATAAATGTATATCGTGCGCGAGATGTATTAGGCAATTACTTTATTAAAATGCTGCGTACAAAAGAAAGCTCTGAAAATTTGTGTAATACAGTCATATATTTCATTTGCAAAATAAAGTGATCTGTATAGTCTTGTAGCCAGGATGAAATGGCAACTACTGCAAAGCAAAGGACATATGGGACATAGGGTACTCGGGGATCGTTCTTTATATATAAATAACTTGACGGGGCAACTGAGGCCACGCCCCTGCTTATTCTGGATTGGCTACAGGGCTGGATCTATATATTTCTTAATATCCGAAGCATAATGCTGATTTACTCTATATAGCACGTCCTTTTAAACACGTTGAATTTCAATTTGTAAATTGTGTGTGTTTCTAATTATCAGGAAGGCAACAAAAGTAGTTCCTACCTGGATGAAGACTTATTTTAGCCACTCCAGACATTGGCTTCCTCCAGAGGGAGGGAGGGAGGGTAACACTTCCTCTTAAACAACATGACTAATAAAACATTTCACCGTAGAAAGAGGTGAGGATGTGTACTGACAGAAGAACACCTGAAGGATCGTTGGAACTTGAGCGCTTTCTCTGGGCAGGGGCCTAAGTTTGATCAGGGGAAAGAGAAACTGATCCGTTTTTTCTTTAAAATTTTGATTTCATCCTTGCAAATAAAATGTTCTGCAATAAGCAATGAGCAGAAAATGTGAAATAATTGAACAAAGAACTGTAGAATTATCTTCGAAAGTCGAATTTTGCCACAGTGAGTGAGGTATTTTAAAGTAATGCATTGGTATAAAAGGATTAATAACGGGAGAAAGGAGTCGAAATCATCAAGTAGCAATCAACTTTTCCTCCAACTATTTGAAGACAAACATTTTTCTTTGAGTGTGTGAAAATTTGGAAATCAACTGCTGCTTCAAACGAGATACAGGATTAATTTGAGGGTGATGCGACAAATTATATTTCGACTCATTTCTACGCGAGGTTGTGATAAATCGTCCATTGCATTCTTTCATTAGCTGTCTATTTCCCAATTAAAAAGCCATTACTCCATGAAATGTGCTAATCACTTTCAATAGAAACATTGATGTTATGTCATGTAATTATACCCACCATTGGCATCATTTGTCGATAGAGCGGTT
>QLNU02015003.1:71463178-71491488 GCA_006491805.2 Dysdera silvatica | reverse complement strand
TTGCGGTGCCATCCTCTCCTTTTAATGCAATGATGTGTTTCTTCCCAACAGATAAACTTCCTTTAACAACCCTAAGGCTCTTGTTATTTTCAATGGCTTTCCTTACTAGCTCACAGTTGAATTTTCTTATGTCTTCTTTCATGCTTTTGCGCAGAGTTTTACAAAGTTCTATGTACTCAATCCTGGAACTGGTATTTTGATTGTCCACCTTCATATCTCTTCGCCTTTTCATGAGCTGTTTCGTCTTCTCAGATAATTTGCTATTGTGCTTTTTACAGGTTACACCACCAATTTCCCCAGCAGTTTCAACTATTGTCTTAACAATGTTTTCATTTGCTTCTGAGATATCAATTTCTTCAATAAGTCCTTCCAGTGCAGAAAAGCGATTTTTTAATTCCAACTTGAATGCCTCAGTATTTGCTTTCATATATATATATGTACAGAGTATTTCGCGAAGAGTGTCTGAAAGAATATAAAATCAACGGTTGTTCGTAAAAATAAAATGAAACGTGAGAAATAATCATCGAATAGGGCAGAACTCTGCTAGTTATAATTGAATCATCCCCAGGGTATAAAATTTTGATAAAATCATTAATATTAATTTTATATACGCCCCCAAATCCAAAAAGTGTCAATTAGTAAAAGTTGTGCTTCACTGACTTATGGTGAAAAAATTTTATCCCGTGTTTTTTCATGAAAAATTCACTGAGATATGGATAATGGAAAATTTGGGAGGGTGCCACTTTTTCTAAGAAAAAAATTAGAGTTGCCCATAAGAGCATCTTGTCTGTGTACAACTATGCTCAGAGGAGAATTATATCATTTAAGGGTAATTCTTATCCTATATAAATAGCTGTATGTAGGGGAAATATTGTGTAGGTACCGATTTTATTTCCTCTGTGTGTTCACAGATGTGTACAGAAAAAGTAATGTTTCAGAAACCCTAAAATTTATCCCTAACTTCCCCGGCCAATTCGACACTGATTGTAGGATTTCGATTTGATTCTTACATAGACAATGCATTTTATTTATGAGAGGCATGGCAAAATTTATTTTACTATTACATATTTCAATTTTTACATCGAAATCAATCGAGTTTAAGGACCAATGTTTCTTAATGACGTATTATAAATTTGCATAAAACGTTAAAAATGTCCAACCTCATTTACCATAAAGGGAGTTGATTGGGGTTTTTTTTTCAAATTTTTTTTCAAATCATTTTGCAGTATTACAGCATCGTTGTCAAGGCGGGTTGCTAGGAATTTTGTCGCGTGGTTGCTGAATCTCTATACAAAAATCATAGGATAGACAGCAATGACTTCCATGTATAATTGCCTACTATGTAGGTAATAAAATCAAACGAGTAATTTTGTAATGTACAAAGACAAATTTGTATTAATAAAATAAATTTTGCCATGATTTTCATACATAAAATGTGCATTGCCTGCATAAGAATCAAATAATGAGGGTCGAATTGGCCGGAGAAGTTAGGGATAAAATGTTGGGGGACCCGACACCCTACTTTTTCTGTATACATCTGTGCACACACAGAGGAAAAAAATCGACCCCTAACGATAATTCTCCACCATACAACTGGGCACATAGGAGGGGAATTGCACTTACATGATATACTTCTGTGCGCACAGTTGTATACATGACAAGTAGCTCGTAGGGGCAACTGTAATTTTTTTTTTCTCAGAGAAAGTGGTAACCGCCAAATTGTCAATTATCAATATCTCAGCGAATTTTTCATGAGAAACTACAAAGTAAAATTCTTTCACTGTAATTCAGTGAGGCGGAAATCTTACTAACTGACATTTTTTGGATTTCGGGACGCATAAAAAGTTAATATTAATATTTTTATGAATTTATTACTTCCTGGGGGATGCAGCTATTATATCTCAATTATCCTCTATTTCCTAATTATCTCTCATATTTCATTTTATTTTTACGACTAACTGTGGATTTTATATTCCTTTCGGACACTCTTCATGAAACACGGGTTTTATATATATAATATTCAACCATTTTCTATCCACTGCTGGTTGAAAGTCTTTCCAAATGCTTTTCACACAAGTCTATCCTGAGCAATTCGCTTCTACGTCACCCCAACCTGTTTTCTTATTTCATTCACCCGTCTAGTTTGAGGACGTTTTCTAGGTCTTCGGTGGTGTCTTGGAATCCAGTTCAGAATTTCTCTTTTCCATCGGTGATCAGTACTTCTTGCAATATGCCAGGCCCATAGACATTTCAGCCCTTTTACTTTAATAATGATGTCCTCCACTCTAGTTTGCTCTCTTACCCAAGTGTTCATTTTTCGATTTCTCCTAGTTATTCCAAACATGCACCTCTCCATGCTACTTTGCGTTGTCTGTAACATTCGTATTGCTCCAACTGTTCGACTCCATGTCTCTGATCCATAAGCGAGGACTGGCAATACACACTGGTTAAAAACGTTTCGGAATTAGCTTTCCGAAACTTTGTAATTTTTAATGCCCAGCACCAATGTTGAAATGAGTATTTCTCTGATGGAATCTCTTAATGAATGCTTATATTGGTTTATTTAATTCCCATATGTTTTATTCGAACTGAAGTAGAAATAAACTTTAACAAGAATTTAGGTATCAACTTTAAAAAATATATTTTTTGTAAAAAAAAATTTATAGTTCTTCATAAATATACATAAAAGGCAATTTAATCGATTTTTGTATGTATATAGATAAAATAACAGTATTATAAATTATATCGACTTGAGATTTTTTCTGAAAACCCAATTATATGGGGGTATTATATCAAGATTTTATTATAATTTAAACGTCACTCTCAGTCAACTATTCCATCTCAATTTATTAAAACAAGCTTTAAATTTTAATTATCAAAAGTTCTCTGACAAGCGTGTGAAAATTAAAGAAGGTAGTGAAATATAAATAAAAATAAATACAAATATGGAAGGTTGTGAAGAATGAGATGACGACTTTCAATTTCGAATAAAGCGTTTTGCTTAAAATCTAAATGTTCTGATTTTTTCGTAAATAATTCATGTCTAGTCTGCCGCTAGCAATCCTAATACTCTAATTCTATTGGCGTTCCGCAAATGAGAACTTCAAAGAGAGGGAGAAAACAAGACCTTTAAAATATTTCTTTAATCCCATAAGTCGTTTGATCTCCTTCTTTTTCTAAGAAAATCTTCATAATTCCTAAACGCACACATGAGTGTATGCATTTTTAAAGTAAAGAAATTTCTTAACTTCTGCATATCATTTACACATTTCTTTCATCTTGTTCTCTTTGTTGGTTGCAGAAACTTGTTTATTTTATTTCCACAATTCTAGAATTACTTCCTTAGTTATTGAAATAAACGAGCAGAAAGATTTAAATTTCTAACCGTCTTTTCTTGGAATGACTAAAACTTTTTTAGAATTGTTTCGCAAATATTATTATAGTACTTATTTGAAACAAAATTATATACTGGTTGGTACATGTAGGGATCACAAACGTTCAATTTTACTGTTTTTTAACTCTATTGGCTTTACAGTCTTTTTAAATGCAATAGTTATCTCTATGAATAAAATCTAAAATAATTGTCACTTAAAGTAATTTCGAAAATGGAATTTTATCCTAATTTATCCATAATTTTTATTTGTAACTTTCCAAAACTTCAGTTATATGTGATAATCCTTTCGATACGCTGATTTGGAACGTAGCTCATTATAGATTCTTCATCGGCCAAGGAATCTATTTCAACTTTTGAAACTCTATTTTGTATTGCCATATTTGAAAAATTAGCAAATTGAAATCATATTTTAATATCTACGTTTCGCATCATTTATTGTGTGAAATTATTTTATTTTTTTTAACGCTTATTTGTCTTCCTCAGTGATAACAGAAGAGTCTCTTGTCTATTAGGAACGATATATAAATGGATGATGCCACTTGAGAAAATTCGCTTCGAAAATACAACTGAAAGGATGGTAATAATTAGCATTCATTATACGGTATGATGTAATACGGTATGTACGATATGATTCTCTACTTTTTGAGAATACAACATCGTATTATACATAATTAATAGGAATTACTGTTTAAATTTATCTTCCAAGTAAAATGACATGTAGATAAAAACCGAAACAATGGATTAAGGAACAGCATTTAAGGTAATTAATTATTCTTTTTCTATACGGTAATGAATCACCATGGAAGAAAATTTTTCTTCATTGTTGTACATTTTTTATGATTTCTCCGATATATCTGACGGAACTTGATTAATAGAGGAGCCCTCTGCTGGCTACCAAGTGGCCTAGGGTTCGGTTCCTACGAAGAGCTGCAAAATCATTATATTCTTTGCTGAATTCAATCAATTCACAAAAAACAATCCCCTCTGAGTCAGCGTGGCGACTATTTGAAAATTGTGCTAACCCTGTGAAAAGTAATAATATCACATACATAAAGAACAATGTATTATTTAATAGAGGACGGTTATCTAGCCGTCTGGTGAAAGAACATATGCCTTCATAATTGTTAAAATATCAATGTTCATAACCTGAAAAATTAAGAAAACGTCGCTGATTCCTTTATCACGAATACTTGTTTTACCCTCATAATAGTCTCTTATTCACGGCTGTTTACATAGCAAATATGAAATTTCTTATTCAATAACTTCTAGTTTTTTATATGTTGTTCACTCTTACAAAGAAAGAATTTCCTAATTAAATGCATATGGCAAAAAAGCGGAAGCGAATTACATAAAACCTTTCAAGTGATAATATAACAAAATCTAGCAAAACAAATTTATTTACAGAAGTGAAAGAAAAAAATTAAGTAAGCAATTTTTTAGAAATCTAAACCTGAAAAAGCAGCAAATGGAGAAGAGCGAACAAATAAAAATTCTGAAGTAAAAATAAAAAGAGCAAAAACAAATTTTGTAACTTTTTATGTAAAATTTGTTTATGACGTTAAGAAAAAACTTCTAACGATAAAACACTTTTCAAGGGATGAAAACTACTTTGCTGAAAAAAATGTTATTTTCATCATAAAAAATGTCATGCTTCCATTAATTTCTACAACGTCAAAAGCTTTAGCTTCGACGCGGTATGCAATAGGCTACGTAGTTTACGTTGCCATCAAAAATGCGTAGAAATCAGTTGATACTAATAACAAATGAAAACAAAACAACTCCATGAGAATGAAAAAAATAAAACTAAACAACTTACCTCAAATAAGAACAGAGTATAGAAAAAACAACATTACTTACAAAGGAGACAAGGTGTGAAATAATATGTCCATAGAAATAAAAAATTTGAACAATATTAAATAATTTAAAAAAAGATTGAGGGAAAAATATTTGGAGGATATTCCATAGTTCCTGCTTTGCTTTTTAAAATTGTATTTTTATTTGAAAAGAATGGTATTTGATAACACCTTGTTTTATTAATATTTAATATACATATGTTAAATACAGATGAAAGAAACTAACAGAAGTATTTAAATAAATCAGCATCAGTAAATAGTCTTTATATACGTTCGTAAAGAGATTATATATTGTCCTTCGTAGCTCAGTGGGTAGAGCCTCCGCCCGGCAAGTGGAAGGTCGTGGGTTCAGGTCCCACCGAAGGCAGAAATATTTATTTTCTTTCGAACGTTTCACCATCTAATCACGCCATACCATCGGCGTTGGTATCACTACGCCAATAAACGTTGATTGATATTGTTGTTTAATTTACCAGAATTATGTTTACAACAATGTCATTACTCTAATTAATATGATTGTATTGAGAGATAGATTTAGTTTAAATAATATTTGTCGTTAACAATGAAATAACGTAATGAATGAGTGGAACGACACTAAACATTTTTATCTGTCCTGGGCTTGTGATACTACTATATTTTCCTGGGACCTCTACAATATATAAAAAGCTTCATGTTCTATGTATAAATAAGGTATAAATAAATTATTATTATTATATTATATTAAATACATTTTTCAACGAAAAACAACATACAGGTGACCCATAATTACAGCTACATGGTACTTCCTTTGTACGTTTATCTGTATACAGGGGAAGAAGCACGTAGGGACAACTTTCACTCTAATCTAGCATATAAAAGCCGAAATTTTTCGGAATATGGGCCTATACGATACTTTCCCTGCACTCATCGCCGTATACAAGAGCAATAGAACGTACAGGCCATATTTCACCTGTATGAATTGCTATATTCAGGGACAGTAGCACATTGGGAGCTACATTCCGTGTATATTTCTACATGCGGAATGAAAGCGGGTGAATTTCCTTAATGGATAAAATACGCATGATATGATCTTACGCAAAAAAATGTTCGGTAGTGGCTTTGATTAACCTCAAAATATTGGCTTATTAACTGAACTTGCTCTTCGGATATAAATGTTTACTTTCAAGGAGATTATTGGGAGTCGTTCTATATATACGCGAATAGAGTATGCGCTTGAATCAAATTTTCAAATATTATTTTTCGCTTACATCATCATTTTTCACTACAATATCTGTCAAGAATTTATCCAATTAAAGCAGAATTGTTGTCAAAGATTTTCTCTCAGATCCTCTTTCGGTGAAGTTATGAGAATAATTTTCAAGTTTTCATTACTAAAATTGCATTTTCGTTGCTTTCAAAAATTATCTGATTTTAGAAAAATGAGACTGGAATGTTCAACTCGTAGATTGTTTTTTAATAAAACGTACTTTACCTCATTTTCTTCTTTTAATTATTCTGCTTCCCCAAATAAGCTATTAGAAGGTTTTGTATTTTCTGTTTCAGAACTTTAACAATATTTTATATGGTAACACTGTAAATTAAGGGATTGGAGTTTTCTAAACGTCCGAAGAATAAATACAGTACCAGATATTGAATTATGATCTCTGTTTAGACTTAATCTGAAACAAAAATTTTCTGATCATAGGGATTTCCTTTTTACAGCCAATGATATTGTTCAAATAAGGATATTTAATCTCTAAAAATCCGTCTCTGTGCTCTGTCTTGATGGCCACAATGGTGAAGATAAGAAATTCGGAAATTTTGGTGAACAACAATCACCTTAACTAATCATGCATTGTTTAATAAGAAACAAACTAGTTAGTTATTATTTGATATTTCCTTGCTCCAACAAATATTCATTCCAGAGTCTGATAGTATAGAAATTTAAATATTGAGAAAATGGGTTCATTTCTATCTACCTCCGAAAACCAACGCTTGAAAAATGGTTGTATTTATACAAATATATATATATATGTGTGTGTGTGTGTGTGTGTGTGATAAAGATTAATGATTTAATTTAAATAAAAGGGATTTTTAAATTTTATTAAATAGCTACAACTATTACTAGATTTTGTAAATTTTTTAATAAAAATAACAAATAGAAAAGGTGCAACGCATCACTATTCCAATAAGTTATAAAATAATGATAAAAATTATTGAATGATTAACAAATTTTATGAATATTTTTATATTTTGATTACATTTATAGTTTTTAATAATTTCTAATTTAATTTTTACTACTAAAGCTATTGTCCAAACCATAATGATGCAAGGTCAATGAAAAATACAATTAGCAATGATGATAGAAAAGAAAAGCCAAGCACAACAGACTTTCAAAGTTTTAGAAAAAGAATACAATACAAATTATATTATTGAGTGGATGTTTTCAAGGGAGACCCCCCCCACCCCCCAGCACAGTGTGTTTCTGTTAGTACCCAAGTAGAGAGTACGTCATAAATTCATGCAAACTTCAAAAATTCATAATAAAAGAAGTAATGCTCGGAAAAAATTTCGGTTTACGCGAATATGATCAGAGGGACATTGGATTTTTTTCCATGTATAAAAAAAAATGATTTCAAAAGTAACTGAAAGAGGGCGCTCATACGTCATACTGAGACGTTTTATGCAAATCAGGCGACCACAATCAGACAATGAAACAGATCACAATAACATGACACTGTGCATTTACTATTTTAAAGTAAAAGATGTTCAACATGACCGCCACCACAAGGTATTATGCAAGTGAGGTGCGCCACTTCTTCGATTACAGCTGAGTGTAGCATGTCGGCATCGATTCCACTGACGGTCCGTTGAATGGCATCTTTCAGTTTCATCAAAGTGGCAGGGGAGCCCCGGTACACACAAGATTTCAAGTATCCCCACAACCAAAAATCTTCCGGGGTCAAGTCTGGTAATGGTGAAGCACACTTAAACTTACAACCTTGACTTATCACTCGGCCTTCCGTCAAAGTTTCCAAGAGGACTGTCTTGACTGCACGTGCAAAGTGGGGCCGGGCACCATCCTGCATGAAGGTGATGACAGGTAATGCATGTCTTTTCTGCAATACAGGCACAACCTGGTCACTCAAAGGCGTAACATACGGTTTTGCAGTGACTGTACATGTTTTCCAACCGGATATAGGACAATGCACTTCAAAAAAGAAAGGGCTCAAAATGAAAGACGCGGTGAAACCACACCAACCAGTCACATGAGGAGAATGCAGTGGCTTAGTGAGGTACTCATTAGGGTTTGACGTCGCCCAAATATAACTGTTTTGCGTATTGACATCACCATGCAGTGAAAAGTGGGCTTCATCTGTTTCTGCCGGTAATAACTGGTGAAGTGCCTGTATTTTGTACGGATACAGATTCAAGATTTCGTACAGAATACGTCGGATTGACGATTTCGAAATCCCCGTTATTCTCCCAGCTTCACGAGCACTGCTATTCCCTGCTAGTGTCTTGGCTCCCAATTCTTCCATGACACTTTGTACAACATGGATGCGGTCCACGCTCAAGGATGGTCTGCCACTTTGTGGATGATCCTTCAAACTCCCCATTTCCTCAAAACGTCGTACTAAATTCAGTATCCCATTCAATGAAATAGGGCTTTTTTGCGCCTTCAGTCTGTTCTCCGTGCGAAACTTTCGCAATGCAATAGTTGTGAATTCACCATTCTTGTAGAAAAGTTCAACCACCAACGCTCTATCTGGTAACGATAGCATGCTGCCGGTATCGAATGACAAATCCATTTCCACCCACGTGTTTTATTGCTAGTCTGATTTGCATAAAACGCCTCAGTATGAAGTGTGAGCGCCCTCTTTCGGTTAATTTTGGAACCTTTTTTTTGTACATGGAAAAAATATTCACTGTGCCTCTGATCATATTCGCGTTAACCGAAATTTTTTCCGAGCATTTGTTCTTTTTTTATGAATTTTTGAAGTTTGCACGAATTTATAAGGCACGCTGTATTAACCAAATAGGTACTAGTCTCCCAACAAACCGGGAGCAAAATTTAGAAAGATCATGAACATAAGAATGAATTTTAAACAAGTATAAACAATTCCATACCAAAATAATATTAAACTAGAATGAAATAAAAGAAAACATTACCTTGTGATTTGCCTAATTCTAATTATTTTAAAGGATGTTTCAAAACATTGAAATTACGTGAAATGATAAATAAATTAATTACCATTTAATTTTGATTATTAATTATCAATTAATCTTTTATATTAATTAATTATCGTTTAATTTATATTAATTAATTACTTAATTTTATATTAACTTAATTATCATTATATGATATCAATTTTTATATATTCTATATGTTATTGTTATTAAAAATTTTATAATTATTATAAATTAGGTAAAATAAAATAAAATATGCTTTTAAAAGTGCAGTTTAAAAATATCTTAGACGGCAACGCTCGTTTCAATTAATTTATTTATCATTTCACGTAATTTCAATGTTATGAATCATTCTTTAAAACAAATAGAATTAGACAAATTGCAAGATAATATTTTTCTTTTATTTCATTCTAGTTTAATATTATTTTGGTATAGAATTGTTTATATTTGTTTGAAATTCATTCGTATGTTCATAATCTTTCTGAATTTCGCTCCCGGTGTGTTGGATACTAATAGAAACGCACCGTGCTGGGGTCTCCCTGGAAAAAGTCCCCTCCATAATACAATTTTATTGTATTTCTTTTCTAAAACTTTAACGTTCTTTTGTGTTTGGCTTTTCATTTTTATCATCATTACTAATTGTATTTGAATTGGTCTTATATCATTATTGTTTGAATAATAGCTTTAATAGTTAAAATTAAATTAGAAATTATTAAAACTACAAAAATATAAATGTAAAAATATTCATATAAATTGTTAATTATTTAATTTCAAATTTCCGTGACTGCTAAATTTAAATTGTAGTAAATTCAGATAATATTTATAGTACTTTACAAATGTGCTGATGTAAATTGTTAAGTAGTTGTTATTGATATTCATCCTAAAATGTAATGTTTTCTTAACTATTCTTTCATTTTTATAATATCTAGGTCAGTGGGAAAGAAACTAGTCGATAAAATTTACGTCTAGTCATCTTTGCCGTCTCGGGTGATTTAAGCAGTCGTTGACCTGTAATTGTTCTCCCGAGATAAAATATAGAGAGAGAGAGAGAGAGAGAGAAGGGGACAGAGAGAGAGAGACTTTGACAAAATATTTTAGCATTAAGAATAACAAATATATTAACTTCTAATGCGTATGATTAATTTTCATAAATTTGTATAATTACTGTTGATTTTAATATTAATTAATAATTAATTTACCTAATTAGTTATTGCAATTTATTAACCATAGCAAGCTATTAAATACTGCAATTTATTGACTATTTAGGTAGTCAATTTAGTAATTTAATTTAAATAATTTGTGTTATTTAATTGCCATTAAATTTGGATTAAATCTTTATATTATTATATTACTTGCAGCATAAAATTATTGTTAATTAAAATTAGTGTAATTTAATGAATAAGCGGGAAGGGATGGATTTTCGAAGAAAAAATGCTTTAATTGAATTTAGTGTAAAAATTTTTCAGGGAGGAGGTTTTAGTTTTTTCGCAAATGTTTTAGATCCTGTCCGCTAATCGCATTTCTAATGCCCGAATGTTGTTTATGTTTGAAAACTGAACACATTTAAGAGAGGGAGGGAAAAAAACCTCCCCAGATGGTGTTTGATTCGATAGGCGTTCGAATTCCCTTCGGTTTGGAGCAACACTTTATTTATTTTTCCTTACTTACACATGCGAATTGACTTATTCTTTATTTTCCACTTTTACTTTTTTAGTTCTGATCTGAAAGCATAAGGTATTTCTTTCTTTTAAACATACTAGGGAAATATTTTTAAAAATTGAACAATTTTTTTTTTCATTTGTGAAAACAGAATTCCAAAATTTTAACGTATTTTTAGTCTTTATTCTAAAAACCTTTCGGAAACAATTTTCTAAATTTATTGCTATTTCCTACGGATTTAAAATATCTAGCTTGGGTTAAATAGCAGAACGGGAAATTTGTGATTAAAAATGAAGGGTATCATAAATTATAATTTTCAATTGAACCAATTTACTTGTATAGAATATTCGATAATCACTTTCTATTATATTATTATATTGTTCTTTTTATATTATTTTATACATATTTTATTTATCATTTAAGGCATTTTGCGTAGTCAGTACGCTACCTTTATTCGTTGTAGTACACTGTATAATTTATACAAATCATACGTTCAATAAGAGTTTAATGAGAACGCCATTTTATCGGTATATCTAAAGTTCCTTATTTTACCCTTATTTATTATTCGTTAAGATATACACTGTTTTAATGTAGGTAAAATAGCTATGCACATATATCGAAAAAGTATATATTAGCACCACAGTACAGAGGATTTATACTTTTCCATACGCAACGATAATATCATATCGTTACTAAATTAAAGTCTAAACAAACATCCGCTATACACTTCGGTACTAAGTTCCTAAAAACTTTGATAATTTACAATTTCCTAATTCAAGTTCAATGTTTTCAACTAATAACTGGTTTTTTTCACCCGTTATACTAAGTATGGGAATGGTTCTATACGCACGCTAATAGGTTTGATCTTATTCAGTTTAGAATAATAAGAACATCTCAAATATTTCATCACTCAAATATTTCATCACAAAATATATAGCGAGCCCAGTGATTTGATTTCAAAGACACAAGGCAATAGTCCGGCGGCATTTACTGGAGGGTGGTATCGAAATGCTTGCAAAATAAATTTTCCAACTCGACAATGTCGACAACAATATACAAACTACAGAATCGAAAGACAAAGGGCCCTAAAAATTTTGAGCCCCGGGCATTTGCCCAGAGTGACCATTTATAAACCAGGCTTAACACGTTTTTTATATATACTAATAGTAAATGAATGAATAATGAAAAACTTGACTGATAATGAAAAAATTCATGCAAGGATGCATACGTGTATTTTTCTCAAATACGCGCAATACACGCAAAAAATATCAGAGGTTCCATGAATCTATACTAAAATTATTGTGGTAAAAATGTCTCGAATCTACGAAGTTGGCGAATATGGTAGCAATAATTTTGAGTTGTATCTTATTAATTTGAATAATTATATGAAAAATAGCCGTTACATATCAAATGTTAAGAGTATGATATGCTTTCTTTTTTACAAATATTCTTTTCTTTGTAAAGGGGGCGGCAATTTTATAAATTGGCCACTGAGCGAACCTTCTGTTTCATCATGTTTCAAATTTTTTCTTTCCTTGTTGCAGATATGTAAAAATATATTCACATAAAATAATTTGCCCCACAATATAATAGCAATATTTAAGCTATGCCAAGCTGTCAATATTCGTGTTTGTTTTCTTTATCCTTCTTCAGAATTTGGGAAAGAGGAAGGCAAGTTCGCCTCGATATTGTTTTTTTCTGTGTTCGAAGTGAAAGTCTCATTATCGGGAGGGTAAATTTATCTCCGTGTTTACCCATAAAAGGAAACTGTCCACCGAATCCTTTGCGGCGATTCATATTTCATTCTTCAGATTGGCTTCTTGCCATGTACGCTATGCACGTTACTCAGGCTTCGAAGCCCGAAAATAAATGATCACACGACAGACAGTTCTTTCCTATCTCGCCCTTATACCCAATGCATATATCCGATATCAACTCCTCCTTCTAATGGGAATCTTGGTCGGTGGTATGTGATCCTTATTTCAAGGGATTTTCACATTCATTCTGTGCAAATACTGGATATCACATTGGGGTCAAAACTGAAATAATTATTTTAGAAAAATCAACGGCAATATTTTCGGCATCTATTATCTGATATTATAATAAAATTAATATAAATACGTAAGTGTATGTATGTGGGTTTGTGTGCGTGATAGTAAAACCTTCTAATGCGACCACCCTAGCTTCTATGAAAAAGTGATCTCTAGTCAGAGAGGTAGAATATAAGTGGGCTCTATTTTATATAGGGCGTATAAATATAAAATTAAATGGAATACAATTTCAGTTGCATAATGATATGGTAAAATTTGTGGTATATGAACTTTCAAATTAAAGCATTATTATTTTTAACCTTAAAAGTAAGTACAATCACTCGAAATTTAGATTGAAATAATCCAAAAAATATCCCTCGAAATGCTACATAGGTCCAATATCGACTATAAAGTATAACTTATAAGAAAACAAAATTCAATCGCTCAAAAGTAGGTAAATAGGCCATCTAAGAAAGATATTTGATCGAAAAAGAATTCGCTCCATCCATGTAATGGCTACCCGGCCATTTTATTGTTGCAGATAAACATACAAATTCTCCATCATTTTTTTCCCTTTTAAGCGGGAAAAAGTGCTGTTGGTTTTCGGAACAGATTGCATGTGATACTTTTCCACCCATTCTGGAAATGGATTGAGGAAGAGAATTGGAATGGGTGTAAAAAACCCTTTCCAGTTCCATTAGTTCTGCCTCTTTCTCTCACTTCCTAGCCACTGCAGATGAATGCTTTTTCGAATAAAGTCCTGGAATTTGTGGAAACCTTTAGAAACTTTCTTGTTTGTTTGCTGGTGCAAGAAGTAACCGCTTTTACCACTGTAAATATGGGGCTTTCAAAATTTTGCTTAAAATTTTCATAACGAAAGATGCTGAGATTATTTATTTCCTTAAAAATGAAAATTATTTTAAATGTATTTGTCTTTGCTGTAATACAATACACAAACAATTTATCAAAGTGGGGAATACAAAAACGGTTTTGCACAAAGGTATGTAATGGCGCACCATGCAAACACAAACATAATTTTTAAAGCAATGATGCAAATATTTTTTTAATACCAAAAGTGCTGTCAAATATTTGGGATATATATATATATGCAATATCTCTGTTCTTACAAACAAATTATACTTTTAGTTTGTAGATTGAACACTTGACTGAATTTAATTAAATACAATCTTTTGCAAATAAACAAAACACCCCTAAAAAATAATCCGATCATCTCGAAATTTCGCATGCAAATTCCTTTAGACAAAGTATGTGAATAATTAGATTTTCAAAGCTAGTAAGCCTTAACTTTGATCATAGCGCGCATTTCTACTGCGCAACTGGCATCGTATAAAAAAGGTAAAAATTGCAGATGGTTTATTTTTTCTCGTTGTCGGCGTTGCAGTTCCCTGGAGACGCAACCAGTAATGCCGTTACGACGTTGACGAGGACCTTATAGCCAATTGGATGACTTCAAACGTGGTCGCATAGTCGGGATGCGTGAAGCTGGCTGGTCCTACTGAGCAATAGGCTGCCACCTGCACCGTACGGACACTGCTGTTCAAGGGTGTTGGCAGCAATGGTTTCTGCGAGGAACTCTTCGGCGAAATGATGGCTCTGGATGGCCAAGGTGCACTAATGCGAGGCAAGATCGGTTGGTTGTGTATTACTGTCAGTTATACAATACGCCAGTCTATTCCATACCACCCGTGGCACCTTCTACCATCTTACAACACTTGGCTGAGGTGGGGTTACCCTCACAATGGTCTTTAAGACGTCTGTTTTTAACCCCACACCATCGACAGAGTCGTCTGGAGTGGTGTCGTAGCCGATCATTATGGCTGCCAGCAGATTGGCATCGCATAGTGTTCAACGATGAATCCCGCTTCAGTCTTGGAGCAGATGACCATCGGATCCATGTGTGGAGGTGCCAGGGCCAGCTGTCCTAACATCCTTTTTTATTACAGAGACGCACAGACATTACTCCTAGTGTAATGTTGTAGTGTGCTATCTCATACGACAGCAGGACACCCCTAGTCATCCTGCATACAACTTAAACAGTTCAACGGTAAGTTGATGATATACTGCCGCCGTTTGCATCAACCTTCGTGACACGAGAGCATGTGGCCATTTTCCAACAAGATAATGCCAGGATCCACACGACTCGCATATCTATGAGTTGCCTCCGTGCTGTTGATACTCTTCCTTGGCCAGCAAGAATCAGAATTTTCACCAGAACTGTTGCCAATCAAAGGCATATGGACGATGGTGATTTGGGTATGGACGACGGTGAAGGCAGTGTAAATGACGCACATCCCTTACCTAGACGTATGAAGTAAATTCTTCCGCGCCAGGATGGGGGTTTACCAATTGATTGGAACATTCAAAGGGGAAATTTCTAGCCCCTGATGTATCCCTAGGATCTTGAATTTTTTATCATTTCTTTACCTGTATATGCACGCTAAATGTGCATTTAATTTCAATAAAACACATAATTTCATCCATGGGGTACTTCCGTTTTTGGTTTTGTTTTTTGACAAAATGGTGTAAAGTTGTCGTGTATGCAGATTTTTACAAATTGAATTATTATTTATTGTTCATCATATTTAATCCTATAATATGCACATATTTTCTGCAAAAATTTTCCACAAATGCTTGGAATATATTAATCAATGAACATGTTATGTAGAATTTCTATATTAAAATTGATTTATGTTCTAAGTGAATACCGCAAATTGAGGACAATAAAATACAAAATTGTGTTGTATATTTTAATATACAAATATGTCTGTTTTGATTTTTCAATAAAGAGACATCGATCAACGAAACCTTTCACCTGATTCAAAGAAATTCGAATATTACTAGAAAAATTTACAAATTTAACTCTTACGTTTCTGAAGCGAAGATTCTGAATTGGACTAATTGTTGAAATTAAAGTTCACTAACACCTAACTCAGGGCTCAAATATATATATTTCTATAAAACTTTTCTCAAAATTAAACAGAAAAGAGCAAGATTCAAATTAGAGACCTTCGATCCATGGATGGAAAATTTATGTAGGAAATGTTGGTGCAAAAATTCATTTTCAATGATTAACCTCTGTCTGACCTACGCTTTGATGAAAACCGTCAGTTCTAAATTTACATACACAGACAAGAAGAGTAGTCATCTTCAGCTATGTGCCAGTACTTTAGCCATTCGCTTAGCGCTTAATTGTGAAACAAGAGGTCCTTATATGGAGCATAACCTGAAAGGCAAGGCATTTTCTTTTCCTTTCCCTTCCGATCTTCATTGCGAAACCCTCCACCGAGACTTCGAATGTCCATCATTTATTGTCAAATACCAACCGCTTTTCTAGCAATTGTGTCAGATTATTATTATAAAAGTACTACGTGGGAAACGTTTATTCCTTCAATTTTACTTTTGTAGGTTCTTTATTCTCTGTCACAGAATTCATTTTTTCTTGCAGCTTACATTTCAATACTTTTGTATCTCTCTTTGTAATTTGTTTTATTATCTCGCCCTCTGGTTTTGTAGTCGTTAAATGAAACGTAAATATTCGCATCTTACATCTGTCGTTTATTTTTCTAATATTAGCTTTTAATTTTTGTTTATAAACTCTATCACTATGAGTATGTACACAAAACAGCGCAATTCGTCAATTAGTTAACAAAATAATTAATTAATAATATAACATATTAATTAAATCATTAAAACTTTAAAACACACAGCATGCATGCATGACTATGTGAGTGTTATAAAGTAGGGTAGGAGAAAATTTAATTAATTATACAAAATTCATTGCGAAAACGGATCAATAAAAGCTAAGATTTTATGTAGTGGCAATCAGCGTTATCTTCGAGTTTTATGAATACAAATATTTTTCTTTAAAAACTTGAAGGTTCAGGAATCGATAACCAGCTGCAAATAAGATATCGGATTAATTTGAAGGCGACGCATCGAAATATACTCATGATCATCTGTACGAGAGATTGTGAAAAATAACCTGTTGTGTCTTTTCATTAAAAACCTATCTCCTCATTAAAATGCCATTATTGAATGGAGGATATATATTATTTGTAATGTTAATGCGCAAATCCATGCAAATCCTTGACGTCATTAGGCAAATTTCGTGAGTTTTTGGTATACTAAATAAGTCATTAACCATCAGGTGAAAAAACGATAATGAAGTGGGGGAAACAATTTATAGGTTGACTGAATAACGTGATATATGATGCCTCTGAATCACATCTTCATGGCTTCATACAAAAGATTAAGTTATATTTAGGAAAGTACTCGTAATCAGTAAAAACTTATACTTTAGGGTACTATAAGCTCATTAGAATATTAGAGTTTATATATACTTATGCAAAAAACGAAGCACCATGAAGTTATATGTTTTTCTTGAAATTAAATGTACATCCAGCACATAGACACGTAAAGAAATTATAAAAAACTGAAGGTCGTACGGCCCATCAATGACTATGAATTGCGTATTAAATATTCAAATAAATAATTTATTCGAATATTGGTGAAACACCAGCTGGCGGTGTGCATGCTTTTGTACGTCTAGGTAAGGATAGATATAAAGGTTCTATGTATTAGACATAAAGGTCCTATGTATTAGATATAAAGGTCCTATGTATTAGATATAAAGATGCTATGTATAAGATATAAAGGTTATATTTATTGTATATAAAAGTTCTATGTATTAGATATATAAAGGTTCCTAATGTCATCCTGCGACACATTCTACCAGTCATTCGCTACTTATTGCTCTAGATCTGCGATATTTTTCGGTGCCCGAATCTGGGGACCTGCCAGGTCCCATACATGTTCGATTGGTGAAAGGTCTGGTGATCTTGCTGGTCAAGGAAGGGTATCAACAGCACGAGACAGCTCAGAGATATGCGAGCCATAAGGACTTGGCCTTATCTTGGGGGGGGGGATGGCCCATAGGCTGTCGTTTCATAAAGAATAAAGAAAATGGCCACAGTATGTGATATAAACATATCGTTGAGTTGTTAAAGTTGTGATCAGGATGACCAGGGGCGTCTTGCTTTCAGATGAGATAACACCCCACACCATCACACAATGGCCGTGTGCCTCTGTGAAACAAAGGGTGGTTGGGACCACTAACTCAGGTACCTCCACACACGGATCCGATGGTCATCTGCTCCAAGATTGAAGCGGGATTCATTTCTGAACACTATACTATGCCAATCTGCTTTTGCAACCATGATGATCGGCTACGACACCATCCAGAAGGCACTGTCGATAGGATGGGGTTGAAGGCAGACCTCTCAAAAGCCGCTGTGAAAACAAGCGCAAACAATGGTTGGTCCAATATCATGACAGGAATTTGATTTCCATTGAAAAATTGTGTAAGGTTTAATTATGTTCATTGCATGCTGAATCCTAGCTAATAACGACGAAGCTTTGTAAAATAGTGGTAAAAGTGTTGAAATTCATGGAGTGAAATCAGTAGGAGTTATTTTACTACTTGCATGGTAGGCAGTCCATGATGCAGCAAGTCCAATATTGTTATTGTTACTGATAGCGTGTTCCAGCCATGCGATCTCTTCTTTCTTATCAGCCATGGTAGTGGTTGACAACATGAGCTTTGATGTAGCTTCGGAACAAACTGCAATATTAGGTTCTTTTGAAGGAAGGACTGCTGGCCTCACTACTGCAAATTCTTCTGGAAAACTGGGCACAATTCGCTTTTTCAAGGTACTTATATCATACTTCATATCCTGTGTAGGCTTTATTGTTTCTAAACAATCAGGTGTAGGATTTTGAGATATGGATATACTTGTCCCATCAAAGGAACCTTCGGAGGTTGAACTGCTTGGATTGTGGTTTATATTATCGTACGCTCCAATTGTAAAGATTCCTTCACGTTATATTGATGCGCACAGTACCTTTTCTTTTTGGAACATAACGTTTACAATTTCACACATCGCTGTTGAGAGTTCAAGCACTCGCGTATATGAGATCGAAAGTCTAAATGAATGTGGCTTTTCCACGATTTGCTTTATCGAGTTTTTCCAAAAATTGAAAGAACCATATAAACTGCAAGCGGAGTCTCTATATCAGTTTGATGTCTTAGTTGGCTTCCGGGACTGTATTGTTATAGTGTTCTTTTTTTCACCCTAACAGTATATTAAAGCAAAGTAATTGCGATATATTGAGAGATGGTTGGGCAACAACTTCATTGGCTTCGATATTGGCTCATTAACGATAGCAAGTAGGGAACGAGGAACAGATTTGTGTTGGGAGTCATAATCAAAATCACCATTGAATATGTTCTTGCGTTAAAGTATTTTTTTCCTGACTATTTTAACAACACGCAATAAAGCAAGTGCATAATGCCATTTTCACGCACTCAAATCTGAAAATAAAGGATAGAAAATTAGTGGCGTATTGGAATATTTTTAAAAGTCATAGTTAAACAAGTAATGCTGAAACAAGTAAGTAACATTTCAATATTTTGACATCAATATTATTATTTTAAAGAGATGCCACGAATACCAAACTTCTAACACTGCAATAAAGCTATGCCCTTGGGCAAGCGAGGACTGCTTATGCCCTTATATTGATTCTAAGCCTATTTTTAACATAAGAAATGAAATTTGTGACCGAAAAACATATAAATCGATATAAAACACTCTTTTGTACGATGTCTATCAAAAAAGGTGTAGCATAAAATCAAAATACGGGTAGCCATTTTGAAACATAGCTGCCATCTTGGATTATAACTACTCTGGACGATGCTTCCCCATATTGTTTTCATTGTATAACCATAAACTGCATTCTCACCAAAGGGCATATTCTTATCACAATTTGCAGTTTTTATATATGTAGCACCCCACTATTATAAACATAAGATAAAGATAATTTATATCTACCAAAAATAAGAAATGAACAATTTCGAGATTGTATAGTGTATAAAGGAGCAAAATTTTGGAATGAAACCGCCGCCCATCTTAAAACACTAAATAGTCAGGCTCTCTTTAAAAAAATTAAGGATAAAATAATAAAAGAAATAGGAGTTGGTAACGGACCTTCCTGACCAACTAGTGGGTACATTCGAGTAATAAGCTCGTTTTACCATTTTAGGTATTTACTTATGACCCGTGTCTGTGACCGTTGCACGCATTATATTTATGTTGCCCTTAAGTAAAATTTGCAATTTTTAAACATTTGTTAAACTTCTTTCGAAATATTTTTATGTATGATTTATGTATGAAGTAGTATGTATAATGTATGTGGTGTATATATAGTGTAACATATGTTGTCATGATGTAATACTGTAAATGGCGGCATAAAACAAATAAAATTTATGTTTATTATTATTATTATAATTTGGAGGTCGCGTTTAGGGAACTGTCTTATTTGAACTCACTAGAACGATCTTTAAATTATAAGTGTGGCAAAAGTTAGTTTGAAATATTTGCAGTTAAAAGATACAAATATATAATGTAAAAGACACATATGGAGCATTGTGAAAAGAGGGACATTCTATTTCCGTTTCTGCACTTACTTTTCAAACAGAAAGGATTTCAATTCCTTTGCAACTATTTCGCATTTGGTCCTCTGCTAGCAATCCCAGTGTCCTAACTCTATTTGTATTTGGCAACTGCGAACTTTAAAGAGAGAAAGAGAATGAGACAGAACGATCTCCATAATGGAACTTCTATGCGAAAGCCCTTCCCTCTAGGAACGCTTTATTTGTTCTACCCTCCCACAGGAGAGTGCTATTTGCTTCGTTTCTATAATTTTTATACTTTTCTTTCCCCATTTGCTCTTTGTTGGTATACTTATATTGAAAAATAATGTGTATCTGTGCAGCTGAACAATAATTAAAAAGTTATTAAAATAACGTTTATTTCGTTGTAATTATTAACCAATTTATTTATGATTTCTTTGTCAGAACTATTCATGATGCAAAAATTAAATTTTATATATAAATATTATAACTCTGTATATACGTGAACCAACATTGTCCATTAATCCTGATAAAGGACTGTTTTTGGCGCGTCCGAAAGCTTGGGTATTTCACTTGCTGCCCTAACTATCTTTAAACAGTTATATGTAAATTTCTTCCCTGCCACTTTTTACTTTTTTCTCACAGAATTATATAGTAAAAAAACAGTGGGATAAAGAAGGGTTTCCAAGATGAGATAAATTACTAAATTCGTAAAAGATATCTGTAGGTAATAATGTACTAAAGTGTGAAAAAACAAGTTTATTTCCTAAAAGCAAAAGAAAAATTACAGAACTTGAATAGCTAGTTTTAATGAAATTTTAAAAGAGGAGAAGTAGTAAACTGCGAAAAAATAAAAAAGCTTTTTTGCATAATAATAAAAAAAATACTACAAACTTTATAAATTTTCACTCAAAATTTGGTTATGGTATTAAACAAAATGTCCGACTAAAAAACGTCCTTTTGAAGATGTAAACCACTTTACTGAAAAAATTTTATTTGCCTCGAAAGAAACTTCAGCTGGACATTAATTTTTATTACCGAAAGAAATCTAACACAGACAAGGTGATCAATTAGACTGTTAAGGTTACGTCACTGTCTAAAACGGGCAGGAATTTTTTTATAAAAATAATAAAAGTCCTTTCAAACTTAAGAGAATATTTATAGAATATACGCATGAATTTAATTTTTATATAATGTTTTCGTAGATAATGACGTAGAAAAAGGGCTGTCTCAGGGGGCCCCACGCCCCCATTGGAGAGCAAAGTACATTATGCTCCTTAGCGCCGGAATATTCTCCTGTCTGGGATTACAGCGCCGCCTCCGGCGGCCACCCTTCCCAATGAAACCCTTGCACAATTCCTCCTCCTCTTCCAGCGCCGGAACATTCGATCTTTTTTTACAGCTTCTGAAGCCTTGCATAATTTTTTATTGCCAGGTCCCTGGGCTTAAAAACAAAAACTCTTGTTAATCTAAACCAAACTAATCCGAACATCTTCTTATTTCGAACTTTTTCTTTAGTCGGCTGGAGTATTTTTCAACGGTAGTCGACTGACAAGACGTCAACCAAACAGCGCAAGTGTGTGTTGCCAACCAATTCTCCATAAAGTATATGGAAACTTTTCGTCATCTGCTGTCTGTTGTGCGGACATACCAAAACATACACACATTAAAAATTATAGCTTACAATAAATTCTGTTTTGAAGATTCTGGTTAATTAGAAAATTCGTTAATCCGAGCAGGTCTTGGTCCCAATTAGTCCGGATTAACGAAACTACTGTATTTTTTATCATTATTCCAGCTAGGATTTTGCCGATATAAAGGGGAACTTCTGTTCTCAATCTTTCTTTTTCTTCAATCATTCTCTTTAGGCGATATTGTGAGAGAAACTTCCAAGTTTCCGTTTCAAAAGATTTCCTTTTTTTACTTCTCAAAGTGCATCGATAAACTCAGATGAAACTGAAAATAAGGTCTGCACGGATGTGGAGTTTTTGGAGAAAAGATTTCGTTTTTTTACGCTTTTTCTAGTTTTTCTAAATAAGCTCGAAAACGTTTTTATATTTTCTGATTTAGGATCATAACAAAGTTTTATATGATGGCATTTTAACTTAGGTCTGGGGTTTTCTAATTTCCCGAATACTGAGTTATATATTTGAGATATTCGATTGAGGTGGTGTTTGAACATATCCTGAAACATACTATTAATTTTCTTCTCCTTCACTTTCAGTATGCGTTTGCTTCCGAATAGAATCTATAAATAAACCACCCTTTTACTCTCTCGCTTGCTAAAGAATAAAATCTTCTAGACAAAATTCATCAGCAGAAAGACCATATATTATATTTGTAGTTTAGAATCAATATTTATTTTTATAACTATTAAAAAGCACTACGAATTTTAAAACGCTAATTGTCAGATTAAATATTGTGTATTATAATATATGAAATGTGTGTATGCTTTATTGGAATACCACTGGTACTTTCGGAAATAAATAAATAATAAAATGCAAATTTTCTTTTGTTTTCCATGACTTTTGTCAAACTTAAATACGTATATTGCATTATGCTGTTTTTAGATTTTCGTCGATTTGGCTAAACTTTGTCCAACCAATATAATATCTTTTATATTAAGCAAGAAACAATAAAAACAACGTCTTGTATTAGGTTTCGTACTAAAAATTTCTAAATGCAGTTGAAATTCAGCAGCGGAATAACGATGATGATAAATGACGAAATAAGAATATTAGAGACCTTAGTGAATTCTGATTGAATCGGCTATTCGAGTGTAATTTGTTAAGAAATCAATTCTTTATTTTTTGTTTGATTTTTTTCTATTTAGCTCTCATTTGGGTGTTTACTTATATGAACCACAGCTCATTGCAGAATACTATGCATTATAGTATTATACTCTAATACATTTTTATATATTATATTATTATAGAGTTACGTCTAGATTAGTCATTACATAAGAAATAAAGAAATTATAAAGACTTAAACGGAGAAATGGCTCTTAAAGCAATGGGCGTTATTTTAAAAAAACATATCTGTAGTCATAAGGAATTAGGTGGAAAGGGAATTATGGTCACAGGGTTAAGTAAAAAAATGGCAAAAATAAGTGCACCATGATTTCAGTGCACATAATTTCAGCAAATTAATTATTCTTCAAATCATTAAATTAGGAACGTTATTTGAATTATGTTATTTGATATCAACCAATTTTTTATTTCAAATACTGTGTGTACCGATAAAGTTCTAAAGTAAAAAGCGCCGCCTAGAAAAATTACGATTTTATATTTAATCATTTACTCCTGTGACCACAGATATACATGTTAAATTTATCTCGATAATCACAACAATAATGTAAATGAACTGCTAGAAATACTAACCTATATTTAGAAAAAGTTGCTATAATTCAAATTTAAAGGTAACATAAACCTATCCTTATAAAATGAAAGAAGTCCATAAATTTTTGACGAAGGTATATTTTAATTTAGGCTAATACACACTTTTTGAAAAAGTTTTAAGTTTTTTCGCAAATATCTTCGGTCTGGTCTGCTGCTCGCAATTCTAATGCACTAACTCTGTTTGTGTTTGACAACTGAAAACTCCAAAGAGAGAGTGAGTCCAAAAACCTCCCCGGATTGGAAGTCCGATTCGTCAGACGTTCAAAATCCCTTCGATCTGGGAACGACAATCAATTTAAACGGACTTACGTGTGAGAGGGCTATTTCTTTGCTTCTGGCTTTCATTTTTTCATTTCCGCCTTGATAGCGATAGAGATTTCTTCCTTTATTTCTATCCAACATGCTGGAAAAATATCTTCAGTTGTTAATAATATAAAAAATACGTTTCTCCTTTCCAAAAAAATACAGAATTCCAAAATTTTAAGAAACTTCTATCCATTATCCTTAAACATAAGCTCGAGGAGATGAAGGTCAACATTTTTATTCTATTTCCTAAGGATTTAAAATACGTGGCTTGTTAAATAAAGAACTGGAGATTTCCGGGATTAAAGGTCAATGCGCTTGATACATCAAAAATTTCTGATTGACGTTAAGCCTATTTATATATATATATATATATATATATATAATGCTCCATAGTCACCTTCAAAGCCATAACGCTGATGGTTGTATAAATCGCTTGAGTTTTCTGATATTCATGGAATTTTGGATAGTCTGCAATACCCTTATTCATTGAAGTATATAGTGAATACCATTTAAAATATTCAAGTGCAATTAGAACCTTGTTAAAACACATAGTGTACCTGCATGCCCAAGCACATAGCTTCTTACTTTATCATTCTTCTTTAATATATGTTTCCATGAGTAAAGTTTTAATGAGATTAAAATAAATACTTGTATTTCCAGGTGGTGGATATTCGTACTACAGTATAATTTCTTCCCCCTTTATTTAACATTGTTTAGGTAGCAATTATAACTGGTTTGTTTCCACTTCGCGGAATATAAATAACAAGTACGCACTCTAAACATTTATACAACCTGTATTATTTTTCCAAAATACGTATTTTACGATCTGAAATTTCACAATTCAACTAAATTTCCTTCTAACAAATCAGAATTCGCGTTGTTACACTGACTCATGGTAAGTGTATACTTATAAAACGAAGTTTGTTGTATTTGCTTATGTTTGGATATCTACAAGCATCTATGACATCTTATTACCTAAATTGTAGAAAACCTTCAAAGAATTATGTTTGTAATCTTACTCATCATCATCGTACCTTTTTTGTCTCATAACAATAATACTTCTTCCAAGAATAGCATTAAAGTTTCTACTCTTCTATATTGCCAATATTTGTATTGCATTTGCTTAATGGGTCTCTAGAAATTGGAGGATCAAGAAAGAAAGACTCTTTCACGTTATCTCTTTCTGTGTCCGAAGAGAATGTCTCATTATCGTGGAGGATGAATTTATCTCCGTGTGTATATATATAAAAGGCAACTGGCCTCTGGGTTCTTAGCGGCGATTCATATTTCATTCTTTGGATTGGTTCCTTTCCATGTAGCACTACGCCATTAGTTAAGCTTCGAACTAGGCAGTCCTTATTTACCTTAATTCTAGCTTTCTCTTATATCAAATGCATGTCTCCATATAATTCCATTTTCTATTGAGCATGTTGGCATTTCTTGACCCCAATGTCAAGAAATTTTCACATCCATTCTGCGTACGTATTATCTCTTTTACCTAGTCAAATTAATTCCATAATTCAAATATCAGTATTGGATCATTCGGCAACAATATTTTCGTCATTTTTTATATGGTATTATAACATATATATATTTGTTAGGGTGAAAATTCAAAATTCTCTTTTTAAATTAACTAATTAAATTTAAACACCCATGAGCACATAAGTGGACAATTAAATTAATAAATATAAAAAAAACCAAAAAAAAAAACCAACACACACTCTCTCTCTTTCTCACTATTGTACAAATATATGTGTCAATGTCATTAAGTGTTGTGTTTATTTTTTCGAGATTCTGCCGCTCTTGTTTTTTAAATTTTTCAGACGAGATTGTATATTCCATTCATGACGTCCATATCAATTAATGTTCCTCATCTAATGTTCCCCTTCGTTCAAGGACAACTACTGTGGCAGCAACTTAATCTCTTCAACCCGAATCCAGTGCAACATCATCATATAACCTCAAGTAATCATCAGACTTCACCAACAGGACTTTTATTAAACGGACTATCAATGGAACAGTATAGTTTTTTTTTATAAAAATCGGAGTTTGATTAAATTAATTATTTCTATAAGTAAAGTGTCTATATCATTGTCACATCATATGATACTTGTAAAATTAATTTCAATTTCAGAAATATTCGTAAGTTAAAATTATAATAATTGAAAGTATTTATGCATTTTGTGGTATAATATTATGCGATCATATCTGAAAATTCCCTGTTTACCCGCTAAACCTTTAAAAGTGTAAGGTTCTTTTTCTTTTTTTTCTCAAGCATGTTACCCTCGTTAATCCCCCCATTCTCACCATTTGCAAGATGCAGCTGGGCCATAAGGCCGTTACAATATAACCTAAACATTCCCCTTATTTCTGCGAAACAGTCCATACCAGCTTGCACCATTTTCTTCTCAACAACTAAACGATACCGTGGGAGCACTGGACCCTTTTTTCGCCTGTGACCTTTCAAGTCATAAAACTGAACTTCTCAGGACCAGTGAACAGAAAAAAAATCAAAACAACTTCAAAGAAATCCCTGGTCGAGGGGAAGTTGTATGACTCACACAGCGTAAATAAGCTAGGCCACCCACAATACTTTCTGGATCTCTCAACGTTAAAGTTCCTCCCCAGGGACATCTGGCAATCAGCTTCTTGGAAATGCCACCAAGAACGTCTCATAAACTCACAGTTTTATGGGCAAAAGCTGTCTAGAAAGACAGCTCGAAGTTTAACGAGAGCCAGGCCAGCTCTCCCCTCTGTGGGGTCAATCTGGCCAATTGAAAATTAGGAAAATTTTTACGTCAGAATTCAATTGGCCAATCACCATCCACGATACTCCTCGATAAGAGGTCGAGCACAAGCGTTAAGACCAGAGAGAGAGAGAGTGTGTGTCGAGAAAGGGATCCCGACCCAGCTGGCATCAGCGATGTAAACTTAAGGGCCAAAGAGGTGCCTCGTTTGCTAAACAGGGTGAAACTACTAGATGACAAAACGGATGCAAATATCAAAGTACCATGCCATTGGAAAAGAGATGTCGTAACTGCAATTAAACTTAAGGGCCAAGGTTCCTTTCCCACTGGGGACACCCTCCACACCTAAGGATGATCTAGAAATAACACGTGAGTTAACATTCCTTTCTTTCTTTTCATTTAACCTGCAATAATAAGTGCCTCCTTCTCCCCCCTTAAACCTATAATGTAATATGTAATTTTTTTCTGGTCGGTTATATACCCCAGTTTATATGTAATCATGAAATTGATTATTTTAAATGTTATGTTTGTTTTGATGTTTACTTTGTATATCCGGTTTAAATACTGAGTAGATATAATTATGTCATAGGGTAATTGCTGGTATGTTAATAACTCCCAAATGTTATTATTAAGTAGCACGGTCAAACTCCAAGCATTTGAAAAACAAAATATTTTGTTGTTTAAATATAAATAAAAGAAAAAAAAAGGTTAAAACAAGGTTTCATGTCTGTTTTAAAGAACTTGTGGTTATTATTGTTATTATTATTATTTTGGGTTATGGGTTTTTATTATTCTGCTTATATTAGTTTAACACAACGAATTTGAAATTTTTAATTTACAATTTCCCCCATAACAACCATTAACAAATAAACTATAAATTCAAATTTCAAGTTAGCAATTGCAATGCATAAACAAAAATAACGATCACTGTTCTCTCAGGCAAAAAAAATACACATTTATGAAAATTTATTTCCAATTTGAAAAAAAATTGTAAAAAAAAACATTGTAAGGAAAAAAAAAGCCCAATAATGTAAAATGATTTAAAATAATAAAAATACAGCACCAACCTTTTTTTCTAAAATAAGAAGAAAGCTGTCAAATAATGTAAAATATCGAAGGTAATTACAAATAACAAAATTACGTAATAAATTACTAACTTCCGGAGTAGTAATCCATCATTTTTATCGTCGTTGAACAGGTTATGTTTTTGAAATGTTTCCAAAAGTGCGAAATACTCATTAATTACTTTTACCAGTCGATAAAC
>QLNU02015003.1:71415716-71463078 GCA_006491805.2 Dysdera silvatica | reverse complement strand
TGACAGGATGTTCGGACATAGGAGAAGAAGCGACAGGTAAGGGTAAGCGACCACACAGGATGGGTCAGCAAACATTTCCAATACGGCGTCTCAGTGACCCTGTAAGACCTTTTAAACAGGTAAAGAAAATTATAGAAGATACAGTATGTGACATGCAGAATAGCTGACCATCTCTCTTGTCATTAACAACTCTCCAATTCCTGACATCTGTTACATGAAGAGAATTGTTGTTGTTTCCCTGAGTAAAAATATCTTATGCATATGATAATGTACAGCCGGTTTTAAAAGTATCCGAACATCGCTCGTTGTTCAGTGATTGAACTGTTAAAAAATATCTTAAGCTCAGAACAATGTCTACTATAAATTAAACTTTATTTTCGTAAGGGGCCTTTTTTGTATTTCTTTAAAATCCTTTTTACATTTTCAAACGTAAGTATCCATTTTTTATGAGATAAAAAATTCGTGACATCGCAAGTAAGCTAAATATCAATTTTTTGCATAATTCTAACGATAATGACCGGAGCTATTATGATAAAACAATTCTGGGAATATCTATATATCGATTATTTCATATTAATGCTCATGCATAGAATGATTTACCATATTTCTTAATCTGTCCTCAAATCCCTAGTGTCTTTTATTTTTAGGCCTTATTTTTATTTCAGAAAATAAACTATCAAAGAATATTTAAAAAATGGAAAATAAAAGTGGAAAGGAACGAGAAAAAAAATATTTTCAATAACAAAGGAAGTTTTATGCCGTTTAGGAAGGAATTATGACTCTTTTTATCAAGCGAAATGTATATAGATTTTTTATAGGAAAATTCAGTCCATCCATAACAAACACACAATTATAAAAATTAACTAATTAATTTATTTAAGTTTGAAATTTTTATCAATGAAATAGAGTAGTAACTAGCGTTTGCCAGTTTCCTTTAATAACCTTTGTGTTTAAGGTTATGCCATTTGTTTTTGTTCTCAGAAAGGCAAGCCATCCATGGCCGTGTTGATGAAACTGATGAGATGCATCCAAATTCATTAGCCAAAGGTTCATCCGAATTCCTTTGTCCCGCTAAAATGAGGGAATGTATCAATATTGCATGAAATCAGCATTATTATACTTCATAAAATCATCACATACTGTGTCAATAACATCAAGAAATATTAAGTTCTTATATGATATATATATACATAAGGAACGACAGTTTGTATATCTTTTATTACAGTACAATTTAAATATGTCCTCTATTGTTCATGACAGCTGTCTTTAGGTTCCCTGGTAGGGTTTCACTTCTAGCAAGCTTGGTGGTATGTAAAGGTATTGAAATTCGGGGGTAACCTTAACCTATCGGTTCCATACCTGTCACCCATGGCGCTTTTTTTGGGACGAAATATAAATACGCAAACTAAATAATTTTACATTTCAATATACCTTTAGAGAGAGAGAGAGAGATTGAGACAAATGCCCTTCCTTTCATCCTCGCTTCCGCCCATTAAATCTACTTTGCATACATAAAACACTTAGCTCAATTCAGTCACATTTTTCTGCCACGTTATTATGCAACGATTTATTTTTTCATTACATTTTACCATTTCTCATCGAAAATGATATATTGCAGTCAAAAACTCATTTTTGTACTCATATTATGAAAAATTTTCATGAAGGAATATATATTTTTATTGTGCTGAATGTATGCCATGAATGATTTTGCCATGAAGTTGTGCATCATTGCAAAACTTCCTGGCAAAGGTGGGGAATATGATAATCCTATTATATGAACTGCAAAGGAATAAATAAGCAATAATATTTTTAAGTTCACAAGAAGAAAAAATTCTCCCTCATTATTGAAAAAGAAGCATTAAGTGTAGATAATGCGTAATTAACTATTAATCATTGATATAATTACCCTATCTTCATAATATAATTATCACATCTTCATAACAAAACGATCACATTTTCATGACAAAATTATCACATCTTCATAACATAATTATCATACTTTCTTAACATAATTATCATATTTTCGTAACGTTATCATCATGTCTTTAGAATGAATAATATCGATCGATAAACTATTGTTTAGTCATGAACAGTTATACATAGCACTACCAAGATATAGAACGAATGAGGGTATATAAAAATGAAAAGTGAATGTGAAATTATAAAAAGATCCTTTGGAAAGAAGTTTTATAAATTTATTTTTCTTCTCCTTTTACTACGATTATAAGATCGCATTTTTCGCTCTACATTTCTAAAACTGTAAATACAACACACTTCAACAGTACACATCTTATGTAAGGCGGAGTGAGAGTTGGAGCACAGTAGGTGGCTAGTGTGTGGGGGAGGAGAAATTTTCCTAACGCACTCTGAGATAATAATTAGGTTTCTCTCAAACAATCATTGCAGACATAAGTAAAGGTTATGTTTAAGATAAAGGCGCATGAGTAAACTTGCGTATTTTGAAAAGGTTACTAGGTTTAACTTAAACTAAAAATTAAATCTAGAACAGCTTGAACGAAATTAAAACTGTTTATATAAAAAAGTAAATATAATAATACGCATACGAATACTTTTTATGTTACATTAAATTGTTCACAAAATTCATAGACCGGCACGTTGTTCTCCATTACGCTAACACTAAGTCACATATAGTTCTAAAAACTATCAAAATCGGCTTAAATTTCATTAGAAAACATTGCTATTTATTCACTGGGTTCGCCCCATGGCATCGTTATACATTCTGCACTATGGAATTTTTAACTAGTAAAATTTCGTTAGATTATTATATAACTAAATAATCCATCGTTTAATATAAATATGGAAAGTATTTATAATTATTAATAATAACTTTATTAATTAAACATTAATAATATAAACATTATTAATCATAACTTCCTGAAAGATAATGATACATACATTACCGTAACTAGGTAAGTCTTAGACTTCACTCAAAGTCTATGAAACCGAATCCTAAACTATGGTGGGCAGAAAAAAGTGGCATAGGCTATACAGTGGATACGGAATCGAATCTTGGTTAACGGTACAGTAGCAGGACATGTTACCAACACGCTACCGTAGAGCAGCAAGGAAGGAAAGAATAAAAAACACAGTTAATGCTGATAAATTCATTGGCTTAACTAGGGAGGTCTTAGACCCCACTTAAAGCCTAGGAACCAAATCCTAAACTATGGTGGGCAGAAAAAAAAATGGCATAAGCTATACAGTTGATACTGAATCGAACTCTGGTTAACGGTAGAGTAGCAGGATATGTTACCAACACGCTATCGCAAATCAGCAAGGAAGGAAGGAAAGAATAAAAGTACAGTTAATCTTTATATAGTATATTAAACTAGCGTATTTAAAATTTGTTCATTAAGCTGTATAATTACAGACTTCAAGTTTGCTTAATTTAAACTAAAATTTTTAAGCAAAGGATATTTATTTACTTGGAGATGTTTTGATTGATATTGGGATTATTTTCAAAGAATATTTTACTACACAGGCTAACATAGACTGGTCTACAGAATACTTGGTAAGGGTGTGTATGCTTATCGAGACCGTAGCCAAGATTTAATTTCAAGGGGGGGTTCATAAATTTTTACAGCATGTATCGATACAATTACAGCATGCAAGTCCGTAGCCAAGTCCCATTAAAAATTTAGTTTTGAGAGGGGGACCGGTCCCTAAGATCCCCCCTCTGGATACGGACATGACGCCTATTATCAGTATTATTTCTAAAGAGGTGACGACATTGTAGTTCCAAAAGAAGAATCAAGATGGGCTACTGAAAGAGCTTCAAAACGATGGCATTCTAATAACGAGTTTCAATTTAATTCTTCTAGCATAAATAGGATATTTCAGTTAATTTTTCTAATGTAAATGGGGAATTTTGAGTTAAATTATTCTAATTTAAACAGGGTTAATTTTCCAAGTTCGAGAAAAGGGGGCTATATCTCTAAGCTTAATTCACCAACTAGGTATAAATTTCTGTATCACTATGCATGGTTCTGAAGCATATCCTTACTTCCAGATATTATGCGATACTATATGTTGTGTGGGTGTACATATATATATGGCCTGCAAAAGGGTTGCTGGTATCTAACTGGAAGGAGACCCACACGCTGAACGTATGTGACGATGTGTGGAACCGGCCAGGCCAGTAACCTAGTGTCCTACCCCGCCTTCAAGTGGTGCAGGCTGAGCTTTCTATTTATGTGGCAAATTAATATTTGCTGCACGGATAGAAAGGCGGAAGGGGAGGGCTAATTCACCAACCCGTCTAGCCAGCGTGGTGAAATTATGGCTAATTCCTCCATTATGTTGACACACCAGAAACCATGGCCCCTAGTCTCCAGGTGCTGGAGTGCTCCTGATCAAGGCAGCGGTCAGTGTGGCATGAAAGCAGGGGGTGCTAAGAATCACTGGAATGGCCCAGGCTGCCGTTTGTTATTGACCTTGGCTACGTTTAATGGACGATCCCTTGCTTCTGAAGCAAAACTTCAGGAATTGGAAGAGGAACTAGACAAGATCAAATGGGACATTGTAGGACTCAGTGAAGTTAGAAGAAAAGGTGAAGAGTTGGTGGAACTTAAAAGTGGACATTTGTTTTATTATAGAGGAACGGAAACTGGAAGAACAAGTGGTGTTGGCTTCTTAATCAACAAAAGAATTAAAGACTGTCTTCTGGAAGTTGAAAGTACATCAGATCGAGCAGCGAGGCTTGTTGTTCAACTAACCCAGCGATACCAACTTCAAATAGTACAGGTATATGCACCAACATCAAGCCATACCGACGAAGAGGTTGAAGAATTTTATGAAGAAATCAAAGAGTTACACACCAAAGGGAAACAACATATCAAGCTCATCATGGGGGATTTCAATGCAAGAATTGGACAACAGGAACAAGGAGAGACATCGGTTGGTAAATACGGATATGGGGAAAGGAATGAACGTGGCGATCAACTCATCGAATTTGCAGAAGCTGAAAACCTTAGCATCATGAATTCATTTTTTAAGAAGAAACCGCAAAGAAAATGGACATGGAAACACCCAAATGGGGGAACTAGTGAAATTGACTATATCCTGGCAAACAAGAAATCAATTATTGAAGATTGCAGTGTACTGAACAGATTTAATACTGGAAGTGATCATCGAATGGTGAGATGTAAAGTGCACTTAAATACTAAATTAGAACGACAGAAGCTCATTAGGAAACAAGTAAGTAAGAGGGTGGATCTAATGAAACTGAAAGTAAATACCGAGGCATTCAAGTTGGAATTAAAAAATCGCTTTTCTGCACTGGAAGGACTTATTGATGAAAGTGATATCTCAGAAGCAAATGAAAACATTGTTAAGACAATAGTTGAAACTGCTGGGGAAATTGGTGGTGTAACCT
The DNA here is from genome assembly GCA_006491805.2 of Dysdera silvatica. Lineage (NCBI taxonomy): Eukaryota > Metazoa > Arthropoda > Arachnida > Araneae > Dysderidae > Dysdera > Dysdera silvatica. The sequence continues at coordinate 71,457,683 of QLNU02015003.1, read as the reverse complement.
GTAAAAAGCACAATAGCAAATTATCTGAGAAGACGAAACAACTCATGAAAAGGCGAAGACCTATGAAGGTGGACAATTAAAATACCAGTTGCAAGTTCGAGTATGTAGAACTTAGCAAAACTTTGCGCAAAAACATGAAAGAAGATATACGAAAATTCAATTGTGAGTTAGTAAAGGAAGCCATTGAAACAACAAGAGCTTTAGGGCTGTTAAAGGACGTTTATCTGTTAAAGAAACAGCCAATATTCCATTTTCATTAAAAGGAGGATGGCACCGTAACAAGAAATAGGGGAAAAATACTAGAAGATTTGGAAGAAATCTACAAAACTATAGGAAAGTAAATATGATGAAGACGCCGCAATAGTCGTGGGGCTGAATTGTCTTTAATATCGTAAAAGGCAGTCGGTTTGCAATAAAAAGCATGAAGAAAGGAAGAGCCCCTGGTGATGATGATATTACATTAGATATCCTAAAAGAAGCTGGAGAATATGTAGAAGACATACTTGCAAAATTCTTTACCAAATGTCTTAACAGCGGTAACATACCAAACCAATGGGATTCTGCAACAGTAATTCTTTTGCATAAAAAAGGTGATAAAGAGGATTTGAAAAATTACCGACCAATTAGCTTGTTACCTGCTATTTATAAAATCTTCACAAAAGTTCTAACACATCGCCTGCAGAAAAAATTAGATGCAGCTCAACCAAGAGAACAAGCTGGATTTCGAAGTGGATTCAGTACAGTGGACCATATTCAAGTATTAAGAGAATTAATTGAAAGAACACATGAATATGAACTTCCATTGTGTGTTGCATTTATTGACTATGAGAAGGCCTTTGACTCTATTAAAACATCAGCAGTCATCAACTCTTTAAGATCAACAGACATTGAGGATGTGTACATTGACATATTGAAACGTGTGTATAAAAATGCAAGTGCAAAATTTCGGTTACATAAAGATACCAAAACTATCAAACTTGGCAAAGGGGTGAGGCAGGGAGATACCATTTCTCCAAAACTTTTTACTTCTGCTTTACAGATGATTTTTCAGCTGATAAATTGGAATAACAAGGGAATAAAAATAAATGGTGAATATTTAAATCATCTGCGGTTTGCTGATGACATTGTTATTTTTTCAACGGACCCATTGGAACTCCAAGACATGGTACAAGAGCTCTCAACTAGAAGTGAAGAAGTTGGACTCAAGATGAACCTACAAAAAACTAAGATCATGTTCAATAATTTTGTAGAGGAAACAAAAATACAAGTTGACAACACTGAGCTAGAAATTGCTGATTCATATATTTATCTTCTGCGAGCTGATTCTAATGGATGGCAACATTATGGAAGAACTCAACAGACATATTAAACTTGGCTTGGCGGCATTTGGAAGAAAACAGTTTTATCCTGAAGGGAAATTGCCTTTTATGTTCAAAAAGAAAAGTTCAACCAGTGTGTATTGCCAGTTCGCTGATCAGAGACATGGAGTCTAACAGTTGGAGCAATACGAAAGTTACAGACAACGCAAAGGAGCATGGAGAGGTGCATGCTTGGAATAACTAGGAGAGATCGAAAAAGAAACACTTGGGTGAGAGAGCAAACTAGAGTAGAGGACATCATTGTTAAAGTAAAAGGACTGAAATGGCGATGGGCTGGGCATATTGCAAGAAGAACTGATCAACGATGGACAACAGAAATTCTGAACTGGATTCCAAGAGACCACCGAAGACCTAGAAAACGTCCTCAAACTAGATGGGTGGATGAAATAAGAAAACAGGTTGGGGTGACATGGAAGCGAATTGCTCAGGATAGACTTGTGTGGAAAGCATTTGGAGAGACCTTCATCTTTTCATGCTTTTACGCAGAGTTTTACAAAGTTCTATGTACTCAATCCTCTAACTGGTATTTTGATTGTCCACCTTCATAAGTCTTCGCCTTTTCATGAGTTGTTTCGTCTTCTCAGATAATTTGCTATTCTGCTTTTTACATATTACACCACCAATTTCCCCAGCAGTTTCAATTATTGTCTTAACAATGTTTTCGTTTGCTTCTGAGATGTCAACTTCTTCAATCAGTCCTTCTAGTGCAAAAAAGAGATTTTTTAATTCAAACTTGAATGCCTCCGTATTTTCTTTTAATTTTTTTAAATCCACTCTCTTACATACTTTTTTTCGTAATGAGCTTCTGTCTTTATAATTTAGTGTTTAAGTGTATTTTACATCTCACCATTCGATGATCACTTCCAGTATTAAATCTGTTCAGTACGCTGCAATCTTCAATAATTGATTTCTTGTTTGCCAGGATATAGTCAATTTCGCTGGTTCCTCCATTGGGGTGTTTCCATGTCCATTTTCTTTGCGGTTTCTTCTTAAAAAATGAATTCCTGGTGCTAAGATTTTCAGCTTCTGCAGATTCGATGAGTTGATCGTCACGTCCATTCCTTTCTCTGTATCCGTATTTATCAACCGATGTCCCTCCTTGTTCCTGTTGTCCAATTCTTGCATTAAAATCCCCCATGATGAGCTTGATGTGTTGTTTCCCCTTGGTATGTAGCTGTTTGATTTCTTCATAGAATTCCTCAACCTCCTCGTCGGTATGGCTTGATGTTGGTGCATATGCCTGTACTATCTGAAGTTGGTATCGCTGGGTTAGTTGAACGACCCTCGCTGCTCGATCTGACGTGCTTTCAGATTCAAGAAGATAGGCTCTAATTCTTTTGTTTATTAAGAAGCGAACACCAATTTTTCTTCCTGTTTCCGTTTCTCTAAAATAAAACAAATGCCCTCTTTTAAGTTCCACCAACACTTCACATTTTCTGCTGACTTCACTGAGTCCTATAATAACCCATTTGATCTTTTCAAGTTCTTCTTCCAATTCCTGAGGTTTTGCTTCTGAAGCAAGGGATCGTCTATTATACGTAGCCAAGGTTAATAACAATCGGCAGCCTGTGGCATTCCAATTATTCTTAGCACCCCCCTGCTGTCATGCCACGCTGACCGCTGCCTTGATCAGGAGAACTCCAAAACTAGGATACTAGGGGCCTATACTATATATATATATATATATAATACTCTGCAAATTTCATGTATAACGAAAAATTAAATTCTGTGGCTTTGGGATAATGTGTTCTAAAGCTTTTGTTTTTTTTTCTCAATTAACCCAATTCTGTCACGTTTATGTGGTTTGTATAGTTTATTTCATTTTGGAGTTCTCTGCTGATGCCCCTAGGAAAATTCCTTTTATGCCTATTTTAAAATCCGTTCATGTACCGAATAAAACGCTATAAACTATGGATGAGGGGCCAATAGCAGATTTTGTTGAAACGTATGGCTTGCGTAGTATTTTCAAATAAATTCATGAATTTCAGAAGCTGATACAGCAAAGTATTGATTTTAGGAAGAATTTTTGCCCATGAAACGTAAGCGGCATCTTTCTGGAAACTTTGGCTTATGTTGGAAAGTGCTACGTTTAGAGGAATTTTTCTTTTCTTTTTTTGCGCTATGTATGCTTTTCTTTTTTTTTACCAAATTATACCAATATTTAAATATTTCATGAAATATAAATAGTTTAAAAACGAGTAATATTTTTGAGGTCTGCACCAAAGTTTTATTGTTGTTTATGTTTGGATCCTGTTTTATTCACAAGCCAAGTTTTTTATCTTCTAATTCTGTAGTACAGTCGTTTTGCTGACTTTTTACGGGAAAAGGAAAGTAAGAGTCATTCTAATGCGGAGAAGGTAAGGTTGAATCTATGATGTCCCAACTGTGTGAGAAAAAAACACCAATTAACTGTTCTCTGCAATCCTCGTGTTGGTTCCCCAGATCTTAAGAGGTTTGGATTATTAGTAAAGGTTTAAGTCCCGAGCATCATGGTCTTTTCTATCCTTACCCTGTAAATGTACATAAAAACTGTAAATTCTAGAAGAACCAATATTTATTCCTATAAATAAATGCACTGACACAGAATGTATTTAATTCGAAATTCACGCAAATGCAATTTTGATAGCTCGTACGTCGTTTTACGATTATTTCGACAGAGACGCGTCCTATAACCTTCTGAAAAAGCTTCCAGTCTGAAATGAGAGGGTCTAGATAAGGCAGGGGGTATTTTACTCTATCTAGATATTTTATGAAGAACGTAGAACGTATCTCTCTTTTGAAACAATTGCAAAATGGCATCCCAGCTTAAGAAACTGGACGTTCGCGAATATTCAATTTAAATAAATTTATTTAAATATTTTATACAGACAGATGGATTATCAAAATATAACTAAGATGGTGCTATCGCAATTTATAGATAAATGTCAATCCTAACATTTTTAGCGAATGCTTTATATTTTTAACGGGAGCTACTGATCCTTTGTTAAAAGTTTTATATCCGCTCCACATTTTCTGTGAATTTCCCAGAGGGATTTTATTGAGCACCTGAAAAATAATGGCTTGACAGCAAATATTTAATTTTAAGTGTCCAAATAACATTCTAATTAATTTTAATGAGAAATTTAATGGAAATTTAAAAGCAATTAGAATTTTTACCAGTTCACAAAGTGCTTTTAAAATTACATTTTTTGATGTCACGAAACAGTTTGAAGGTATTTGCGTAAAAGCGCTTTAGATAAATGACGAGAACAAGGACTTGGCATTTGGAAATAAAAAGGTGTAAATTTCTTTGATTATTACTATAAGGTGTAGATAAGGGACGTGCCCTTATTGATTTTTTGTAATTTAGCATACGTTATTCTTGAACATTTCGCTTCACGACGATCCGCTAATACAAATATTCAAGCAATATTTAAGTGAACCAATCAATGCACAACTTTTGTATGTATGCTGCTCTTTTTTATTATCACATTAATCTGTCCCCATAAAGGAAGATAATTGATGAAGTTTATGTAATGTATTTCTCTACAGTGCGAAACGTTCGTGTTTAGATCCTGTTGGTAGAAAGAGTTGGCAAATTTCCTATCACTCCGAATTCCGAGCTTCGCGTTTGACAGAAGCTCTAATCCCATATTTGTTGCTGGTACTAGACTAGCACGATCTTATTTATCTTTGCACCATAAGAGACAAACAACTCCTATAAGGAAAAGTCAGGAAAAGTTAGGGTAAAAAATAGGAAAAGAAATAGCGAACAAGATTATTTAAAAACAAGATACACTAATTACATTTTTGAATCATATATTTATATGCGTGACACACACGTGCATAAATACATTTCATAAAATATTTAATCATTTTGTGCGCTCATACACTCTAAAAACAAATCTACTCAAAAATGAGAACGTTAGCCTACTCATTGTTTTTGAGTATAATCGTCGCATAAACGAATCAGTGAATTCTCAAATATAAGTAATCGCAATTTCTTAAAAGTGATTACGTCAATAAATAAACGTATTATTTAATTGCCAATTTCACCATAAATTGGTAATAAGCGCGTATTTACAAATCTGCAATAATTTTCGTAAAATGTCGAAGTATATAAAACACAATGCCTGTAAATTAAAGAACTATATCTCATGGCGGATGCATGTATATGTCGTGTGATTCGTCCCGTAGCGCGCGTGTTTAATACATTAGCAACCGCTTTCTACGCACTCGTAGGGAATCACTGTGACCATGTCAGCATTTGAAATAGGAATCCGTTATGGACGAGTTTTTAAAGAAAAAATTAGAATAGTGGAAGTGTGAAGAATTCCGGACTTACTTCGAAAGTATGTGTTTTAGTCTTTTAATGTTTAAGGCCAAGTTCACTCTGTTATAATAATTATATGTATATCAAAATAGAAATAGGCGTAAAAAATCTCACTCTCATTATGATATCACGTGTCCAGTTAGTAAAATAAGATACAGGAAAAAATCAAATTTGTAAAGTATAAAATTTCACAATTAAGTATTTCGTAGTCACAAACTACATTCGAAATTTTATTTAGCATTCATTCTTTCATATATAAATTTCCGTTCTTCAAGTAATCATAGCGGAGTGATATGACAATTTAATTTCCCGGCGTTTTGTTTTAGTCGCAAAGTAACCCAATCTCGCCTGTTACTTTCGGTCTGATTGTGATGTTCGCTAGTCGTTTGCGGTTTTGAGTGCCCGTGTGGGCCCTGTGCTCCCCGGGGGAGGGAGGAGGGTTTATAAATTTAATAAACCCCACTCTTTTTTTTCCAATTCTTATAGTAATTTTTTTAAACAAGTTCTGATTATGGTCTGCATTATAATTATCCTTTAAACCCCTTCGTGTTGAAAGTAGTCAGGCGTTGTTTCTGTCGGTAAGTATCCATTTCAAGTTATTATTTGGAAAGATCACATAGACAAAACTATTTTAAAAGCAACAGTTGCCTCCAAATCACTTTATACATCTTTAAATAGAGATATGAATAGATATATGAATAGAGTCTGAACCCTGTTTAAGTGTTTGTAATGTCCATGCTCAGTAAGTGCAGTGAACTTAACGTACCATATTAGTCAATGATAATAGTTTATATAATGTTTATTACTTTCAGACTGGACAAGGAATTGATAAGTTCATAAGAGAAGACAGGCTTCGTGGTGGAGAGGGTATACAGCTATTCGTTCTGACTGTTGGAGAAAAGTATAATCCATTCCAGACATTCATCATCATGAAGGAAAATTGCATAATTGCAAATCCATTATTGAAAGCTGTTGACCTGTGCTTTAAACTGACATATATTCTAAATCTTGAATTTTCACCATACTGTAGAAATGTTTATTATGTTTTAAACACCATTTTTCATGATATTGAATTTGACTTGGAGATTCAATCGTGTATTTTGGAATTAAAGAATCGTCTTTTTATTTCCGTAAAGTAACATTCTCAGCATGTTATTTGTTTTGAGAACATTTATTTTTTATTTGTTTCATCACGTTTTCAGAACATTTGTATATGTATTTTTATTTTTTTGCAATGGGATCACATTCTATTGCATCAGTGTTTAAACAGTTCTAAAATTGGAAATCATTTTTGATCACATCAGATTATTCTTATATTTTTCTTTATAAATCTCATACACAAAAGAAAATGGTCAGTTATATGTGTAAATGTTAAATGTATAAATAGTCTTAATCATTTTTGATTCATTCTGATGTAGATAACGATGAAAACTAAATGATGATGATGAAAACTAAAATTTGGTATGACAATTGTAATTTAATGAGTTACGTTTAATCATAGTTTATGTATGTAGCGACATACAATATAATCATCCACTGTGATTTTTCAGTGGGCTTTCATATTTTCGTAAAAATCTTTAAATACTTCAATTGAAGACAAGTGCATGAAACGTTATTCATTTGAGGCTGACGGACCAAGGTTGCTGTCCAACCTGAGAAAGTAGCATGAATATCTGCATTTATACATATTGCCAAGATTTATCTCATCTTGATTTCACACTAACAATAACATTTTCAGCAAATTAAGGTTAAACCTTTTTTCTGTAAGGATCTTCAGTGTAGCACTATTTAAAAAAATGTTGTGTCTACATGCAGGTATTAAAAGTCATATGATATTTCCCAAATGAAATTAAAGATAGGTACATAATAAATAGAGCATTCATGCAAAAAAAAATATTAATTGCCTATTAAGATAGCTATGTGAACATCCCGAAGTAGTACCATGGTTATCTGGGACGATGGTAGGTAGAGCGTTCTGCTAGATAATATCTTTATTACTTATTAAATAAAAATATTTATGTGTCACAATATATTTGTTTAAAAAAAGACAATTCTTTGCACATATTTGACATTATTAATTCAAAAATTCTTCAGAATATGTAAAATGTGTACCAGTCCAAGATATAAATATTTATAAAATTTTATCCACTTTGGTAAAGAAATTTTTCAAGAAATGTACTTTGATGGAAAAATATTTTTTTTTCAATCAAAGCACGTTTTTCAAAAACTTCTACACTAAATTGCATAAAATTTTGAAAATATATAGATTCTTAAACATTTTATTATCAACATATTCTAAAGTTTTTTTTAAATTATTAAGGTCATGTGTGAAAAAAGTTTTTTTTAAACATATGAATAAATTGTTGCGTATAAACATTTTTTGTTTAATAATTAATAAATAACGCTACCTTAAGTGTGTAAATATATCTAATGTGTATGTCGAAAAAATTATTACTCAAAAATGAGTACGTAATATGAAACACAACGTACTTAAAATTGAATCACTCGTGTACTCAAAAATGAGAACCGTATGGGTTTGAAATAGTCTCAAATTTGAGACTAAATGTACTTAAAATTGAATCCCTCATGTACTCAAAAACGAGTATGTATAGGTTTAAAATAGTCTGAAATTTGAAATTAAACATACTCAAAATTGAATCTTTCTTGTACTCAAAAATGAGTACGTGTAGATTTAAAATAGTCTCAAATTTGAAACTAAACATACTCAAAATTTATCCATTGCTGGTACACAAAAATGAGTATGTGCGTTCTTCAAAATTGAGACACTTCTACTCGGAGCTATTATGAACCTGGAATGTACTCAAAATTGAGTACTTTCTACTCATTTTTGAGAACCCATTTTTAACAGCGTATAATAAGAGAAAAAAAACGATTTAGATATATCATCGTAACCTGGGTTTGATTAAGATAGAAGTTCGGAACGCTCGCATTGAAAGTGTTTACAAAAAGCTTGAAAAACATGGTCTACTTACACAGAGTTATAATTGCAATTATTAGTTAAGTAATGATCCTCGCATACTGACTTTCACGTAAACAAAACTCTTGCCGATATAACAAACTACCCGCGTTTAGACTAATAGCCCCTTAGCCTAAATAGTTGCTAAGAATTTACGGAGATAGATGTCTGCCCGTAGATAATTATATCACATGAATTCGCCACGTACATTTGATACGGAAAATAGTTCGTCATTAATCAAATGAAGAAGCTGTTCGTGGCATGTCTCAGATTCGGATTACATTAATCTCGTATGCATGGGACGCTTATGACAAAAAGCTTAAACTTTGTGACAAATTACTTGACTTGCGAGAATTAGGCCCCTTAATGTCGTGCACGAATGAAGTACCACTATCGTCAACACCATCGCAAAAAATTCATATATTAATTGATAAGAGTTTGGTACAGGTCAGTCAAGAACAATGACAAAGTAACCAGAAGACAGTTTTTTATGATTTAAGCTATATTTGAACATAGTATAAGAGTGTCCTGACCCCACAATGGCGTGAAGGAATGATGGTTTTGGAGCTGATTCTTAATAACCGCTTGTATAGCTTGATTTACTTGCTGAACAGCAATTATAGCGATAGTCAAAAATGCACACCTTTGGAAAATATAGAAAGGCCAATAATAAATTTGATCAATTTGCGAACAGTATTTGATGATGGTTCATTCATATTGCACAAGAGTTAGACCCGTACGCTGATATATTTGAAATTAAGGATAAAAAAAAAGGACTTAGGACTCGGTGGGCAAAGAAATAGAGTAAAAAGCAGCAGCTTGTTTCAAAGCCCTTTTACAGATAGAGGTACGGAATAGTGTGTTCACTGCTATTCATATTTGGAAATGTAAGCCATGTGTAGTCAGCGTGTCCGCAATCACGAAACGCTGAATGCCAAACAACATTTAACGTGTTATTAGAGAGCTTTTTAACATGTCATTACTCGAAAGTACATAGTGTCGTATATAAATTACGAGTTAGGTAATCCTAGCTTAATTTTAGCAGATATTTAAATATAATACGGTTATCACCAATTACAGTTCATAGTTGTATTATTGCGCCCATATCATTTGATAACCTAACGACATCTGCGTTTCAATGCGTTCGCTACCTCTTTTAGTCGGTTTCCATTTTCCAGATAAATTTTTCTGCTGCTCTCAGAATCGTGTCTTCAGAAAATTTGGGCGAATGTAATACCTATCAACTCGAGTTATTAGATCACTCGTCGGATCTGAAATTTAACAGGAAACACTTGGAATATATTATACTATGCTGTGTCTTGCTTAAATCCTTCTACAATCGTCCACGAACAACGGAAAGTAAATGATGAGAATTCTTTAGTTTAATATCATTTGATTTCACTCGTTCTCAAGCACATGAACAGAATTTCAGAAGAAATGGTTGGCCAAAAAATGGATTTGATAGAAATGAAATTTTCTTCCCCCACCCCGGATAAGAAATCTTATTTTTTTTCCAACTCACAATTTGATTCAAATTGGATTAACCCCAAACTCCACCTCTACTGCGCGACCTTTTCAGTTACATGTAAGATCGATTCTGTTTGGAGGATTGTACTTAATTGCATTAAGTATTTTACAAGGAGCATTTGAAATTTGTTTGTTTGGCTTTTTTATGGCGCAAGAGCATCTGGGCTATACTGCGCCAGAGAATTTTAAGTAACTACATATATTTGTTTTTATAATTGTATAGAATTTCTTTTAGTATTTGAAGAGCTATTTCTTATTTACTCCATTTTTCTTACCCATTTTTCAATAACTGCATATAAATATATTTTATATAAATGTATTATCATATAGCTAGGGTTGCGAACTTTCTTTAATCTGAGGGCTGTGTATTTCCTTAAGCTGTTAGTAGAAGACAAAATATCGCTAATTTCAAAAACAAATTTAATTATTTTTAAATTTGAATGTTTATGTGCCTTATAATATTCTTAAAGTTACATATTTTGTTGATTTTCTAATTTTTAAAATATAATTTACATCGTTGTTTTTTAACAGGCGCTTCCAGTACTAGGCCATCAAAGGGTTGGCATGCCCAGCTACAAGATGTCAATGTCTTTTTATAAGCTAATTACAAATTAACATGGTTTTAATTGCTTTTTTAAATAGTTGTAATGTGTCCCATGTTGGGAGTGAATTCCTAACAAAACTTTAAAAAAAGTTATATATCTATGTAATACTGTCCTTATCAACAACAACCACCTCTCTGCAAGATGGATGTCTTTAATTAATAACAATTAATAATAATAATAATAATAATAATAATAATAATTTTATTCAACCCGATATACAATATTTCGTGATACATAGCTTGAGCAGTATAAAAATTATAGAAATGTAAGAGAAGATCTATATTAAATTATTTTAAGTTTTGAAGTTAGAAATGGAAGAGAATATAAAGCCGAAGCTTGTTACGGGATTCTCTTCCAGAATGCGGTGATGTTGACAAAAAAAGAAAAGGGTAGATTTTATGGCTCTGAATTATGCTTGTTCTAAAGAGTATGATGTGTATCTGTAAAAAGTTGTTGTATATCTTTAGCAGAGGGACGTGGAAAACTTGTAATAACTTAAGAAACAGACTGAGCGTCGTTTTTACAAATTAATGAGCAAGAAGTATTATTATTTTTTGGGATTTTCATGGGCCTCATTTGAGAAAATTGCGATACACAATAGATATCAGCATGCATACATGTTGCACAATAAAAGCATCTTGAAGAAAGTGGCTTAAGCACTAAGCTGGCCAATTGGGCAATCTGGATCAATTGCTTAACGAGGATCCACTATAAGCAATCACCTATTCGAAAATGAAGCGCGCTTTAATTCGCTTAACTTCAGCGATTGAACGAAAGCTAGTATATCTTCAGCAGGATAAGGGTATGGGATAGATGAATATGTAATATTTACATTTATTGTACATATTAACTCATTACCATATTAGCATATTTTAACTCATTTCCATATCAACACATATTAAAACATCGTCATAGTAACCATGTAGTCTCTAGTCATTTCCACCCATTTTTCCTAACATAACTAAGAAAGGGAATTTTCTTTTACTATTTCTTGGAAACCATCATTTAGAGATTAATGAAATAAACCCCCTGCCTTATGTAATGCGTAGCAGGAATTCGAGTGTTCGAGTGAGTTTTAAAAAATTGAGTTATTCTGCGGACAAACCAAAATTAGTATGAAAAAATCGACTTTAGTTGCAATAGGTATAACGCTTATCAAGCATTAATAAATAAAAATTACGCAAAGATAAGATTGGCTGATAAAAATAGTCACGCATGCGTGCGTGTTTGCAAGTTTTATTACCCAACGCATTGGCAAATGTGCTATAATTGGCTTTAAACCGAGCAAAATACGAAGGCGTTTAATAAAAACTGTACATCAATTGGTTAGCTACAAACACAAAAACGTAGTATACCAAAACGTATATATACGGTTCCGGAGGCTACGTTGTTAACACATATTAACTCATATTAGCTCATTACCACATTCACATGAATCAGTTTAAAAATGCAAGCTGTCTTAAAATATCAAATATAAATAACTCGATGAAATGTGAAATATCGCTTATTCGGTAATTAAATACCCATTTATAGGAGAATGCAAATATAGGGAAACCTCCATATTTTGCAGTCGTAGGTACTATAGAAACAATCGCCCCCCTCCCCGCTGTATAAATATTTTTCTTTGTAATGAACGTAAATTTGAAATCACCAGGTTCATCAAAACTTTGCATATAGAAAACTACAATGGGAGAAAGACTTCGATATTAGATATTCTTCTACAAATAGTGCAAAATCGAGTTTCAGAACGGTAGCATTATGATCTCATTCCACATCATATTTTCAATTTACCGTTTCTTTACTTCTTCAAAGCAAATGCAATTAATCAAAATAAAATTTTATCTCGCCTTTATTTAAAGCGTTTCTGCATTTTTTCACACGTCTAATCTGAGAACCAACGATTATTTATAATCTTTTCACCTTACTCTCATAAATTGTTCTGTAAGTCGCAAAGAATAGTGGAGAGCATGATTTCTCCCATGGCAGTATAGAAGAAGAAAATTAATGCGACGCATTACATTTGTTTCATAATATCAGCTTTTTAAAAAAAGGAATAAAATATAGGGCAGGTATCTTAATTAACCCAGAAAAATGGAAGCATTGAAATATCAGAAAATCTCAAAAAAATTTTATTTTATCGTGTCGAATATTTGTATAGAAGTTTTGAATTTCATATTTTAAGTTTTGCAACTGCTCATGGAAATAAGAAAATTAAACAGTATTTGTCCGTATTGTATCAATTTATCCGTAAGTCCAAGCTGCATCAGGAATTATAGTCTTCCATATAAAGCGAATTTTTTTCCCTAGGAAATTAGACCCCACACTGCGTAGCCGTAGGGTTGACTACTGGCAAGCACTATACTTGCTATATTTAATTATATTTAATTATATTTAATTAAGGAACAGTATAGACAGTAAATAATATTTATTATTTCCTGGCTATACTGTTCCTTGTTTTTTATTTTGGGTTTTCAAATTTAAAGTAGCACATTTATTAAATATTATGCTTCCTCATTTGAACCGTAATTATAATTTCATTATAATAAAACAATAACCGTAATTATCACAACGTACTCAATGACTAATTGGCTTCCACTTTCATCATTCTTCGATTTCTTCAAAATCTCGGTTTTTGCAGTTAATGAAAGAATGACTTCCTTTAGCTTTCCCGACATTACTTGAATACCATAAAGAACATGTTACTTCGCGAAGTGGGTTTAACTACGCCTAGAGTCTGATTGTCTTTTGAGGGCTGATGAAAACATTCCAACCCCTTTGTAAAAATTATTACTAGAACCGCGGCTGCTGTCATTTTGACAGCCCTTGAATATTCTTTAAAGAACTATAAATAAACACAATTTTGTTTTTGTTTCAACAATATTAACGTATATAGGTTAAATCCCAATAATATTCATTTAATATTTTCAATAATTAGGTTAATTTTTACAATTAAATAAAAATTTTAGCACATGTTTTCTTTCCGAAAAGCTACTATTTACGGAAAAATTCTTAAAATCGTAACGTCAACTAAAAATAATCTTACGTAAGCTTCAGGTCCAAGGAGGCGATGGGGTGATCCGTCCCTCCACCTGAGCCTGAATTATATGATGAAAAACGAAAGGATTTTTAAATTTATAGCCATAAAATTGCCAAAAAGAACGCAGAAATAGAATTTCAACTATTATCAGTTTTCAGTTAAATAAACTGGGACAGAAATTAAAATGAATGCCTAAATGATAAGCAAACGAAAGCTATGTTCAACTTTTCAAGGTTGTTATTTGACATTGTGTACAACTAACGCTTCTCATTCTTTGCAGTTATTTCACACGTTGTTTATATTTGGTTGCGCAGAAGGCAAGTGGTTTTTTAGGACTATCTGTTTTATTTTACGTTCCTCTCGATTTCACGAATTGATAGAATAAAGATAATATTTTATTAATAACGTTAATAATTAATAATTAACATTAATGATTGATTAATAACTTTTCTAATGTATCTAATTCATTCATGCATGTAAATAAACACTGATTTATTTATTAATTTATTAATAATCAAGCCACATATTATCTCGTTCCACATACTCAAATTTAATCAGCAAAAAAAAATTCTGAATAATTCCACCTTGTTCGCATAATTCTTATACATTATATATATTACCATATTATTCTTGTTAATTGATTATTATAATAATTATTTACACAAAAAACGACAACGCGATGAAATTGATCGCTTCCGCGGTTCTAGGTCCATATGCTTATAACTACGGTTCTCTGTAATGTATTTTTTTAAAACTTTATATATGCTATTAGGAACATATTTTAGGAAAAGTCAAGAATTTCTAGCTTTCAAACACGAAAGGTTTAAAAGATATTTGAGTTTAAACTTCACAAGCGGTCAATTTGACCTCAGCCGCAGTTCTAGTGTTAAGCCGCTTCTTCATTACATTATCAATCGTAAATTATAAAGGGTGTCTCAGCACCAGGGTTACAAACTTCTAGGAGGGGTAGGGTACACCTAGACGAACAATATTTGTCATAGAACCTAGGGTCTCAAACCACTCACAGCGCTAGTTCTAAAACCGTCCAGCATGCACAAATATTTACAACCAGTGCGTGAAAAGCGCCAGATAAAACTCAGGTCAGCTGCTCAAGTGCATAGATGATTAGGACATCGCATTTTGCGCTTCTCATGCACTGGTTGTCACTATTTGTGCATGCTGGACGGTTTTAGAACTGGCGCTGTGAGTGGTTTGCGACCCTAGGTTCTATGACAAATATTGTTCGTCTAAGTGTACCCTACCCCTCCTAGATGTTTGCAACCCTGATGCTGAGACACCCTGTATATTAATGATAAAATTTACGGTTATCGAGTTGTAGTAGGCTTACTACAGCTTTCATTTTTAATATTAGATTGTATTATCATTTCCTTTAATCCGTATAACTGTCATACGAAAACTAACAATTTTTTTATAAAACATATGAATAAAGAATGATTATATTTACAATCTGCAACACCTTATGTATTTCTGAATATACCACTACTTACTATACTTACGTATTTTGCAAAATAAAGAAAATAAAGGTATATATGCCTATTTTCACTTGGAAATGCATCTAAATACTTTAAAAATTCTTTAAGGTATCTAGGAGCACATGTGTATTCCCAAATTGCTACTCTCATTTAATGAACAACAAAGTTAATATTTTTATTTAAGCATAATACAGATATTTCCTCAACTATGAATAATGATGTTACATTTGCTAATTAGTAACAATATTCATAATTTCTAATAATGACATCATTTAACTAAGACTCCTTAGATAATTTTTCTGTCCGCTTTATAATTGTTATAACGAAGACTATAATTACTGTTATTTCAATTGAGGAATCGGGCCATTAATACCTCAAAACCTATGCCTGAATTATACGAGATTTGTGCAAAAGGTGGAGAAAACCGCTATAGCAAATTCAGGGGAAAATCTGGGTTCAGATCTACTCAGGGGCAAACCCGTGGGCGAAACAGCTCTAGAAAAAACCTAGGACGGTGGTATAAATACAGGATATTCTCCCTTTTCCGGCACTTCACTTGACAGAGGGAACAATAATTCTCGAAGCTTTGCGATATTTTCTTATGCTGTTGTCAAGTTTTACTTATTTTTATTATTTCTATTTTTCTTTCTATTTATTATTTTTCTTTAACCTTCTTCCTTTTCCTTTATTTTTCTTCATTTATTTAACTCTTTCTAATTCATTCTCCTCCTTTCGTTAATCTTGCTGTTCTTATTTTCCATTTACTTTTCTACTTTACTTATTTTTCTTTCTATTTTCCTTGCTTTCCTTTCATTTGTCTTTGCTTCCTTTTCATTTCTCTTCCTCATTCCTTTCATTTTTCTTCCTTATTCCTCTTCCTCATTCCTTTCATTTCTCTTCCTTATTCCTCTTCCTCATTCCTTTCATGTTTCTTCCTCGTTCCTTTCAATTTTCTTCCCCATTCGGACCATTGATAAAATTTTATTCGTTATGGTACGACTTGATCAATCTTCGTAATCTTTATTATGACATTTACTTAAATTTTAAATTTGGTAAAAATGGCACTTTTCGAGTTATAATTTATTTTGAAACGAAAGTTATAAAAAGCGACATTTCCATAAATATGGTCGTCTTTTAACAAAATTTTAGGGATATGGTCTTTGCATAAACGCATAGAAATGCTATGGCTGCACAAACATTATAAACGATCTTTGCCATTCGGTCGACATAGTAAATATCGCAAAATGTCCCATTTGCAAGTAATATTGTTAAAACATTATCTTGGTTTACTGCTCTTTGGAGTCTACAAAATCGCAATACGCCATATTTTAAACATTTCGGTAGCACACGAAGTATAATAAATCCTGTTTAAATGTCTTTTATGCCATTCACTAAAATTGCTATTTTAAACCGCCTTCAGGGTATTCGTTTGAAAAATCAAAATATGGAAAAATATAAACATTACTTTCTTTGTAAATTCAGAATGGTTTCGGCTATTTTAAAATAAGTATATTCAAGTTTTCAATTATTCTTTTAAAAAATCATATGTGGATATATTTTATAACTAAAATGAAAGTTCAGAGGACCTTCGATAGTGCTGTCGTAGTAGGCCATTTACCAAGCGTGTCTATTAGTCATGCCCTTGCCCAGAGGGGCGACATTAGGAACCGGTCCTCCCTGAAACAATTATTTAATGGTCCTTGCCTACGGCTTTGCATATTGTGATTATATCGATACATGCTGTAAAAATTTTTGAACAACCTCCGAAATTAAATCCTGGCTACGGTGTTGCTATTAGTCTTTCAATAGTGCCAAAAACCTATGCCACTTACTCACTCACTGTACTCCTGGAGTTAGTTTAAAACACTGTAGTCCTAGAGTTAGTTTATAACACTAGTCCTAGAGTTAGTTTATAACACTAAAGTCCTAGAGTTAGTTTATAACAATGTAGTCCTAGAGTTAGTTTCCTAAGTTTTAATATGTTCGGATATCTAGGAAGAGCGTAGATCCTTTGCCGTATGATGGCGTCAGGGTCAAAAGAGAGTTTCGTATGGCCCAAAACAACATTTTTTCCGAAGCCCCATTTAATGTAAATTAGCCTGTATAATTACAGTATGAGCCTTATATAATGAGGATCTTGGGACTAACGAAAATGCTTGCTATATCCGATCGTTTGCTTAATTCCTACTGGAATTTAAATTTTAAACATTGAAAATATAGCTGATACATTTGGCATATTTGCATACAACGTAGATACAAGAAAGTCTAACATTGGTTAAAATTCGCTATGTGGTAACATTACTGCCCTAGCAATAAGGTCTGATTGGAAACGATTTTGAACTACTGTTGAGTAAGTCTACATCGTGCCGGGCCGCTTCAAGGAAAGCGGGCCTTAGGCATTTTTCCTGTTTGCCTTCGCAATAATCGGGCCCTGGGTGGCGTAGTATCGGCGCATTCGTCTAGCGTACTGCTAACCTATATTAAACTTCCAAAGGAATCGTAGGAAACGTGCCGCCATCTGCTTTTCGGGGTTTCTTTCCCATAGCAGCTAACGGGGACTTAATTTCTGGGGGGTAAAAAAATTTTGCAAAATAACGTGAATAAAGATTTGTCATATTTAACGTAAAGGAGTAATATAAATATGTTTTAAAAATAAATGAAAAAATACCAATTTTGCCTTCAGGTATGATCGTAAACTTTCGCTTTCAGTTTTATCACCAAAATTTAATTTTTTAAAATGTTCCCCTTTAAAGGAAATGGTTTCTGCATTTTTTTTAAGTATTCTCAAATCATTTGTCTACAGAACGAGATCTTGTGTTCGGAATTTTGATAATTATTCGAAGTTTGAATGAATTTTTCTCCGTTTTTAGAAGTTCGACAAGGAGATACATATGTACATTTACAATTCTATTACAGATTTAGTTTCTGGGACCTGTTCCTGAGATCCCGTGGATACGACATGGCATCAGGTGTTCCATTCGACGAAAACAAAAGATCCTGACGCAGCATATCCTTAGCTGCCGTTTCGCCGTAAGAGTGCAAGTGAATGAGTAAGTCCAAAAACCATAAAATTTAAATAAAACAATAAACCGTGATGAAAATTTGAATTTTATCATGCTTTGCCCTTTGTGCAATTACCAATTATAGACATGGACTGAAGTATTCACACAAAGCATATATAACTTAGTTAAATATTTTTTAATTCAATACACAAAACCCATAGTTAATTGATGAAGTGGGTATAGAAATGATTAATAATGTATTGCGTTTACCACATATATACATGAGTACAGATTGGACATATTTGTGGAGATATTAAATTTATTGTGTTCACAAAAGCAAACGTTAATATTTGTAAGTATATTTCACAAGTATAATTGGAGTTACCCTTAGCTTCATGTAATCCTAAGAGGCTTTCTTAGAAGTCCAAATTTGGAATAATCAAAGTTGCTTAAATAATTTTAACTGTAGTATCGTAAAACGTGGCGCAACAGCACGAAAAAGGTGCCTTAAATTGTATTAATAAAAGGGAAAATATATAGTACATGATTGTAACTTATAGCTGTATTAAAACAAAACTATTATTACTAAACTATCCAATATAATCTTCACTCTGTATTTGTGGATACTCTCTCTCTCTCTCTCTATTAGAACAATGCAAAAAGGAAGTTTCGGATACCCTATGAAACGATCATCCATGCAATATACACACTTTCATAACCCATAATAAACTCTTAAAATATTAAAACTAAGTAAAGTTGTCATATTGATATAATATATATTTTTATTTGAATTCTTTACAAAGTAAATAATGCAACATACTTTTATTGACGGCAGTTAATTGTGCATCTAATAGTCTAATATAATAATCTAATCTAATGTAATAATCTAATCTAATATATCTAATGCAAATATAACAACTAAGCACCCACAGCAATAATTCAATATACAATCTAATTTAATCTAATAATCTAATACAATATAATAATCTAATCTAATCTAATAATCTAATACAATATACACCCGTAATCTAATCTAATAATCTAATACAATATAATAATCTAATCTTGAACACAATCTAATACAATATAATCTAATCTAATTCAATAATTCAATACAATATACAATCTAATTCCAATAATATAATAATTCAATACAATATAATAATCTTAATTCTAATATATCAATTCAATACAATGTAATAATCTAATTCAATCTAATAATCTAATACAATATAATCTGTAATAATCTAATAATCTACAATATAATAATTCAATCTAATATAATAATCTAATAGTCTAATATAATAATCTAATATAATGTAATAATCTAATCTAATATAATAATCTAATCTAATCTAATATAATAATCTAATCTAATCTAATAATCTAATCTAATCTAATAATCTAATCTAATCTAATAATCTAATCTAATCTAATAATCTAATCTAATATAATAATCTAATCTAATATAATAATCTAATCTAATATAATAATCTAATACAATATAATAATCTAATATAATAATCTAATATAACAATCTAATATAATAATCTAATATAATAATCTATAATATAATAATCTAATATAATAATCTAATATAATAAATCTAATATAATAATCTAATATAATAAGTCTAATATAATAGGTTTATATAAACATTAATATAATAATTTAATATAATAAGTCTAATATAATAATCTAATATAGTAAGTCTAATATAATAATTGGATTGTGAACAGCATTTTAATTCTTCTATTACGCGCAGCGTGGTAATCTTCAGCTTAAATTACACAATATGTTTAAATGCATTTTCATTGCACTCATTATCTTAATAATTACATTAATCTTTGCATTGTAAGCTGAATTTGCGAACTCTTATTTAATATGTTTACCGTGAAAATCTTCCGTTTATGATGAAAATGTGCCCTTGAGCCACTAAAAATCCAATTACCGAAAAGCGGTTGTTAATCAATTAAGTATTAATATGCCTACTTAAGGGCGAAATCAACGTCGAAAAATATGCGTAATTAATTTCTCATGTATCATGAGAAATAACTGAATAGGGTATGTCCACAGTAGACAATGGCGCATTTTTGCTGGTGGATAGAATATGTACGTGTGGGTACGTTTAATCTGTCTCTGGTCTGGAGATTTACGCCAAAAAGCGAAAACATCGTTTGCTTGTCAAACCTATCCATGCATGAACCGCCAAAACCCAAGTTGATTATTTTCCAGGAAGTTTTTTATAGGGATAGAAGAGGAGCTTAATCATCAAGTAAGCGTTAATACTCAGACCAAAAAAGGAAATATTCTGCAAAGAGGGGAAAAAATTATGCGAAAGGAATATTCTGCAAAAGAAACTGTTCTAAACCTTTAAATATGAGAAAATATTCCGTTCATGATTAATTAAGAAGGGTTTCAAAATGGTGCATAAGTAGGAAAGTCTAGGCACATATAAAAACATACAGAACTGACCCAAGGGTAATTCCCGCCGGGGTACCAGACCGAGGTTAATTGTCCCCGAAGAAATTGTCTTCCTTAAGGGACGGGGGGAAACACTTGTCCTCAAACTACGTGGCTAATTAACTCATTCACCAAAGAAAATGCAAGCAGAACGTGAAATAAAATAAAAGGAAATCGAGAAAAATCAAGCTTCCACTAAGTCGAGTTTGGAGCAAAATATGGTGTAACACTTATTCACGTATACTGATATATATATATATATATATATATAAAATTTAATACGTAAAAATAGAACGAAGATATATGTCGGTGTCTTTACTGCGGAAGGACATTAACGGTTTCACCTAGGAATCCGAACGTCTGCTGATAAGAGAAAAGAATCCCGCACTACGGTCGGGAGAAAAGCATTTTCGCTACCATTAGGGGTTGAACCAGGATTAATGGGACACGATAGATGAAAACACTACAACTACGCAAACGTAGGGTAGTGATCCTCCGTTTCTTCGAGGAATTTTAATGTGTCAAGGTCTAGGGAACTGAAAATCGGCTGCAGTGTATAATTAGTCGGTCTTTTTATTTTTTATATGACGGTAGGATCTGAAACTAGCTAAACGGCTATTTTTGCGAACGCTTTACCACAGTGCAACCTCAGGGCCTAAAGGTAATGAATACACGATAGTGGATTATTATGATTGTGAATTTTGAAACTTAAACTAAAATTGCACAGTTAAACTTTATGTTATGTAGTACAGGTATTATTTAATCCGATGGCCCTGACACCTCTGATCCATATTTAAGAATTTTGAGAACCAGTTAAAGTATGATTAAATATGAAATTGCTATATTACTAACTTTCAAAACGTGATACAATCTAATGTTATTTTAATAATAATATATAACATTGTTTTAAGAATATGTATTTTTAGAAAGATTGGAACTTGTTTTTGTGCAGACAATGACAGTCGAAAGACAACCACGGGTTGTATATTTGGAGTATACGTCATTTACTCGTGCCTCCCAGGTAGTTCAAAAGCTTTTAAGCGCCATAATTCGGACCAAATTGCTCTAGAGAGACATTAAATTAACTCTCGGGCATCCCATTTCTGTAATTCAGAAGGGTTCTGCCAACTCAAGCAGATTTCCATATTTTGTCGGGTGGATCGAAACGACAATAATGCTTCAGGGCAACTGTTAATGGGCATCTCCTGTGATCCGAATGTAGCTTAGATTTTACCTTCCGGCCTTAACTTAGTATAGGTTCCTGATAATTGTAAGTACCAGTAATGAATCGGATTTGCGAAATCCACCACGACTTATTATCGGTCTATAATAACTATAAGCAACAAATGTAAGCGGGCCGTTTATGAATTATAATTAGAAATTATGCCTTGCGATTATTTCCACAGTCGTTTAAATAACAAATTTCAGAACTGGAAACCAAAGCTGCTTTCTAAATCTATTTACAAATTCCATGCGTAAATGATTTCAACTATGATGCTTTCTTAACGATAGGTGAAATCCATATAGACGTTTACTTAAAATTCGCTGGATGGCGAATTTTCTACCAAAGTCTTTCAGATATTCAATAGTAAGTGAAAGACTCATCCTTCTCAAAAGTTGAGAAATAAAAATACATGACTTATTGTGTGAACGGCCACACAGATATAGGCCTATGCATGCATTCTACTTTAACCCACATCATTTTGCAAAAGGAAAGGTTTATTTATGACTTACACCTCTCTCCAGAATATAAGTCGTCGTGTATTCTCTACACGTATTTAACTATCTATCCAGAATTCGAATCGAAAGTTTCTAAGATTTATTGTAATGATGGTTTCGAATGACGAAAAGCTTTTGTGTAAACGCATATAAACTATTATACACTCGTCTAAAAAGATATTATTTGGAAATTGAAGTATCATTTTCATTCATATGTTTATGTAATATAATAGATATATTGTTTACACAAATTTATTATTTTCGACTATGCAATAATATTTATAATCAGTTTTTATGTTTAATATATATTTATTTACATGCTATTACGTTTCCAAAATATATTGCAAGAGAGTACCTCTTATTCTGCAATGGAATTATGTTTGCTCATCTAAAAATTAATTTTTAAACTTTTAAATTCAATTTAGATTTAAAATTAATAGATAATGCATCTATGCCGATTGTTTTTTTAAGTAATACGATGTGCAGTTTTTCGAAAATCATATAAAATTATGATTTAACCGAAAGCAACTTCTCGGATCTTTCACCCATTCGTTATACTAAGCTTGGTTTGGTTTGTTTTTTGGTTTTACGGCTCAAAGACTACAGTGGTCATGCTGCGCCGGGACCTACTGTTTTCCGAGGAATCCGAACCTCTTAAGGCCTAGGGAACCAAACCCCGGACTACAGTGAGCAGTGCGATCTTTATGAGATCTCTGAGTAAGCGTTCTTTTTGCACTGCTGGGAGTCGAACCCGGATTAGCGGCGCACTAGGAGAACGCGTTACCACACTGCGCCACCGCAGGGCCCTAAGCTTTTCATTATTAATTGATACTTTAAATGTATACATATTTATGCGGAGTCAAAATCATATCTTTAATTCTCTCTCCACACTAATAATATCTTGCATGCAACATAAACAACAAATGCTTTGAAGCTTGCACAGGGGCGGACTGGACCGTTCTTGTTATCGCCTCGCGCGTGTCGGTCCTTGCGTACTTCTGAGACTGAACATTTAATTTAGGCGACATCGGTTTTTGTTTGGTCAATACTTTAAGGAAAAGAGTAATACTTAAAAACATTAATGTAATTTATTAAAACAAGGTAAATAAAGGCGAGTTTTGTTTGTAAATTGATTACAGAAGGTTGTAACTTTTTGGGTTAAAATTTTCGCCATCTTTAAACCTAACATTTGTGAATTTGTATTATAACATTCGGTGCACTATCTCCTAACTTTATGCGCACTGCCTTCCTTATTTTCCAAATGATGCCGACCAAAGTGATACGTTACTCGACCCATCTGTTTGTATATATACTCTGTCTCGCCTATCAGCAAACGGCCCGGAGTGGCCTGCTTGACGGCTAACTGTGGCGTGAACCAAACTTCACGTAAAACCGGCGTGGCGTTTAACGTGTTAATACCTGTTGCGGTATTTAACCGTAGAAGTATTTAATTGTCTTGCCCCAATAGGATTATTTCTCGCCATGCTTCTAGAATTTCTATCGCTCTCCTATTTTAAAGTAATTTCTGTTGTCTGCTATGGTTGTAATTGATGCCATACATGATGTTTCATGTGGTCTCAATGGTTTTATGTGAGAAATGGAACTGAAGATTTAGTGAGCTATGGCAGAATGATGGCATGTATTTCCCTTAGGTATTTGGTGCACTTGAGTAAGCTTATAATCCCTCAAATAGAATATTGCATATACCAGCTATTGATATATTTTTTACAGATTTTCAAATTTTATCAATATACCGATGAGCTATTAAATAGATTTAAACATGCAGTATTCTGTAACAGGTACCATGGATGCTGGATTTCTAAAAGACTGTGCTTTGCGTTTGGATACTGTGCTGTACGCCACGTTACAACCATACGTATATGGAGACTTCACCCATCCTATGGGCAGGGAAATTCGTCAACCCCAGTTATTTTGCACTTATAAATTATACACTTGAAACGCTCCTGCGTTCACAATGATAACTTTAAATTCACTTGTAAATTTGACTTTAAAATGAAAAGTTCTAAAATCTTATTAACGACTCATTTACTGTAAAAACATTTGCTTTATAAATATTTATACTCCTAGGAAAAGGAATTTCTAATTCATCGCTCAAAACTGGGAGAATATTAAAATTGATGCAGACAATAAATTCTAGATAGTTTGGTTAATGAGTATGCAAATTGCAACGAAAACATTTCCTACCAATTACACTAACATAAAACAATCGTCCAAATATGTTCCATTTATTCACTTCGTGTTGCGTTACTTTCTAAATCCAAGTGAAACAGGCAGTGAAATCATGTGGCATTTGTATGATAATTGAAAACCCGGAATATGTTTTAACTCCCATGTGAGTACAAAAGGTTAATACTTGTAAACATTTCCATCTTTGTTCCGTATTTCTCGAATTTTCAAGATTCTCATCCGTAAATTTAATAAAGACTACTTCGTAAAATGACTTAAGAGGCTTTGAACAGAAACAAGTCTTCTAATCTGATTTGTTCCAGCTTAATTGAGAACGAACCAGCTTGGGGAAGGATGTTTCTACTAACCGTGGCCTCCACTCTAATTCCAGGAAGAATCCTTCGCAGATGTTTCTTTATTTGGAGCTTATTTGACTCATTTAATTGTATGTTTCAATTAACCAACCCAACTAATTATTGTCTTGCTTAATTTGATTATAAATATTCATGAAAAACCATTTTAAGTAACTTAAAGTATTTGGTCAATAAATTTCCAAAATATGTGTTCACATTTAATTTAAAATGGAAAATTATTTAGCAAAACATACAATGCAGGCACATTTATTACCAAAAAAAAAGTGTACAGTGCACAAATTAAATTGAATTCAATTTAAGAAATTATGGATTTAAGAGATCACAAATTAAGAAAAATATGTTAGAAAATGCCTATATCTGAGCGAGAGAAAGTGAGAAAGAAGGAAGAAAGGAGGGTGGAAGAAAGAAATATTTATACACTAAAATCGGTCTATAACGATAATCTGTCTTTAAATAT
This sequence comes from Dysdera silvatica, assembly GCA_006491805.2. NCBI lineage: Eukaryota > Metazoa > Arthropoda > Arachnida > Araneae > Dysderidae > Dysdera > Dysdera silvatica. Next base: position 71,432,151 of record QLNU02015003.1, on the reverse strand, counting down.
ATTTTTTCTTGATGACTACATCTATAAAATGTGTTAGGTTTAATTTTGTTTTCAATGGCAAACTCTCTATAATGGCATAAATTCCATGTCCCTATACTATTCTTTTAAACAGACAGTTTTGCCTCAGGCAACTAAAATGAGGCTACTATTTCTTCCTTTTTCGTTTACCCTAATTTTTTCAACAAAGCTTGGGAACATTTAATGATTTTGACGAAATTTAATTATTTGATGAAAATGATACTCAAATATTCCGTTTGACGAACGGCGTGTTTAGACAATGGAAAAGGAAAGAAAACGCGGAGAATCCGCGCGAACGTTATCTCTGGGGAACGTTTTTTTCCATCCAGCATAATGCGCAGTGCAATCATTTCCGAACTGCTTTCAAATTTTGCATGTGTCTTTTTTCTCTTTACGATAATTTTTGTTTCATAAGGGCTAATTAGACCCGGGTCTATATCTCTAGCGTAAGGCCTGTAATCGCGGTCCCTGCGCTATTGCTCTCCCACGAAGATTGTAGAACTTCATCACTAACTTCACCCGTTTCATACTTACCAACATGTAGAGTTTTTCACCGAATTGATCCAATACCACTCAAACTCTAGATTCCCATTAAAGATTTAGTTGGTATTGATTGATCGCAAATGATTTATTTATATTTTCAGAAATAAAAAGGAAGCTCCAGAACAATTTAATGAATTTTTCCTCGATATTTATAGCATATATTTGTTTCATTTTTTATTGCTACTATTCTTCGTATAGCATCAATGTAGCGAACACATTTGTATTCAAACCATGCGGCTCGTAATGTGGCTTTCGCGAACAACTTGAACTTCGTAAGAGTATTGATCATAGAGGGGAACTGTGTACGAAATAATTGTTAGAGTATTCCTTTGAAGCAGAACTGATCGATACAATACTTTACTCCCAAACCCAGATTTGGGGTGCGAAATACGTTAAATACAGCAATGCCATCCTCTCTTTCATCATAGTATATGCAGTGAAACTCCTCTGAATCGGTCACAATTGGTTTTTCTAGGAAACTGGCCGTTTCTAGGGATGGCGGCAGAACAGGGCTACTGATAAAAAAAAAATTCAAAACTGTGTTAAATTTCGAATTTCCCAATATCCCAATGCATTAAAAACGAATGTACATTCATGTTGCTATTGTGTTACTAGATAACGGACATAACGTCGCGAGAAGGGGGGGAGCATAGTTTTTCGAAAGGATCAGAAACAAGTCCCCTAAAAGTACCCCCTGGTCGTTGTTAATTGAAAGGGAAATTTCGCATGAGATGGCAAAGCTTTCTTTATTGATAGGCACAATGGTGTTTCTAATAATGAATCAATCCCTTCACCTGTCTAGCTACAAGGCGCTAACAAGTGGCCGTGCAGTGAAGTTCAACTACATATTTTTTTTCGTAATTAGAAGTTCTTCAAAGAGAGATTTATTCTGTGTACACACACACACACAGAAAAGTAATTCGGAAGGGTAAGAAATCCTATCAGGATTTCTAAGTTAAGCTAGCCACCCCCCAAAAAAGTGTTGGGATGGAAAATGGCGGAATATAGGGGGCAGTAGCGTGGGGTGCGCCGGGCACAAAATTTCAATATTGGATTAATGGAGGGGAATGAATGCTAACGGGTTTTAGGGCGCAATACTTAAAACTTACCCCAGCCCTTAGCAAGGCACGCTATGGTGCTGGTGGGGAGAGGGTGTTTATGATTACCTTATATAAGGTGCATTATAAGGTGAAATAAGGATACTTTTGTAAATAAATTTAGTTTAATGACGAAGCTACTTTTTCGATGTTGAGGTGGGAGGAGAGGGGAACGTTTTTCCAGAGGAGTACAGATCGACGGAATTATACAGCAAAAAAGTGGTAATGGAAATAAACCTTTTCCTGGCGGCATTTTGTAAGTTTTTTGTTTAAAAACTGGTCGACCACCCAAAGTTTTGGAACTAAGATTGCGTGGTCTGCGTAGTTCGACTCCACCGATGGAGGGAGATCGCTTGGTAAATGTGTGCCCCTGGTGGCATTTTTTGGAATTTGGTGTTGAGGGTGTGAGATTTTCGGCTGACCTTCGTGTCTCTAATAGAAGGAACAAAACATCTACTACAGCGCCCTCTGGTGACCTTTTTCTGTTGTTGTTTTTTTAACTGTTCATCTCCAAATTTCTGGAGCTGGGATCGTATTGTTCACGAAGTTCAATTTCATCAAGCGAGGGAGATTTGACTTATAAATAGATTTTATGTGTTAAATTAAAATTATATTTGATTTTAAATTTGAAACCTATTGATTTTAATGATTGACCTTAGTCTATTTGTATTATGTTGTTTGGTGTTAACAGGGTGTCTATAGATCTAGGAAACCTGGAACAGTTAGGGAAGTTCGAAATACAAAAGCCAAATTTAGAGAAATTTGAAATTCATCATTATAATAAATAACTTATTAAAATAATTTTCCTGAACTGTGCTTTTCATACTACATTGCCTACTGAAAAATTTGATAAAACTTGGACTTTTGACTAAACTTCTTCCAAAAGGTACCATTTTGCACCAAAACTAATATAATTTATATAAAATTATTAAGCCCATATATTTTTCAGAAGAAAATGTTTGCCAAATATGTAACTAAAACTTGAAAAACAAAAAGTGTTTTTAGCTAAATTATTTAATCTGTAAGAGATTTTGATCATACAAATCTCTTTTCCTTTAAATAGTCTATATTCATACACACTTTAAATAGAATAAAAGATGAAGCATCAGCTTTGCGATTATATAGTTAAACTCTTTTATAATAAACTCAAAAGGGCCGAATGAAATTTTTCAGTTCAAGTTTTTATTATCAAGAAATGCGTTTTTCAATGTAGTTTTTATATTTGTAAATTCACTATAATTGAGTTATAAATGGTTTTGGGGTTTGTGTTAATGAATGTTAGTCTTAAATCATAATTTTATTATGCAAACTTTAATGTGTTGTGTATAGTTTACTGTAATTAGCGACTGGAAATCGATGAAGATTTGGTCTGGAAACCTGGAAAAGTCAAGCAAGTTTAAAACAAAATTTTGGTAACTACTTGATCATTTTTAAAGAGTTGCGTTTCATTCTCAAATTGTTTCATGATTATGATACTTCTTAGATTATGTTTAATTATAATGTATCCTAATGTAAATTTATTTATTACTTAAAATGGTATTATAAGGTCAAAGTTGCTTTCATAGATTATCTCTAATTCACTTGCTGCGTGTGGGGGGTCATTAGTTTTGCTTAGGTGTTTAAATTTTATGTAGAAAATGTATATACATCTTGATTTAGCTTATTTAGAAAAGTATGAAATAAGAAATGTATCCTTATCTTGAGAATATATTTTTGATTTGATTTTCTGTTATACAATAATCTGTTATATAATATTCTCATATAATATAAACTGTATTTATCAGTAAATAGTGCTTAATTAGGGAAAATACAGTATCCCATTCGATTATAGACAGGATTCATTGCATGTTTGCAATTCAAGCGTCAATGCATTAATCCTCAAAAATTGTAAGATTTTCAAAATTGAAATGCTGACAAGTATGCTATTGACAGACTGAGGATATTTAATAATAACCCTGACAGTCAGTTATTGTCAAGTCCTATAATAAAGACTTTGGCGTTGAAATATATAACTGTACATGTTGTTCTGTTGTACAGGTTTTTAAGGTATTATATATTTCTTTCTTTGGAGTATAATTGACTAAGTCTGAAGCAAAGGAGGGTGCTTTTGTGTCGATAGTGGCGACAACTAAACAGAATTTGGTCACTTCATTTTGTGTATTTCTGATATAACGAACTGTGATTCAATTTAACCAAATCATAATTTATGGTCCGATTTCCAAAATGAAAAGGTCTTAAATGGTACTATTACCAATTTCATAGGCTGGGTGCAAGTTTCTCAATCATTTTTCATAAATCTAAAGTCAAAAGCGTTATGACTGGATAATAAAAAATAATCTTGCCAAAAATCTTGCCAACAGCTTACTTGACTGCAGGGCAATCAAAAATTGAAGGTCACGTCCAGATGATTACGAATATGGCATATTTATTTACCAATTACCACATGTCGAGTTGAAAGTTTTATTAATTAAATATCTGATTTATATTAATTGCCAGTGCAATAAATAATGAGCACAATAATTAGAAAACTTTTTGATATTAAACTATTAAAATTATCAGAAACTGTTACACCATTGAAAAGTCAAAACCTGTTCTTATATCTGTGCCTAAGCTGCTGATCTAATTGTGAGAATGGGATCGTACAGTATACTGAATTAGCTAAGGTCTTTTTTAAAGCATGCAATTAACATATTTTGTTAAACTTTTTCATAAGGCAACTTCTTTTACGACTAAATTTTTCTTGGGAGACAATTATTTTTGCGACTAAATTATTCGCTTGAGGAAACTATTTTTGCAACAATTTGTAAGTGTTTAGGCGACTGAAGCAACTATTTTCAACATAAATTTATGTGGCAGCCCTGAACAGATTTTACGGCATGTATATATATAATATATACCACATAATATATATAATATAACCACATAATGTTGTAAGTAGTTCGGCGTTTAAGAACGTAAAAGTATTCGCATGTAAAGGACTGAGACTCACGATTTTTATATTCATAAAAACTGATATTTTTCCTCATATATAAAAAAAATTATATGTTTGAGATAAAATAAAACATTCATTACGCAACTAAAATTAATACATTCCGTTTCAACTTTATCTTAAAATTTTATAAATATATATAATATATTAAGTATATTTTAAAACCGATTCATAAATATAATTCGTGACTGCATATATACATAATGTATTTTTCGGATGGCATATTCGTAAATACATAATGTAGGTTAAGGCAATCTTGTTGTTAGGGTTTGAAGATTTGAAATGTATTTTAATTTTGTTAATATAATAATTGAAACCGAATGTTTTTACATATATGAATTACCGAGAACCTCAAGTGATTAAAGTTCCATTATAAAATAAAAATTCAGATACAGAGGTCTTTAGTTCTATTCAATGCGTATCTGTTGAAACCATCTAAAGGTTTCTGATACAAAATATGCATAACCCATTATTGGCGTGATTTTATAAATTTCTTCAAAACCATTTCTCAATTCAAGACCATTTCTCAATGATCACTTTTCAGAAAATCACACCATTCTTGTTTAGATAAAAGAAATTCTCATTACTCATATACCTACGCTTGAACCGCGATGATTTTAAAAGTAAGTAACTTGAAGTCCCTTTTCCTTGAATTTTAAGAAATCAGGGTTCCGCTTCATTGCGGAAATGTTATTTTTGGAAACAGAATTTTAATGACGAAAATCGTCACTTTCGAAAACTTTATAGAACAAATAAAAATATTTCAATGAAAAATGTGACGGCTCTTTGTCAATAATAGTAGCAGTGCGAATTTTTCTCTTTTTGAGAAGTTCTGTTGGTAGTTTAGTTAAATCTTCACCTGCATTTTATTGAGTTTCTTATTCGTCGTCGATCATTCTGGGTAACATAAAAATATGGTACGACATAGAACACTCTCAAGAATGTTATCTCCTATATCAAAATGGCAATATTTTCTAACACATAATCCATGCTATTTCACTAACTTTTTTAAAGCTGTGCGAAATACTTAAGTTTATTTAACAGATTCTTTTCTAAAGTTCTAACAGAATTATGTAAAAGAATGTTCAAATTTACTCGAATACACATGTAGGTATATGCATGTAATAATATGTAAACGCAACATATAAATGCATTAGTTTGTATCTGGAATTTAGTAGAGTTAGCTCGATGGCACACACATATATATATATCGTGTTTCGAATGCCGCGTAATTGATAATCCCTTTTTAGATGATATATTTAGCTGCGTCAATGCAAAAGCCCAGACGAACACGTAATATTAGATTGCAAACTGAGAGGATATTATAAATGGTATTGGGAACGATAAGTACGTCTTATTAATTTTCGCCCCATCTCTCAAATTCTATATGTTGGTTATTAGTAAGTATTTGAATAATCTTAAATTCGTAGGATGCTGTTCAATTTACTGGCATCCTGTTACTCACTCAGTATGCTTTCCATCAAGATGATTGCTGATACCAGGTATCGTTGCACTTATGCAATTAAAGCCTTATTCAAAAGCGCAAATAGCCGGAAATGGATACAATGTGCGGATTCATTATAATAGTCCGCGTATCCGGTATGGAAGAATTAAGAACGCACTAAATAAAATGATGCGAGAATTCTTTTCAATTGATATTCATATAAATGCGCGGATAGGGAAGATTTAAGTGTCGTGGCTCTGCAATAAAAACTGCAAGTTTCCACATTAAATTTTAAATAAGAATTTAAAAAAATTATCGAGGGAACAAAACCCCAATATTCCTTTTAATTACTTATATATACCGCATTTTAATAGCTATTTGAAAATTAGCCCTTTATCTAAGTGCTCCCGCATCACACACAAATGTGCTATGAAATTATTTTATAAAGTAATTAACCAATCTTAATTAAATTTTACAACATATATGTTTATCTTCCCACACGAATATACACCGAAAAGCAAAAACATTAAAACCATTTACATAATAATGTATAGGTCCATCTATGGAGCGTAAAAGAGCCTGAACTTGATGTGGTATGCCTTCAACTAGACGTTAATACATTACACATAGGGTATCATACCATAATTGCAACAGAAGTTGGCCAAACTTTTGTAAATTCCGTGGTTGTGATGCTAACGATCGAATTCGTTGGTAGTCTAAGTGAAACCATAGTTGCTCAATTGGATTCATATCTGGAGAACTTGGGAGCCATGCCAATAGTGGAAACCCATTCTCATGTTCTTCGAATCATTCCAGAATTTGACGAACTTTGTGTCAGGGAGTATTATCCTGTTGTACGATGCCATTGCCATCTGGAAAGACGGTGGAAATGGAGGGGTATAACTAGTCCCCCCCCAGGGTGTTTAAGTGCGTGAAAGCAATGAGATTGCCTTGAACAGTGGCAATGAAATTAAGCTCGTTCCATAAAAAATCCCGCCCACACTATAACACTCCCGTTATCAACCTGCTTCCTTCCAACATTACAGCCAGGTAAGAACGTTTTCCCCGTAAACGCCGCACACTAACGCATCCATCTACATAATGTAAACAAAAACGAAATTCACTTGTTCATGTGACACTTCTTCACTCTTCAGCTGTCCAATGAGCATGGCTACGTGCCCACGGCATACGTTTATGGCTATGAGTCGCAGTGAGCATAAGCATCCGAGTGGAACGATGACTTCGTAATCCCATAGACAACGATATACAGTGAACAGTGTGTTTCGACATATTCCGTGCATCACCCCTATTGAATTCCTTGTTAATTCTTGCCACGGTAGCACGTCGGTCCGCGCGAACAAGCCGATGAAGTCTCCGTTCCTCCTTGCCATTAATGGCCTTTGACCGGCCAATGTCTTCAGCTAGATGTTTCATCTGTTTGTAACTACCTCAGATACGTACTAGCTACAGCATATCTACATATAACAGCTGACTAGACGTGCAGTTTCCGATATGCTTTTACTCAGCCATCTTGCCATCATAATATGTCCTTTGTCAAAGTCCGATAAATCCTTATCTTTACCCACCTTTTCAACGCTGCAAACTACTAATCGACAGAGCACATTCAACTGCTTTTATATAATAACTCCAAATCTACCCTGAAATTTGATTGGTACGTCACACAACTTCATCTGCATAACGTACAAGTGATTTTAAGGTTTGGGCTTTTAGGTGTATTCATATATATATATATATCATATATTCCATTGACGAATATCTGGATACCCTCAAACAAAAACTGGGTGTATACGCCAGAAGACTCCGAAGATACAAAGACTATACCAACAGAAAACAACAGAACATGCAATTCCAAACAAACCAGAAGGCCTTCTACAGGAAGCTTCAAGAGACATCAGCGAACCAAGACAAGTACGAAGCCCCAAAGCCAGCAGAAATAGAGACCTTCTGGAAGACACTATGGTCCAATGAAGTACAGCACAAAAGCGCCCCCTGGATTCAGCAAGAAATGGAGGCTACGAGAGGAATAGAGGAGATGGAGTACACGGGCATCACGATAGAGGAACTCCAGCAGGTAATCCAACGTACGCACAACTGGAAAGCACCCGGTATTGACGGCATACACAACTTCTGGTACAAGAAATTTACCAGCGCCCATGGCCCATTAGCCAAGGAACTTACGGCGATAATTGAAGACCCCAGCAAAATGCCTGAATTCCTCTGCAAGGGAATAACTTACCTCCTACCGAAGGACCAGGATACCAGTAACCCAGCGAAATACCGACCCATTACGTGCCTTAACACCCTGTACAAGATACTCACGGGGTGCATCTCTGAAAAAATAAGCCGGCACAGCGAAAGCAACAACTTAATGACGGAAGAACAAAAGGGATGCCAGAAAGGGACTCTGGGATGTAAAGAGCAGCTTACCATCGACTCAGTTATCCTGGAACAAGCAAGAAAACAAAAGCGAAAACTCAACACCGCATACATAGACTACAAGAAGGCTTTCGACTCTGTTCCGCACTCGTGGCTCCTTGAAATACTCAGCATATACAAAGTGCATCCCTCAATCATCCGATTCCTACAGAGCAGCATGAAACAATGGAGAACCCGGTTACAGCTAAACACGCCAGACAGTAAAATAGAAACGGCCGAGATCCCCATCCGGCGCGGAATCTTTCAAGGAGACGCACTAAGCCCCCAGTGGTTCTGCTTGGCGTTAAACCCCTTGTCAAGGATGCTGAACACAAGTAAATACGGATACATGCTGAAGAAAGACAAGAGAAACCTACATAAAGTCTCCCACCTCATGTACGTAGATGACATCAAGCTATACGCGCCAACAATCACCCAACTCCGACAACTCATCAGTATAACAGAGACATTCTCCAAGGACATAGGAATGGAATTCGGCCTCGATAAGTGCAAAATACAGAAGAATAGCAAAGAAGATTTACCAGGCATCGAACTCGAAGACGGGAGACTACTGAAGACCTTGGACGAGGGCGAAACCTACAAATATCTAGGGGGTAGATGCAAATTACACGCCACTAAACCTGTGTAGTACCGAAGAGCGTGTCCTCGAAACAGCCAACGAACAGAAACTAAGAACTTGGGCCGGAAAACCATTACATGGCAGGCACTACAATGACCTGCAACAACCACACGTTGACAAAAAGGCATCAAATTCTTGGCTGGCCAAAGGCACTCTCCAGCCAGAGACAGAAGGATTCATGCTAGCCATCCAAGACCAAGTGATCGCAACAAGGAACAATCAGAAATTCATCCAGAGAAAAGACATAGAAAGCGACAAATGCAGACACTGTCATGCGGCATCGGAGACAATCCAACACGTGATGGCAGGATGCAAGATCCTTGCGCAGTCAGACTACAAACATAGACACGATCAAGTAGCGAAAATAGTCCACCAGAAATTGGCAGCGAATGCTGGCTTTCTGACAGAAAAATGCCCGTACTACAAATATGAGCCAGAGACCGTGCATGAGAACGAAACACACAAGCTTTACTGGGATAGAGCAATCATAACAGACAAGACAGTCCCACATAACCGTCCTGACATAACCCTCGTCGATAAATCGAATAAGACCACGTACTTAATCGACATAGCAGTACCCAACACCAATAACATACAGACAACCTACACAACGAAAATCACCAAGTACCAAGATCTCAGACATGAAGTACGAGATATATGGGGTATGGAAAAGATCCTCATCATCCCGTTAGTCATCTCAGCAACAGGGATAGTACCAAAAACGCTTGCGACGAATTTGGAGATACTCAACATTGACCCAAACACCTACATTGAAATACAAAAAGCCACAATCCTAAACACGTGTCACATTTATTAGAAAACTTGGTAAAATAGCACAATGGGCACAGTTTTTGAACTATATGTTTTAATATAGCTTTAAAACGTTCTCTCGAAGGCTTTTAGCCCTCTTCAAAGAAGGTTACATAATACTGGAACTATTAAGACTGAACTAATAATAAACAAAATTTTCACATACTGTCACACTATCTAAAGTCACGTACAATTGACTAAAACCAAATGAGTTTAGTAAAATTATTAAAAATACACTTAAAGAAAAAAAAGTAAACAACCAAACACAAACAATAATCTAAAATCGAGAAATCTAGTGTAACTTAATGTGTAGGAAATTAGTCCATGCCGGATGTAATTTTGTGCTAATATCCATGTCACATTGTCAGGAAGTTTCTAGACATGGCACATTAAGAAGTGATGTAAAAAGAGGCTTGGGAACATGGCGCTCTGCCCGTCCCAAAGCCTGTTTCCGCCAAGAATGGGCGAGGAAAACTTTATATATATATATTAGGATGGGCCTTATCTTTGAAGTTTGAAATTTCGTTCCTCCCAACTTTTCAAAATGTTCCATCATAATAGAAAATAAATCAGTTATTGTTTTTTAAAACGCATTGAATTTAGAGGTCGCTACCGGGGTTGAAAATATTACCATATTACTCATTACTGTAATCTCATTGCATGAATTTTTGGAGAACTGTTTTATTCCATCCCGATGGCAATGAAGTCACAAACATGTTGCAATGCCAGGGGTTTTCAACCCGTGGCTTGCGGGTCACACGCGGCCATGGCTTCCATTGGCCTGGATTTTGCGGCCCTCAGTCTCATGAAAAAATGCAAATTGTTTCATTCAAAAATAACGCCCAATGCTCTCTCTGAATATTAAATTTATGTATTTTATTGTGTTCGCATTTTTACATTTTATAATAAATATCTTAAAACGAACTAAAGCAGTGATTCCCAGTAGGCGTCCCGCGGGCCAGATCCGGTCCGCAAACAATAAAAACTTGCACGGCTACAAAAGAGAAAATACTGAATTTTTTCAAGAGGGGAGCTAAAGTTCTTACTTCAATGCTATTTTATTAAATCAGAAAATTTCTAGAGTGGTTACGTCCCTAGAGCCCCCAATGTGTATATAACGTGTAAGATAAATTCATTTTCATCGCTTCTAGCCCACTGAACCGAAAAGAAAAAAAAAAAAAAGGAAGAAAGAAAGATCCAAAGTGGCCTGCGATGAAAACTAATTGAGAACCACTGAACTAAAGTAATACACAGTCTTCCCTCAATCGCGTTTTACTTTAGTTTTCCAGCATATATGGGCATTAGAGGTAGTTTTATTGATTTGCAGTGCAACAGTAACAGGAGTGAAATCTGGGGCCTTCATGCTTTTCGAGTAAAAACTTAAACTGATTTAGTATGATTATCTGTTCATGAAAATGTTCTTGAGGCTATTATCCTTCATTCACTCACGGTGCCTTTAGTCCCAGAAATTTCACTTTTAAAAAGGCGTGGCCTGCTATGGACTATAAAAAATATAAAACTGCAACATCTCAGATGGCAGACGTACTTAAATTTTTACCTATATAGTCAGTGATTTGATAAGTTTTGCAAAGAAGCATGTCGAAATCTTTCACCTCGCGTCTATTACAAAAAGCTTTAGAACTCAACATAATTTTTAGGAGAAATTCCTTCAAAGGAATGTCATTTAAAGCTCCTGCTGGATTAGATTGGGCCAGATGGATGGCAAAACTATATGCTTCTTCAGGGTTTAGATGTTTCAGGACCAGTTTAAATTAACATTTACCGAAAGCAGGAGAATTATAGACAGTTGTTTGCTTTTAGTTCGAATTCATGTTCAAGTCTGGTTTAAAACTACATCAGCGACGTGTGCTCCACTTATTGTTTTCCAGTGTTGTGTTGAAAAATCAACACAACATCATTTCTTCAAATTATTTATTTATTCACTTCAAATTATTTAATTATTCCAAATTACATCTTTTTTATAAACAAAATGCTGGGACTCAAACGGACTTAATCAATTTAATGATTCATATATATTCAAGTTGCATTCTTTTAATATTATGTTACATTTTATCTGAAATCAATTCATATTATTTCTTGGGAAAAATGTGATTTAAAAATATCGTAGATACTTTCTGCCGGATTTTAATTTTGTATTTCAGGTCAGTACTCTGAGGGCCTGAGCCTTACGCATCTATTCCAACAACATCTGGATGTACACTCGCATCAATGAAAAAATTCAATCATACAGACTGCCAGATGAAAAGTTCACTTTAAATTTATATATGTTCAAACACCAAGGGGTCCTTATTTGCAAACTAAATTCAACTTACGCTGTGGGCTCTCCCAATATTCGAATTCAGCAAGAATATGGACATTTTTTGTTAATCATTCAACCACCAAGTAACAACATTTATGTATATGTTTTTCTATAATATTGTTATTATAATTCGTGAAAATTCGCCATTTATTTTATGTTAAGACATTTAAAATTAGCCTAGGATGTTATCTTACACTTCAAACGATGAAATTTAAAATTATACATATGGTTATTATTATCTAATGTGAAAATGAACATGAAATAACCTTTTCTACTTCCCCATAAAACTTCCCCCTATTCTACATTTCTTATGCTATTTCTCTTTATTTTTCCTAAAATGCAACTTCTTCATTTGCCTTTTTCAACTAACATTTCACTTCGTATTCAGTTGATAATGAGTCATCGTATCTTTATTTTACTTTTGACCACAGAAATATCATAAAATCAGCAATATTGATTTTATGGAAGTGGGTCCTAGTCCCACATTGGGATTGGCCCATCGAAATCATTACAAAGGGGAAGTTTCTTCCTTCTTCAAAATGATCACTGGTTCCCAGCGAGAGGAGGGTCCCTCTAAGGTGGATATTCTCACATTTGGGCCAGCCAGCCACTATCTGGCCATCATCGCCTTGGACAAGAGATAGTTGGCTGATTTCAATGTTAAACGGACCAAAGTTCTGAAGAATATGGTTGCCAACATTCGCCACCTCTCAGCTGAAAATGGCACCTAGGTTTGCCGGGAAAGTGAGGGTCTCCCGCTGAAAAAACAATCCCAGCTCAACCACCTAACTTGTAAGATGTAACAGTGTTCACAGCCCTCTGAGGGGCCCCAAGCCTCAGAAATGGTAACCATTTTTTCTTTCCTTCTATTTTCCCTCCTACATTAAATGGGCCGTGGAATTTTATCCCCGGTGTTGAACAATTAATTGGGCAATATAGTTTTGTGAGTTATGTTATATGTGGCCCAAAAGTTATGCTATGGCCACATACATCAATTTCGTGGGGTGAATGTTCACCAAAAATTTATCATGTGAAAAACTTCCGTACAAACTTGTTAAAAATAATAGTTAAATTCGAGTAATTGTCATACTGGAATGAAGCATTTGGAATCCTCTGAATCATTCGGTATTGCGTCTACCTGTAGGCCCACACTGGGCTCCTTATAATGTTAATTGCATTCTTTTGTTTATCTTTATTTAATAAACCTTTTTTTAAATGATAAATTTCCTGTGTCAGGCCACCGCGATCTCCAGCTTTCGAGTCAGCGTTAATTGTAAGTTATTTTGTACGTAACCAATTAAGCGGTCACAACGCGAGATATGTCCTTTTGAGAATATTTTAGCAAAATAATTTTAAATAATAAAAATTATTTAATTCCGGAGTTATTCTAGCTGTTCCAAGGTATTGGCTAATTAAAGATCTTGCAATTAGAATGTGGGAGAAACGTTTTCAAATATACATAAAGTGGAAGAGTTCCTAAATAAACATAATTTTGCATCTTAATATACGTTTCGTTTCATTTCAACAAAATCAATTATTTTAAAAATTTCAAATGACTTTTTAAAATTTGGAAAATTTTATTGTATCATTGCCACTATTCGAAACGGCCCAAATATTTTCATTTTCATCAGCAAATAAAGTAAATTCCAAGGTATAAGGATTTATCCCTGCTGAATTGAGGAATTGAACTTAACATGGATTTCCATGTATCGAACCTGTATTTAATTTTGAGTAATCGAACCTGGACTTAACGTTGAGAAATTGAACCTGGATTCAACGTTGAAGAATCTAACCTAACTACAGAGGAATCGAATCAGTATTTTAAGGAAACAGTAATTACCGGTTGTTGTTTTTGGTGTCATCTTAATCTCGCCAAATTGGCGACTTATAAGCAATAACAAACAGCAGTTTTATTCTAAATAATTATTCCAACCAACAAGTTGTTCGTTTATTAATACCCTAATTAAAAATCAACAAATAAACCCATCACAACCTAAATCAGCAATCACAATAATTAATTAATAATATAAACAAAGTATATCATACGCCACCAGCTATTGATGAATCTTGGCAAATACAATACTCTAAATGATGCCATATTAAAGATTGCCTTAAAATATTTCTTACGGCATTTATGGTATTTGTCCGAAGAACTCATTGCCTTTTCTTTTTTTTTTTTTTGATGAAAAATTTCTAAGAAAACTAAAGAAAAATGGTCCAAGCTATGGAAACATAAAAAAATAGAATATCCTCAAAGAAAGCAGTTGTCGATCCAGATGTTTTGCATTTAAAGGCACTACATCGTTTTGTTTCCTCTAACACTAAAATATTTTTTTTTTGAAATTTTAGTTATTTCGTTAGATTTTTTACAAAACAAAATAGAGACACAGACTGATGATGTTAAGTAAATCAAAGTAAAGGAAACTGTTTCGTTCATGAGAGTTGTAAATGATACAGCTGAAAGAGGAATTGCCCTAATCATTGAGTACAATAAACTACTTACGAACGATGAAGACCAAAAGACCAAAACAATACTTGCTCCAAGTTGTAAAGGTTTTAGCAAAAAGTACCCAAACCGTAATAAGCAAACTTTGTTGAAATAAGTTGTTTTGAACATTTATTCGAATTTCATTACTTCTGTACAATTTTCAGGTTTGTGTTCATAACTGATGTAGTCGTTTGGTATTATAAGCCAATTGCGTAGACTATTATTAACCAAAATATATATATTAACTCCATACTGTAAATACTCATAATATACTCTTCCATGCTATACATACTCGCATACTGTGAAGGTGGTAGCTTCCCCTAAAAATATTTCGATATTCGTAACAAATTTAGCAAAATATTTTTTTGACAGATTGAACATATTTATGGGTTGGGAGCAAACAAATTAAAAAAACATTTTCGAGACCATATAAGGCGTACCCTAATATATATATATATATATATATATGCAGAAGCATGCAGATATGCATGATGGAAACAACTAGAAAGAAATGCAAAAAATAACCACTTGCCTAAGAGAAGAAATAAAATTAAAATATATTATTGTTAAAGTAAAAACAAAAAACCGAAATAGTCTGGACATACTGCACCCACCAACTGGCAAATGATGGGCATCTAGAATTCCCAACTGCAGTTAAAAGGACCATCAAATGTCTAGAAAACGAAGAAGGAAAAGGGGTCTTGGGTAATATGAAAAATCGGATTATCACTCAGTATCGACTTGGGTAGAAAGAACTTGCAGAGACCTTCATATAGTAATGAACAAACAATGTATAAATACCATGACAATGAGATATGAGTTTATGTATGTGTATGTATGCTTATTTTTGCGTGAATACATATGAGTGCGTGTATGTACTCTTATTTTGCGTGCATATATGTATGTGCGTGTATGTATGCTCATATTTGCGTGTATATGTTTGTGTGTGAGCGCTCGTGAATGTGTGGTCTTTGGATATTTGCTTGTAGAAAACTGTAATTCTTCTAGTTTTAAGGCAAATTTAATTTTGAAATGTAAATAAAGCTTCTTTAATAAATTATGATCATAAATTCCCAAAATAAACTTCCAACTTATATTAATTATTCAATAAGAATAGTTGCATAAATTTCCAAACAATTAAACATTTACTGTTAATTTATCGAAATCATTCCCAACGAATTCTTATATAATATTGCTCGGGTTTTTTGTTGAATATATTCCTTGTGATTTTGAAACCATTTCAGTAAGTTTAATGAATTTTATGGTTTCAAACATGGTCGCTTTGTAATTTTCTAAGCGTCTATTTTACAAAATGACCCCACGTTTAAATAAACAAATTGAATGAATGACACAGGAAGATTCGGTGATACGCAATTGGGAAAAACTAACCTATCTGATTCCATCACGCATTTCGAAATTGTTTTATTCCTCTAAAATAACACTCATTATTTCATGTTCACATATTTATACCAAAAATATTCATAGAACGATGAATATTCATGAACGATGGGTGCAATGGTGTTTCGCATAGAAATAACGGCCGTAATTTGCAAAAGCTAAAGCAAAAAAAATCGAAGACATTAAATCAGACAAATATAAAATACAATCCCGTTAATTTTAGGTATTTAAAAATGTATGAAATATCTGAAT
>QLNU02015003.1:71403952-71415616 GCA_006491805.2 Dysdera silvatica | reverse complement strand
TTCTACCAAAATTGCTGCTGCCTTGCACAAATTCAACTTTCGCGTTACCTTCACTCCAATCAACAAAATAGGCTTTTCTCATCTTAAGGATACCATCCCGGATTCTGACAGCTGCGGCATATATTCCATTCCGTGCCAGTGTGGCCAAATTTATATCGGTCAAACACGGAGAGCACTGCGCCTCAGACTAAATGAACACGAAGCTTATGTCAGAAAGCAAGAATTCCATAAATCGGCTCTGGCAAAACATTCATGGGAATTCGGACATCAGTTTCTATTCTCCAATGCACGTATTAATAAAAAAGTCAACTCAACACTTGATCTCAGTTTCTTTGAGGCATTTCACATTCTATCAAACATCAATGTTGCAGTTAATGATCAACTCCTTAGTAACTCTATATCATCCACTTGGAAAAACCTTTTGGGTCTCACGGCTGAAGACGTCTCCACAAATACGCTTTACTCCTCCGCCCAATCAAGTTTCCAACCGACGTGATGGCAACACCGACCAACAGCACGGACATAAACAGAAGCCGCCATTCGCTCTGACGACGGTAGCTGGTTAACGCTATCGAAATAGCTATCAGCAGTGTTATCGTGTTAATGATTTTATCGAACTGCACCATAAAAATTGTTTTGCATTTATTTCTATTGATTAGTGCAGTGTGTCGCTATTAAACTATTCACTTATTAAATATTATGCGTCTTTAATAAATAACCACCCATGTCTTGGAATATAATTTGCAATTGCTATAATTCCCAATAGCTCTTGTAGAAATACTGCGAATCTATGAACAAACTCCATGCCCCGAGAAGTTTCGCTCCTTGACTTACCTTTAATCGCAAAACGTGCTACGCTGCATATTTGATATCGTTTCTCTTTCAAGGTTTGCATACTAGCTTACGTTTACTCGTCTGCATCAAATATGTGGAACCTCTTTATCCTTGAAATGCAACATTTTCGCTAAATAAGGTGGTAAAACATTAAATATTTCAAAAATTGACAAATGGTGTATTTTAAATAGAGTGATGAAATATTTAGTTAAAGTGTTTTTAAGATTTAACTTTCAGTTATATTTTGGATATGTGTCTGTAGAATAACGCTTTAATATATTTGAAAATAAATTTCGTTGTATTTATCCTCTTATAACCTTAAAAACATGGTTTTTTTTTTAAATTTCGAACTTTAGGAAATGAAAGTAATTTTTCTCTTGAAAACTTATAAATGACTATTTTTGACAGAAGTGTGGAATCTTCGCAGATGTAAGTTTAAACTCACCATAGTACGATACAAATACATACACTAACGAAGAGATATTGATAAATATAATATAAAGGCGATTGAAATTATCTC
This sequence comes from Dysdera silvatica, assembly GCA_006491805.2. Taxonomy (NCBI): domain Eukaryota; kingdom Metazoa; phylum Arthropoda; class Arachnida; order Araneae; family Dysderidae; genus Dysdera; species Dysdera silvatica. The sequence goes on along the minus strand of QLNU02015003.1, from coordinate 71,414,262 downwards.
TTTACCTTTCGGAAATGCGTCATATATCATAAATATGATATACACATTCTAGTGAACTTCACTGCATATTGATAAAGTTGAAGTACATTATTGAATATAATATAAATATAGAAATACTGCATATTGATAAAGTGGAAGTACATTAAATATAATATAAATATAGAAATAGTGCGTATCGATACAGTAGAATTCAAACTCATACGATTTAGTGCTAAAATCTGTGTTGCTAAATCTATGTAGAGTCTTCTCTACATTATGAGTTTGACACTAATTTAATATGAAATGGTTGCATTATTTTCAAGTATGGGGTTATTGAGCTAACACACAAGTCTATACCTAATATAACAAAAACGTTGAACATTAGTTACAGAGAGATCACTCCCTTAATAAAGCCGCAAAATTGCGTATGCATTATACAGCTTTTATTAATTATATTATAATTATATTTACTATAATTAAAAAAATTTAATAAAAGGGTAAAAAGCCACATTTTAGACAACTCGGTATACCACGGGATAGCATTACTCATTGCTCGATAGATCAAAATTAGAGTTAATAATAGTCAGTTAATATCATTATATCAAAATAAAATTTTAGCAAATTGAAATTCTTATTACAAAATGACTGCTTATTTCAAAAACCAGATATTAGAATAGGAAAATTTAACCTTTTTTTTTAAATACAAAATGAAAGAAAGGTGTTGTAAAATTTTATTAACCCATGGCGCCTTTCGCCTTACATAATTGGCTGAAGGCTCCCAAATATGTAAAAATGTACAAATCGCGCGCTATTAATGTTTTTTATATAACATCCACGTAAAACGGTTGCCAGCATCGCGACGCATAAACCCGTCTTGACTAAAATCTTGCTTGCTTTTTGGTTTTACGGCTCAAAGACTACAGTGGTCATGCTGCGCCGGGACCTACTGTTTTCCGAGGAATCCGAACCTCTTAAGGCCTAGGGAACCAAACCCCGGACTACAGTGAGCAGTGCGATCTTTATGAGATCTCTGAGTAAGCGTTCTTTGCACTGCTGGGAGTCGAACCCGGATTAGCGGCGCACTAGGAGAACGCGTTACCACACTGCGCCACCGCAGGGCTGACTAAAATCTGCCACGTTTCTTGGAGTTGCGACGCACAATTTCAAACCTCTACTATACAATAACAAATAACTAGTTTCATCATTTATTGAAGCTCTGTGTGCTTATTATTTATTATTATCCCCTCCTTCTTTCAATATGTCTCTTCCAGAGATGAGACGGGTTGAACCCGGCTAGGGCTCGGCCCCAAAACGGGCTTGGGCTCGGGCTCGTTAGGCGGATAAAACTGAAGCCGAAAATTGATTTTTCAATATCGAAATTCTCTAAGGAATACAATGATATAATTCATTTTCGTGGATTGTAGAAATACGTGTGTATGAAAATTCGAATGAAATTAAATGTTGTTTAGCAATTTATTTTCAAATTGCAATCTTACATCAAGGGTCTAAATTTATATTTCAAGTTTCGGGTTTGTGCGGACTCAGGATGAAATTCCACGAAATATTTCGACCTCGGGCCCGCTCGGGCCTGGAAAAATTAGCCGGAACTCATCTCTAGGCTCTTCACATAACAGGGCCAAACTAAATTTTTTTAAAGGAATTTAAAAAAAGAATACATTCCTAAGTCTGGTATTGAGCTCAGAACTCTCTACAGTGACGAACAGTCCGTATCGCCTTTAATAAAGTTCAGCCTCTTTGCTATTAGTCGTTTCCTTCAGTGTGTGGCTTCATTTTTCTGAGCAAAATTACTTTTTTTAGAGGAAACAAATAGACTCGGATTTTCGACATTGAACGTAAAACACAATAGGGCAGGTGTTGTATATTTTTTGTCCTACAGTTCTCTTCACATAAGTTGTCAATTACATCCAAATATGCAAACATATATAAATAGAATTTTATAAATATTTTACATAATGTGCTGTATAAAATGCTAGTGAATTCAATGTTGCGATGAATTTGGCCCGCGACGTCTCAAGAGACCTCGACGCACAGTTAAGAATTGACGCCGTATAAAATAAAATATGTTTACGTTGCATACGACCAAGCTTACATAGTAGTACCAAACCCAGAAATTGAGAAGACGTTATGTGATATCGGCTGGATTTTCCCAGTCCACGTCCCGCTCTAGCCTCCACTCAGTGTCTCACAAAGACAAGGCGTGCATCCGAATACACGATGCGAGTCCCTAGTTTTAAATGACTCGAATTCCCTGAGAAAGTATTGATCTCGACGCAGCATACCTTTCGCTCCCCTTTCGTTTAAAAACACGAACAAAACCACAAAAATTCGATGTCTCATAATACTTATTATGTCAATTACTTTCAGTCTTCGCTTTGAAACTATAGCACCAGCACTTCTACCTGACAAGAGGCTATAAAATGCAATTTCATAAAAACAACCGACACAGTGGCGGATTAAAATTTTTGAGGTCCCTGAGCTACTAGTGTTTTGAAACCCCAGTCAAATAATTCAAAATGACCGCCTACAAGAGCACACGTGGATGGAAACCCTGTAGCTGGCGGTGGGCCTTGGGCCGCAGCCCCTAAAGCTCATGCGGTAATTCGGCACTGAACTGACACAGTAAGATATATATTTTAAGCTTTAACTTAAACCAAATGATAAATTTTGAGCACTTTTTCAATGAAAACATTAGTATAATAATGGCATTAATCATTGCAATAAAAGCTGTATTCAAATTCCGAATTAATCTATTTGCGACGAAAAGTTGTCTTCTTTCTAATGTTTGAGTCTTAAATGTTTGGGCCACTAAAAACGTAATTACGGGAAAGCGGTTGTTAATACGTTAAGAATTGATGACCTACTTAAGTTGCAACAAATGAGCTTAATTAATTTTCCTAGTATACCATGGGAATTAATTGGGTGAAATACATTTACTGCGGACGATAGCTTATTTCCGACAGTGGATGAAATACGTACGTGCCTTCAATATCCGTCCCTGGAGATACGCTAGGCAGCACAGATATCGTTCGCCTTCCAAAACCATTCCTGCCATTTCATGATTATTTTCCTTTGAAATTCTGCGGCTGTCTGAAGATAAAGCCCGGCATAATAGTTTGCAACTAAACTTCATCCAGACTAGTTTCGATCAAAGGAGGCTTTTAGAGTAGGAAACTGTATTAAACATTCATACGTAAATTAATTTCATTCGTTGCTTTCGCTGATTAGAGATCTGTTCCAAAAGACATCATAAGTACAAAAGACGAAGCCTAGTGGCATCAGAGGCAGAGTATACAATCTTAAACTTGCGTTCTCTTGATGAAGCTACACTATAATACATTATATATAAATCGTTCACTGGAATAACTTGCGTTTCGAAACTACAAACCGTAATTGTTTCTTCCCATTACTTGTGGTTAATCGTGATTCATCTGAGGCCATCATTTTCAATACACATAGATGCTGACGCGTGAGTTTGTGCGTTCTTTCCATGTGGCTTTTGGATTTAGCGCGTGCGCAAAGTACCATTTAAAGACTGCCTGGAGAAGCATTTCTTGTTTCTGCCACTTGCCGCCAGTGCCGGTTCTGGGTTGTTGACCGCCAGCGTGCCACAGATATTTCGCCGCCCACGCTGCGTGGGCGTATTTACCATTTTGTCGCTCCAATACTACTTTTCTGCCGCCTCTTCTTACTCGTCCGTTCTCCCCCCCTCCCCTCCCAATCAGTGGTAGGAACATAAAAATTGTTACATTCAATATACGCCCAAAACTTTTGTATTGACAATAAATATTTAAAAAAAAACAAAATCATGAATTGAAACATAAACATTAGATAATATTAACTTATATTGAAGTATGTGTGTATATTGCGTGTATTTCGTTTTTTAAATATTATTTTGCGCAGTGCGTCACTCACTTTTCACATTGAAGCATTATTTCTTTTTGGTATATAATGAATCACTTCATTGAAATAAATTTTAATTTTAGCAAAAAATAAAAGCCTATCGAACACTGGTATTTAAATGGAAAGCATGACGTCTAGCTTTCTTCTCGGCAAAACATCTGATTATATCATCCTATGATACTGATTTTGTTATATCAGACTCAATACACAAAATTTTGCCACTCTACTAAAAACTATTCGGAAATACAGCACTTCACCACCCCAACAACCCCCATCCTCTTTTTTTTCATAAGTGAATATGATATTCTACATTTCTAAACCAAGCTATGTAATGGGTCAGCCACTATATTTTTATGACCGTCTTATTAAACTAGCAAAGGCAAAAATTAATTTGTGAAGAAAACCTTTATTTTAATTCGGAACAAAACTTTACATAACTGTATAAAATTATCGTACCAAAATAACCAAAATCCGGACCTGGTCCAATGGTTTAATGAAAATCATATTAATATTTCATAGCGCGTGTTTTAAAGAATATCTTAGGTTTCAATATTCGGCAAGTACATTTTTTAAAATAAAAAATATTCTTCTAAAGTGATAGCTGAAGGATTGGGAGTCAGGATATAGCTGCACGTCTCTTCAATGTTTATAGGTTTAAAATGTAACAAAAGCTTTAAAATGGTACAAAATTTGAGAAACGTAAAACGATACCAATTTATATAGAAACTCATACATGTACAGGCTGAGTTTAATCCACCGCACCTCCGATACATTTTTGAAATCCTTATGTTATTATAAGCCTATTTGCAAATCATTGTTGGGTCGAAAAATGGAATTTTATATGTCTTTTTTTAGTTATTTCGAGCGGACCATGTTTGTTGATTCAGCCAATCATGGGTTAGGGGAGGCCAACCTTCTTTTCAAGATTTCACGCCCATTTGACGAGACATTCGACATGTTCAGCCAAATTAGTATAAGATGTATTACGGCAGTATTTCGTTCCAAGAAAATAAGTTTAATTATTGGTTTTATGACTATTCAACACAGAATAGACTGAACTGAATGATTTCATATTTTGGATAGAAACTGATTACGCAATAATAAATTAGACAGAATTGAATTGTAATCTATAGCATTCGCCAAGAAAGCTCGCTAAATTCTTAAATGCAATTTTCAAAAAAAAAAAAAAAAAAAAGTTTGGCTGACATTATTTCGCGAAAACATTCACGCGCGGGATTCAAAATAAAATGAATGCTTCTCTTATGCACAAACTGAATTGCAACTTGCAATGTGATTATAAAAATTAAAGTAATTTGTTTTCTGCTATGACTTTCAGAAATAAAATGAAAGGAATATAGAACTTCAATCTAACGAATAGAGAAAAAAAAACCTTTACAGCTACTTCAAAATCAAATACGTTTAAATTTAACAAGTTAACGCCAGCTCTGTATTACTGAACGTATTCTAAACTTTTAGAATACACACCGCGTTCGCTTTTTCACATTTTTCGACCAACTAGCTACCTCGCCACGTGTTGCCAAAATGCTTGCAATTCAAAAGTTGAACTACCTTTTAATATTTAATTTCTCGATTTCCAAGGGTCTATAGCTGCTAATTTTCATACATTAAGGATTTTAATATATCTGCATTAAGCTCAATTAAATTCGTTAGATTCGGCATGTGAGCTTCGAGGATGGGGGTTTACTTGTGAGCTTTCCTGATTTTCTCAGTCTGTAATGCTAATCTCCTAAAATTTAATATATATATTTATAGGTAAATCCGCCCATGATTAGACGGCCGAGCCGTAGACACCGAGAGGAGTTTTTGCAATTTTTAAGGCCGAAACATGTGTGAGAGATTAAGAGAGTCCGGCTGTGATTTTACTGGAGCCGTACAAAGTGCAATCTGCTACTTACAGTACCAAAACAGAAAATGACAGTTTTTGTGTATGTGTTTTTAAGTATTTTTTTGAAATCGTAAAAAGTAAGTTTTTATTCTAGAAGTACATTATCGAATGCGGCCGCCCTGGAAATTGGCCGCCTGCGTGCACTCACGGCACACCAGGTAGAACCGGTTCTGCGTGCCGCCATTTGGACCATGTCCGAGCTTCGATAATGTCGTATTGCTACGCTTGACCTTAACGTTAGCCTTGCACCTGACTCGTTCACCAACTTCAAGCTAATGTTTGTTGCGTTCAAATAATTTTGTTATTTTAAACTTTTAGTTTTGTTGCTAAAATTCTCGCCGTCACTGTCTATCCCAAATACCGAACGAGACGCATACTGAAGGAACCGAAGGGCACACGGAAGATAGCGCCTTCGGATCTAGACTGATGAAAAATTGACAATCTTTTAACCATAAACACTCATATCTATAAACAAAACAGCGTGAGTTTAAAATCGTTTTTATAAAACTGTCAAACACTTCCGTAATCAGCTATTTTTTGCTTTTATAATCTAAAGCTTTACTATCAGTGTTAGTCCCAGTACCCTAGCTAGGATTTAATTTTGAGGGTTCAAAAAAATTTTAAAGCATGTACCCATACAATCACAACATGCAAAATCGTAGCCAAGTCCCATTAAAAATTTAATTTTGTGGAGAAGCCGCTCCCTAAGGTCCTGTGTATGCGGGCATGGTTAGTCCTCAAATTTTGGACACCAGTGTACTAACAATATGATAACGCAAAACATTGACTTTATAAATTATTACATATAAAACAAAAACTCTATTCGCTTCTTTAAGGTACATTCGCGTGAACTGAATATTATCTCACTGTGGATACAAATATGCCATCCACTATTCATAGTTTTGGACTTCAGAAAATCAACTGAATCATTTCTAAATATTCAACTATAATACGATTAATTCTATTAAACCATCGATTCTATTCGATATTATTATAGCTATGATGGACATCTATATTTTTTAAGAACATACTTCCAATTTTGAAAGCGCTGGGGAAAGCATGATGATGTATAAACAGTTTCATGTCCTATATCAGGAATATGAGATCCTTACGTTTCCCAAGTAGAACTAAAGCTTTTAAGCGCCACAATTCGAACCAAATTACTTTAGTGGCAGTAAATTACCTCTCGGGTATTCAACTATTATAATTCAAAGGGGCTGTGTCAATTCAACCCAATTTCCATATTTCTAAACGCAAATTTAAGGGACATAAATGCTTGAGGGTATCCATCTAATGGACACCACCTTGGGTTTTAGTAGCTTGGAATTTAACTATGGTTTAAAGGCGGGTAAATTGTGTTAATTTAGAGCTCCTTTTAGTGAAGAGATTTTGTGAGACCTCTCGTATCTCATTCAAAGCCTATAATAAATTCACACCAAAAATACAAAAACGTTCCTCAAAATCAAAATTGATGAGATACCTTACAAACCATGGTTCCCAGTCATTTTATCACGCACAAAACAATTTTCTTACCACATGCCAATCTATACATATTATATTCCCCTTTCTATACATATTATATTCCCCTTTCTATACATATTATTCAAAGCTAATCTACATATTATTTACAGATAATCTAAATATTATTTAAAGATAATATACATATTATTTAAAGACAATATACATGTTATTTAAAGACAATACATATTATTTAAAGACAATACATATTATTTAAAGACAATCTACATATTATTTAAAGACAATCTACATATTATTGAAGGAAAACGTAAACAACTATTATTTTTCACTCCATGGACACAAATATAGAAATAAATAATAAATCAGTACAAAAAAGTTATGTACAATACTTTTCTATTTCTGTGGATATTGGCTTCAGTCAATTAACTATTTAAAATAATGTCATAGGAGGAGAAATTTTAAAATTTATGAAGTTCTTTGGAATGTTTGTCAATGCACTTCAAGTTATTGGCAGAGTCCCTGGAAATTCGCTGTGGAATCCATTAGTTCATAAACACTTTGAGAAAAAAATGTTTAAGTAACTTAAAATTTCATTTAATATGTTATAACTTTAAATTATAAATTGAAAGCATTTATAGACGTTTATGAATAATTTATGCGCAATATATAAAATATAATTCATTATGCAAAACTTATTGAGAAATTTACATTTATACATATTTAAATTTACCAGGATGCTAATTATCCATCAGTGCTGTTCTAGCGTTCTATATCAAACAAATGATTCATACATCCTTTGTAAATAACCTGACGACACATGTATATTTTATTTTACTACTGAATATATATATATATATACATACATGGACATATAGATATAAGCCTTTTATCTATCTGTTTCTGATTTATTAGGAAATAAATACGTATTTAGAGTTTTTACATATCTTCTCATAATATAAGCATTTTCACCCTTAATTCTTCCATTTATTTATCGTCTTAAATTGAAGAATGAATTCGATGTATAGGAAATTAATGGAATGCACGTGATGGCAAGTGAAAGATTTGTAAATAAAACATCCATTGAAAAAACTCATGGGATATAATAGAAATACCTGAGAATGTATTATTTAGAAACAACATTATCGTTAATGAGTTTTATTACACAAATTAATAATTTTCCCAGTTCGATAAAATGTTTTCAAATAAATTCTCACAACTATTCAATTTTTATTCAAATATATTTCCATTTATAAAGCATATTGCGCTATATATATATATATATAAACCCACTTCATGACTTCCTGCAGGCGTGTACACTTTTGAACGATAAATAATATCTATAATTTCAAAAAGATACCAGAGGTGTAGTTTTACCAGAATGCACCACAGCGCCTTTTTTTCCTTAACTAATCCGTGCGCTTCATGTCTCACAAAATAAAAGCGGTTAATGTTCGGTTTTTACCATGCCCTCAATAAATCTTAATTTCTCATCAATTTGCTTAAACGACACCTAATGTAACACATTGAGGGCTTTGTTATAGTAACAATAACAAAATAATATTAGTTTTATCGGAAGGCATTTGAAACAACAGTAGCCTATGCTGTCACACTGCCTTTGGCTTGCAAAATTCTTTCCCCTTTATTAAATATCGTATTAATTGGCAATCAAGTTTATAAAACTAAGGGATGTTGTTTTCGTTGAAGTTTTGATTATAATTCGCTGCAAGATATTGGCTATAATAGTTTCATATACATTCCCATATAGCACAAAACGTCCGCAGGACATCCTGTTTTGGTCCCTTATGTCGATACTTTGTCCACACATAATGCGGACATATTTCTGACGTTCGTAGGATATTCGTTTTGGTATGTCCCTATGATGTTCTTTTCGGACACCTCTAGCATTTGCGTACGCAAGTGGGTGTTAATGGGGGTTTAACCCCCCCCCCATTGCAATGAAATTTTGCATAGGAATATATGAGTTATAGCTTTGTAACCCCATTGCGTAACCCTCCTTAAGAACTTTCTGCGTACGCTTACACAGATACAACAAAATGGTGCGAAGGTGCGGACATCCCCAACGTCACCAGGACATTCAAAATACACTGATGGACGTTCGTGGAACGACGTGCAGTGATTTATATGCACACGTAAAATACGTCCTTTGAGGGTCCTGAGGATGTCCGCGGAGAACATATTTCGGAGGATTTTAGGACAAAAACTGGAATTCCTTTTAGCATGTTTTAAGACTTGTTACTGCGGATTTTAGGACATTTTTTAGAATTATTTAGAATAGCTCGATTTCCTTTTCGGACGTTTAAAGGACTTTACCTTAATATTTTAAGGATCTGTTAAGGCGATATGTAAGACAAAAGTTGGATTTATTTTTTGTGATGGTTTAGAGACATTAATTGGATCTTTTCAGGACGTTTATCAGTGGTTTTAGCGACAAAAGTTGGATGGCCGTTCCTAGGAAAAAAATTGGATTCCTTTTTAGTGTATTTTCAAGACGTGTTGCGGTAGTTATTGGGACAAAATTGGATTTCCTTTTAGGATGTCTTAGGGATATTATTTGGAACTTTCAGAGCTGTGCATGGAACGAAAATGGCATTAACACTAATTATTACCTTAGACATATAGGTTTCTTCAGATCATGTTTCACCTGAACATATGTAAAATTATATTTCCATATATATGTATGATCAGAGTAATTAATAAGTGAAAGTTCTTTTCGTTGTATTTTACCACTTGATTCTATTGCTAATATTTATAACAATGAACTTTTAAATTATTTACCTAAAGTTTACTTGCTAAATATTTTTTAGAAAACCTAGAATTTTCAGACTGACAACTTTCTTCACATTTTAAACCCCCCCCCCTTATGAGGGGGATTGATATTTCCTATAAATGACTTGCATATAATCTCCAAAGAATATTCTTCATCAGAATTCACTCTTCAGGGGATGTAACATATTAATGGAAAATAGGATACGTTAAATTTCATTTTTCTCTCCTTATAATTTTA
>QLNU02015003.1:71376963-71400074 GCA_006491805.2 Dysdera silvatica | reverse complement strand
ACGTGCAAATAGGGCCATAGGTCGAGCTAAGAAGTCAGTGCAATGACGGGATGACCCTTTCATCGTTTATCAAAATTAAACTGACTGCTATTAAAAAAATATTCCCCTTCCTTTACTATGTTTTGGATATCACCATTTTGAATTATTGCGTGCTAAAATATTTATGCAGATTTTCCTTAAGAGACAACATGGCAAATTTTCTCAGAGTATGTTTGATAATATGTTTTAATTGAATACCTTTTTATCAACATTTCTAACAAGCATCAGAGTCATCACCGGAGTCTTTATTTAAAGTAAGTTCGCTCACAATAGTGTGAATCGCAATCACGACGTCCAGTTTTCTGTGCGCAGAAAATAATTTGAAAACAAATGCTTTGAAGATTATGCAAACCACAATGTCCATTTGTAAACATCATTACTATAACACACAGGAGATTAAACTATCATCACTTCAGCCACAAACGGTACATATCGTTGACTTTCCTCCTCCCTGAAATATAGGAGCCATCTGCGGAAGATAAGAATTTCTTCGCGAGAAGTTTGATTTTGGGGCCATTAAAAATGGCGGCCACTTCCCTGGATGGGATTTTAATACCGGATCGATAGATTGCACCCCTGCAAAATGGTATCTAACAAATAGGTTTAATTAATTTTGCCTGGGGAAGGAATCCGGATCGAAATTAAATCAGCCCGGAATGTTGAATATAAGACGATCCGGCTAGATGATACCGGCCATTAATTAGGATCTAAAATTTTGCACGAGAGTTGGTAGGTATTCAGAACAATCCTAATGAGTCACAGGTGCTCTGCATGTGCCATAAGTTTCCTCTTGAGCTCGAGAAATAGCCCTGATGGGATTTAAGGAGTTCTTATTGAGCGTCGCACCAAGTTGTACTTCCAAAATCACACGTCTTACTATTGCAAGATCAATCTTAGATCTGCATTTCTAAACTTATTCTAGGGAATAATTACTTGAAAGCTATAACCCCGATGAAGAGTTTTCTTATGAAAAAAAATACTACGAAATACCATATATTATTGAATAAAATTATACACTTGAAAATATTTTTCGATTATGAAAAAACACGAATTATTTTTTAAGTCTTGCGTTTATTACCATGTTGAATACTGCTAAATTATAAAAGAATAGATGTTCAGTCTATACAGTAGGCTTAAATGCTTAAAACAATAGTAGCACTTACGCTGTATATACTGCGTGTTTTAAAACGAAATGAGATCAAAGCACCTAATTATAATTCAAAGGCATGTATTCAAATATGTATAAAAGTTAATCAAAAAGTGTGTACATTTTTTAGATTAAACACAAATAACAATCAAATTATTTCAATAAACATTAGCAGATTATGTAAGATATAAGGGAAAATATTACATTTTACGAATACAAGAATTGTTAACAATTATTTCCCGTTTTATATAGAAGAAATTATTAAATAAATAAGTACATAAATATCTATTGCTGATATACCACATATCTATATATATTCAAAGATATATATTCTGTTAAAAGATTGACTTAATTTTTCTAAAATGGTTTGCTTTAATTAAGTTCTTTCAAATTTAGCTTAATAATTTTCCTGAAAATCAAAAGTGTACATATATTTATAGTTCCATTTGAAACTACTTGTTACTTCTATACACAGAACTGGAATTAAAACAATATTTATGTAGAAATGAATTTCTAATAGTTTTAGTAATGGAAGGAAAATTGCCACGAAAATGCTTGGTAGTTGCCTCTCACGGCCACGAAGTAATCAGTTTCTAATATCCTCCATTCGTTTCATTCCCATTCCATTGCAGATTCCAAAATTCAAGTTTCAAATGAAAGGGACAGCAAAATAACGCGGTACTTCCATGCTAATTGAAAACCGAGCGATGTGGTTTATCTCCCTTTCGTTGAAAGGAAGTTAATACTCTTTAAAATATTGTAATTTTCGTACTCGTTTCTAAAAATGTTACCCGAAAATTTAATAAAAGAAACTTTTATTGAAGTGATTAAGAAGTTTTGACCAGAAACATATAAACATCTTCAGTATGATTGATTCGGACTTAAGTGAGAGGGGGTTGACTTGGAAAATGATGTTTTTCAGCTAGCTGGTTCTTTTGTTCCAATACCTAGAAGAATATTTTCAGATGTCTCTAAAAGTGTATTTTCAATTCATTTCAAGCTCGTTAAGTTTGTTTAATTTTACACCTATCTCCATTATTCATAACAGCTTTCATTTTTATAAAAATCTCTTAAATAGCACAATTTTTCCTTTATCGAGATGCGAAAGACAAGGAAAAAAATGCGTAATAACAAGTAAGGAAATGGGAGAATAAAATGAAAGGTAATTAAACGAAACTTAAAATTAATAATAGCAGGAAAAATGTAAATTTAAAAGAAATGTTAACATAAAGACCAGATATGAAGAAAATAAAGAGAAATGGAAGTAGATATAAAGAGGCAAGGTAAAAAAGGAAAACTTTCCAATTGCATATGGAGCTTCAAAGTTTTGACCCCCACTCTCCCTTTTATAAAGAGTTTATAAATTTATTATGTTGTATTACTAAATGCCGCTGAATTAAAAATCCAAATTTTTTGGACCCAGTAAACGAGAGCTTAACTACTGAAGGGAGAAATAGTGAATTATTTCGATTCTGGGCCAGTGGATATCTCATGCTCTTCAGCACACTGAAATCTCTAGTTCGAGCGCAAAGATGAATGTCTGAAATTACTATCTGTAACAACAAATGAAACAACTGCAAAAACTATGCTCCTGTGGCTTTGTATGTTGGCCATTTTGCAATTGCGTTAACTCTGAGAAAAGTAATAATACCTTACAAAAACCTTGCATACGGATAAAAAAGCGTCATTCTTGATCCTTGACGGCCTAGCGGTTAAGATACTTCGGATCGAATTCGGGCCCCAAGGCGATATCCCTAGTTCTCCTATTATTCAAAGTTCTAGTTTGAGCGGAAACGTGAGTGTAAGGAATTAGTAACTATATATATATAAAAAAAAGTCCTAAGTTTTCGAGACATGAGCACATTTCTAGAAATAGACCTACGCTCTGCGACTCAGATCAGATACTCATGATCGGTTTTATCATAAATTAATGTATATAAACTTTTCTCAGTTTTATTACAGTTGCCACAAAAGTTGTACATAGCGTCAGATGGGCTGGACTAGGTCAGACATCGTGGAGTTGAAAAGTAAAAAATAAAAAAGTCACAGGTTAGACACAAAACAATGACCTCTTAATTAATAATCTCCATAATTCTAACACAGCGATTTTCAATCGGTGTATCGCGAGAAAAGAAATAAAAATACTGAAATTAAAAATGGTGTTTAAATTTTATGTTACGTGAATATTGTGAAATATGTATATAATTAATTTAACTTTTCCCGTGAAAAGAAGTGTAATGTCCTCATAATGTAATAATTAATATTCTCGTAATTTGCTATAATGTGATGCTCCCATGAATAGAATGTAATGTCTAGAAATTAAACTATGCGAATACTTAAAAGGAAGAAAATTTGCCCTGTGACTATCAGTCAAGATAGCAGGAAGTTTCTATCAAATCTAACAACCATTTCGGAGAGTTTCTAACATGGGGTCAAAAATAGAAGGAAATGAAGGGATCGAGAGATTCATTAATTTTCCTTTGAGTGTTCGCAGAACAGAGATTAATGACTATCTTAATGGTTTTAATAAAATGTACAGAATTAAATTCAACTTGCTGAAAACTGAGTTCTTCTGCGATGAAATGACACTCGAATCTTTTACCTACATACATTATGCAAAGAACATTGCTAAGGTGTCGCAAGCCGCATTCCGATTAGCTTTTTTATTAATTTTTGCTACCAACTTCTGCAGTAAATTAAAATTTACGAAATTTTATTTAATTGAATTTACACAAACTGCTATATTTTCTTAAATCATGAAATGTAATTTAATGTATACAATAATTTTTTTTTTGCCACCCTCGTATTAATTAGCTCAAACTAGAGCTTATTTGTTTTGGAGAAAAAGAGACGCTTTCCCCATCCTGGATTCGAACCAGGGTCCCTCCGTTTAGCCCGGAGTGTCTTGGACCGCTAGACGAATGAGGATAATTTAATGTAGTATATTCTTCTATTACGCGTATATTACCTAGTTTGATACAGGAGAAAGTCTGATATTCATATTTCATATTTTGGGATAGTGGAGTTATTTTACTGTTTTCTTTTATTTTTATGGTTCAAATTCCTCATAATTGAAAATAAGTATCGATAAGTATTGATATCACAATCAGTTACATTTGAAAATTATTTAAAGGAAGATGTCTTTGAAATTTTTGTAATGCGATTTTATTCCTATCTGTCCATTGTTTTTGTCTTGCTTGCCTCTTTAGTTGCATATTTCAGATCCAGAATAAAGCATTGTTACCAAGTATACTCGTACATTACGGGCCTCTTAATCGATGTTTTTGAAAAAATAAGGTAAGTGGAATATTTTAAAACTCTCTTAATTTTGAAAATCGCACCGAACTATCTCCAGTCATTACTGCTAAATAAAACATCCCTACAACAATTTTTGAATAAAGAATTTATATCGGTTTCTTTGGCATATTGTTTGACGTGTGCATTAATAAAAAATGACTAACCGCAGAACGTAACAAAACAAATGTTCTTAAAAAAAAACAAGATCGAAAATGAAAGAGTATTAATATAGAAAAGGCATTTAGGCCAGTATGTTATTTATTGTGATGACGAAAATTCTTATAACTACTAATAAACAGCAACAATAGTCTTTGTGACTCTTATTTCCCTTCTGTAACTTCATTTTTTATCTATGTCATTAAATTATAGTAACATAATTTGACAAGTTAAGTAAATACTTAGCTACGTGCAATGTTTGTTTTTTGATCTTCCACTAACCTTATTTCCACTCACCTCCATATAATCAACCAGCTTGTAAGCTCTAATTCCTCTAATTATGTAGTCGTAGGCAGAAACCCAGCTCTTTCCTTTACAGCAGATCTTATTCTATTTTAAAAGCAATGCATTTCAGAAATCAAGGCATAATATACGATTGTATTTTCAGAAAAAAAACCCGCATATATATCTAATAAGTTTTCTCTTCATTTATTATAATTATTTTTCGAAATTCTCCGAATAATTTTAATAAGTATGAACTATATCGCACACGCGAAATGTGATCAATGTAAACAATATGCTTTTTTAAGCAACGACAATCTTTTTGTTTTTCTAAATTACCCTCAGTGTCTAAATTACAAATCAGAGTTAAGTGAACGTGAAGACAGTAATTTTGTCAGTGGTGTAGTATACTAAAATAATAATAACAACCTTTCAGGAGTTACCTGTTCCCTTTATCAATTATAAAAAAGGGTGAGAAAAGTGAAAGTTAACAAGTAGAAAACAAAACAACGACGCTCCTTTCCTCAGTGTATAAGGTTGTACGATATTATTACCTTTCTCATCGCTAACACAATGGCTATTGTGTGATGAAGAGACAAAGTTATAGAGGAAATGAAAAATGAAGAGTCATTTGTTGGTGGGAGTGCGCCTTATCTTGAAGAGCGTTTATTTGTAAAAATTCTTTAAAGTTCTGGAATTGTCTTCGGTCGGTTAATACTACGATGTCCGAATTTATCCCATTAGAAAGATTCCAAGAAGGATTAACGCTCGCTTTTTTCATCCTTCCGTGTACTTGATAAAGGAAGCAAGTATCTTCCGAAACGTTATTATAATTATTTTAATAGATTACACCAGTGAAAAACATTTGTTTTTATGGAACTCCCTGGTAAATCTTTGTCTCGTTTTATCAAGTGAGCTGGTAGATATATCTACTGCATGCTTACATATCAACTCACATGATTTTCACCAAATGTCTAGAAAAAAATATATTGCTTCGTTGCTGAAAGGACCAGTCATCTGTAGAGAGCAATTTCTCATTAATAAATTTAAACCATATACATAAATGATAATATTCACTAAAATACAAATTACGGTAGTAGCAAAATATCGTTTATCTTCAAAAATATATATACTACACGAGCCATTTTTTGCCAACTCTCTTCTATTGCGATGTTCTAATCTCCATATAAATAATGTTAGTCATTTTTAGTTTGGTAATAAGTGAAAATCTGAGAGCGAAATCTATCAGTGAAATATGTCACTAACCATATTTTCTTGTGACCGTAAAAAAGTATCTTTATAGATAATTTATACGTTCTATATCTGTCGAGATAGCGAAAATATTGATATGAAAAATCGTTATAGATAAATTTCACTATATGTATATTTAGTCAATGTCATCATAGTTATCACTTTATGCCTATTAAAGTTTTAATTTAAGCTACATTGTAAATATATCACGTGATTTATATACAATCATTGAAAAACTGCAATATGGGGACAGCAATGATTTTTAAAAAAAAAAATTCCAAAATTTGTCGCCTGAAGGTATTTAATTTCGATGCAGGAATTTTTTAACGTACAAAGTTTATGGAATAAATGTAGTTGTGCATGGTGTAATGACATAGTTAAACATGTGCATAAATTTACAGAAAGAAATACATGATAATTGAATTGAAATTAGGTAATTGAAGCCATAATCAATTATGTCATCTTTCAGCTAATTCCAATCTGTCCATCATGAGTTGAAATGATAGATGTATTAGAATCATATAACTCGCGGTATGGTCTAAAAAAAGCAATCAACAGTGGTTTTCAAAGGAAAACCATCCTTGAAACCATTTGCTCTTTAATTCTTATTTTGAAGAATTAATTTGAATCCACTCCCTGTGTTCGTTTGAACAAATGGTAAATTTTTTGAGAAACTAGATTGAACGTTACTTAATTTATGAGTCAAAAAGTGAGAACGTGCTACATGTTGGGCGAAACAATTGTTGGAATCTGTCGAATTGCATGTAAGATCGTGATAAATTGTGCATTAGCGGGAAGTGAATGGTGTTTTTTCAGCTTACTAAGAATTTGCTCTTGTGAAAGTCACGTTAATCTATATATCAATTTTTCTTATTGCGCCAAGAAATTTATCACAACGTAATTAGTTTCCCATGAAACTTAGCGCAGTCGGAAAAGTTTTTATTCAAGCAAATATTTGCACGAAGATATACACTGAAAGTTGTTTTTTTAAATACATGATGTGCGATTAATATATACATTATTAAATTAGGCAAAAGTTAAGTTAAAACTAAGAAACAAGTGTTTAAAAAAACTGGATAAAGCTTTCTTGTTCAGACCTGTGCAACGAGATTTAAATTTTAACTTTTTTAAAATTTAACGTTGATTTCGTCTTTGGGAATCTTGTTGATGTTGACGGTACGAAACGAAAAAGTTCGTTTTTGGAAGTTTAAAACTTTAATATCCTTACAGGTTTCCATTCAAAAATAGTTTTCAATTTAAAATGTGCTGCGGAGGGGTACGAAAATAAAAGCTCAGACTATGAAATATGATTTTATAAAGAACTACCAGCGACATGCTGAAAATTCTGGAAAGATTGTATGCCAGCCTTCCGTAAATTATTAAAAATTAGATTACTATCATTTTGCAGAAAACAATTTTTATATCTGTTCATGCGTCTCCTTTATTCTTAATCGTTTTTGCATTCGAACAAGATAGATGTCATAGAGATATAAGAAACAGATTGTTATATCCAATTATGAAAAATCTCTAAAACGGTTGGATATTATCTCTTACAATTAATTGTCTCTAATACATCACATATTTTGCAACCACAATGGTTTCATATTAAACATGATAAATTATGATTTCTATAAATCAGCGAATTATCAGCGTACAGTACAAATAATTGATGATTATAGTATAAAAAAATACTTAAATTATTATAAGTTATAAAATGCTGAATGAATGAGTGAAATAAACTATAATAATGTAACACTTTATGAAAACATCGCATTCTGAACAACGTTCTATATGGCGGAAATGACATATATCGCATCCATAAAGTGACGGATGAAGGGCGTTTCGACTGGTGTCGTCTCACTCGACGTTAAATCAAAAGGGGCGGCAAAATGGCCTAACGACCCCGAAGTATAAATTTGAGAAATTTGATCATCTAAGTAATTATTCTTAAAAAAGTTTCAATAAATCAAATTGGTAATTTAAAATAATTAATATTTACTCGGGAGGGACCGCCAGATTTTGAGCTCGCATCTGGCGTCATATTACTTAAATCCGTCTCTGTACCCATGCGATGAATAAATAAAGGGAATTATAGCTATATTTACATAAATATCAAAATAATATTTCTCATGTTCTGCAGTGGTAACGGATCTATATACTGTCTCGTTCAGCTGGGTTAGATACTCAATGGTAGGGAAAAAAAACCTCTTGCCGACTAAATCCTTATTGTAGTTCAAGCATAAATTCCTTAGCCCTAAGAGGTTAATTCGGAAGATGTAAGTTCATCCAATCCTACAGTAATGCAGTAGTATAGGATTGGTATAAATGCCATAAACTTGGACTTTATACCGTAGTTTATGGAAGAAACGCCGCACTCGTGATATTGAGCCTGAATCAGAAAATCGATATCGTAAACGTCGCACATGACGAAATCGCCGCCCTCGCTGTAGGGATCTTAACTACGCGTGAAAAATCGTAAACGTCGCACCGACATATCGTAAATGAGGCTAGTGACACACACATTTGATACAGTTTAAGAAGTGTTTGTAAAATTTAAATTTTTTACACCTTCTCTTAACTATCCTGAGGGGCTAAACTTTTTATCAGAAACCTATTATTTCACAAATCCTATTTAACTAGATATACGCGGGTTCTTTGGTTTCTGAACTTTCCCTTTGATTGAACAAGTTCAAAACATTTCAATGCTTTCCGTGCAATACTTGCAGTTTTTTTCAAAATTTCAATTAAACGCTTATCTTTCTCTGATAGATATTCTTCGAATAATCTAATCTTTAAACATGCCTATCTTCTAAGATATCAATACAATATTCGCAATATATAGTATTCAACTATATCAAAAATTTTGACACCAATTTATATCAGAAACCTTGTTTCTATTATTTCACGAATTTTATTGAACTAGATATAAGCGGGTTCTTTGGTTTCTGAACTTCCCTTTTGATTAAATAATTGAAACAGTATTCACGAATCTTCTTAAGTCACAAACAATAACCCAAAAATGTGTCGTCTTCGCCGGAAATACTTCTTCTTCTTGGCACTAAATAATCTCACCACACGCAAGTATAGTCGGCTTCACTGCCAACTAATTTATTATTTACAACAAACATAATTACAAATTCTTTCTTTGTATTTAAAATTAAGAATTGAGGACCATTCCCTCCTTGTCCATACATGACCGCACCTTACCTCCGAAAGCCTTTGTTACCCCCTTAAAATTGTCAAACTCCCCTTTCTTGGGTTTTCTCAGCCCATAGCAACACTGTATTTAGTGGCAGCGTCATAGCGTGGCCATGTGTGGATTTAAGTTTTAGTTCGGGTTAGTGACATAATTTATCGTCCTTCTTTCCCGCTCTTTCCACAATGGCGGGCGTATATGTAACCATATATATATATTTATTTATTTACTTATATTGGAGATTTCCAAATTCTAAAACTGAGGGCCGGACACTTTTTTCAGTATAACGTCGCATTACTTCGGTGCAATGGAAACCGGAAAAAAATCGTAAACGCCGCACCCCGAAACTTTTATATTTAAACTCCTAAACGCCCCGGCGCTTCTTCCATAAATTGCTGTACTTCCAATAGTATCGCAGAGGACGCTTGACTTTTCTGACCACCTCCGGTGGAGATTTGGTTATCTTCGAAGCAGAGATTTGGATTGTGTGAAAACTTTTGTTATCGGTTCAGTATGACTTCATTAATTAGTTTAATTTCGTGGATTGGCTAGCATTTTGAACATATTTGTGGAAAACGACGTAAAGAACCTTATTCATATCCTTTAGAGTTCAGATTTAAGAGATTTCGGCGTCTTATTGAAAGCTGACAACGTACAAAACAGATTAAAATGCAAGCTTCGGCTTTTGTAAGCGAAACAAAATTTCAATATTTGTTGCCCAGACAAATTTTCTGCTTTTAACATAGAATAAAGAATACAAGAAAAGGACACGACTTCTAAAGTCTATTCTCTCAATATCTAAAACTTATGCGGACATGTTTTCTTTTAATTTTTTTCTAGGATTTTACTTTCTCAATCGCTTTGCCAAACTCTATTTCAAGACAAAACGAAAAGTTGAGAAAAACTTGTCGTTTATGTCACTTAATACGAAGTGACAAATAAAATTGATATTTTTTTAATCAAAGCTTTATTTGAATTATTATAAATTCTTTTAAATAACGCTTTGTTTCTTACGAAGTTACTACCGATTTGACACCAGCACGGAATGACGTCTTTACTTCTTCTTCGCGACCAATCGAATTTTCCGACGATGGGGATTATATTTCTCTAGTTTAAGCTTTAGAAACGCGGGTTATAAAAGCATATCCTATAACTGGAAAAGACAGCGAAGGAATTTTTATATTTTCGGTAAGGCCAAACTAGAGTTTCGGCTGTAGCCGTAAAGTAAATTTTTCTTACCGGGATGGGGGGTGGGTATAAATTGGCCAAAATATAGCTTGCGTAATACCTGAAAGCTACCATAGCACCAG
This sequence comes from Dysdera silvatica, assembly GCA_006491805.2. Taxonomy (NCBI): domain Eukaryota; kingdom Metazoa; phylum Arthropoda; class Arachnida; order Araneae; family Dysderidae; genus Dysdera; species Dysdera silvatica. The sequence continues at coordinate 71,389,396 of QLNU02015003.1, read as the reverse complement.
TCTTGGATGTAATATACATTTCGTAAAAAAAAATAAATCAAGTCTTTGGTAAAAGATTTGAAACATTCCTTTAAGAGACGGAAATTTGCATGGCATCATCCATATTACTATTATCAAATCGATTAAGAATTTCCGCAGACCCGTTGTAAGTGTTTACTTAGACGGTATGCCCACAATTACTTTAAGATATAAATAGAATGATCATGATGAGGAGAGATCCCTGCAATTGCGCGTGACTCTTTTAATGGCAATAAATTGAAAACGATAAATATCAGGACATTAAAAAAAAGGACAGCGATATGAGAAACGTATCTAATATGCTAAGTGACTGAAAACTTGTGCATATAAGGTGTGTCCCACCGAAATAAAGCCACCGTGATTGTGTGCCATGACTGGACACGAAACAAACCAATAAGAACGAAACAAATATATTAAGAAAGTCTATATACAAATACATATTTACAAGGAGTAACTCACTCCCTGCCCCACCTGGGCAGGAAAAAAAAAATTAACATGTAAAAAAAGAGGGGAAAAAGTGTCCCGCCGAAATAAAGCCACTACTGTTAATAGCCAATATATCCGCCATGATTATATATGACTTGGAAAACACGATGTGGCATACCATTTACCAATCCCTGGAGGACAATGGCATCAATATTATCCCAGACTTCAATGATGGCAGCCTTCAATTCTGCCACAGACTGAAACTGTCTGCCATTGGCATATACAGCCCTACTGAGGTTACCCCCACACATTTTCTTGGGAAATAAGATCAAGGGAAAGGGCGAGTCATTCCATGACATGTACCCCATTATGCAAAAAACATTCACAAGAGGGTTTTGCAACGTGAATGGGGGCGTTGTCCTGCTGGAAAATCCAACTTGGGCCACCAATTCTCTCTGCAAATGGCAGTAACTGGATTTCTAGCATTTCTTGGTAATCGGTAGCCTTTATGCGGCCTAAGGGGAAAGCCAGGTTAAGTTTACCACCATAGCCGAAGCCTCCCCACACCATTAATGAGCCTCCACCTTATTATCTTTTGGAGAAGATTTCCTCTTCTTTCCTCATGTCACGCCAACAGAGTGTAAGGCCGTCTGGGCCATACAAATTAAGTTTTTTCTCATCTGAGAATATAACACGATGCCACTGGTCCTTCCAGGTTTGATGATATTTGGCCCAATCTACTATCCTTTGCTTGTGGATAGCTTTCAATATGGGAGGAGGCTCATTAAGGAAAGCAAGTAGAATTCAAAACTATTACCCAAGGTTTGTTTTGATTGAAAGAAGTGTATTGTTCTCATTGGTTTCATACAGATCTTTTATAGAGACAATACATTTAATGATATAATATACAAATAATGATAAAAATTTTCTATTTGGAATTTCTAAATATTGTTAGGTAAGAGCCGATGGTGGGAAATGAGATGCGGAGGAAAAGGGAAGGCAGATAAAAAAGAGAAGAAGAGAAATGAAGCGCAGGGTCAGGATACAGAAAGTCATCTATTTTTTTCAAATCAAGAATTATTTTGTTTGGATGGAACGCGGTAGCATTTCTTTCCTCAGAATTCGTTTTTCTTTCTGCCAGACACTTTTTTCATGAAATTTGTCGAGTTATTTTTCTTTAGCAACAGATTTCACAGAAGCATTTCCTTGGCAGACGTAACATGTTCACCCCCTATAAAAATGTTTTATGATGCAAATTTTCCCAAACGATCACTTTTCCTGTACGGAGTTTTGAATTCTTTTTCCATTCAAAGAAAAATCAGATTTCACTGTAAAAATCACCGTTTTCCCTTCCCTATTATGGCACTGTGCTTTTAACATAAATATCAACCTTTTTATAAAAACTCATGACCATTATTACAGACAATTTAAATATCATTTATAAGTAAAATGACGTTATAAGATGTGCTCCTTTACATGATATCCTAGGATGTGAAACTTTCATAGCAATGCTGATTATTATATCATTCGGATAAAATATTTATATGTTGTTCTCAAAGAATACGCTTGTTTTACTTACAAATCTTATATGGATGCTATATAAAGGTACTTTGCGTAACTGAAATATCATTACAAAAGACAGGGTAATATGTAGTCCAAAAATGCTGAAATCTTACAGAACATTCGAATCATTATATAGAACATTTATCTTCAAAAGCCCTGTTGTAGATTGGCTGAAAAGTATACGTATATTAGAAGTTACCAAAAGGTATGCGTCTCTCCATTCATTGAAAATCCGGTAAAATTAGCTCGCAAAATCTTTTCAAAATAATTTTAAGTATAAAAATATTTTTCTAAGGTGCATCAAGAAATAGATTTATTTATTATAAAATTCCAATTTTATGCCTATTTTGAGAAGGAAAAGGTTATTTCTATACAATGTTTATAATTATATGTTTCGAATAATTTATATATAAAAGTGATAGATCACATTTTCCTACGTGCCGAAAAGAATGTGTTTAGTTCTGTTAAGGACTGCGTTCGGATTATACATGTAAACATTTTTGAAATTTTATGGCTCAAGCCTATTTCAGATCATCTAGGACAAAACGTGCATATTTTCTAGGAATCTGGACCTCTGGAGCTTAAAGTATCGGATCCTGTTCTACGTATGAATATCAGCAAACACTGGGTTTTCCTGGAATCAAACTCAAATTATCCAAATGGTAGCCAAATGCTTTGCCAATACACTATGTCTTATACCTCTCCTGGTGTAGAATGACCCTTGCTGTTTTTGCGCCATACAAATATAATCAACTAACTAACTAACTAACATTGGATCAAGTGGTCCTGCAATCAACTTAGGATAAGTAAAACATCGACTAAATAGATAGAAAGGCAACAGTTCCATCCATAAAAAAAGGAGGGGGCGATAATCAGTGTTACCAGACTAAAAAGTGATTACAAATTGTATAAAATATTGGTTATTCTCTCCTCTACAGAAAGTATTCATCCTTTTCTTACTAAATAGGAATAAATAATGTGCAAAAATGTAACTTTCTATTGAAAACTGCGATGTTAATGTTAGTCTTTTAGAAGAAAAGTTTGCGGAATTCTTTATTTACCAGTTAGAAAATGATATGTTTCATTGGGACAGCGTGTTTATATTATTTCTCTATAATATATCATGATTATTGTATTGGACCCCCCGTATCCATTTCCAGCTATTTGTCTCTCCAAGTATGGCTTCAATTACCAGAGTCCAATCAAAGATTATGTTATCGTTGATCAATATGGAATACAAGCTCTCTAAATAATGGAATATAAGCTATTTGGTCAAATTGCCATGAGCTGGAGATTACTACAATGATAAGCTAATGGAACCAACCTTTAATAATGGAAGAACAAACTTTGGGAAATGGACATTAAGATGTATACTTGCTGGTCGCATTTCCGCTTGAAATATCATCCAAGATAATGATATATTATTACGTATTTACACCGAGTGTTGCATGAATAATAAATCGTTCAAGGTGGATCTAAAGACCTTATGTGACGTATCAATTGAACTAATGAAAATATACTGACAATGCAATGGATTAAATGATATGATTATAATAATTTTTAATAATGCAAATGAGCTTTATGATCACAAATCGTAATTTTTATATTCAACAGTATAATAAACAGCACACCTACTAAACTCTAATCCCCACAATTACTTTTAACCATAACTAACTAAAATTACTTTTAACCATATTAGTAGACGACTTTTCAAGGTCCAATTTGGAAACAGCTACTATAAACTTTCAGTACTAAAATATCGTTCTCTTCTAACACATACAGTTCTTTTTAATTATATTTTTTTATTTTAAAAAACGGATACTTAAATATTTTTCAGAATTGCAACCGTCCTTACTTTTATCTAGTATGCTCTTTTTTAATTTATAACATAATACTTATTTTATAATAACCTAAAATGAATGTCTGAAATACATAAATAAAGATGTATATTGATATTAATATCAGTGTTAAAGCCGAGGAAAAGTTGGCATTGACATTGCAATAGAATAGGAAAAATGTAGCCTTTTAATTATTACTTTGTTACACGTTAAATCTTAGTTGCAACGGCATTAAATTGTAGTTTTTTTTTAATTATTACTTTGTTACATGTTGAAATCTAGGTGATAACATTGTTGTCAAAGATTAAGAAACCACAACAAACACTGAGGACGTTCTCTTTGATTAGTTAAGTTTTTGCCTTCGTCAGTATCTTTCTTTTCTCCATTGAATGCTTTTGATTAAGGTTTCCACGCCGTAGGTATGTATGTATGAATCAATATTCCTTCAATAGTTATTTTCTAATTAAAGTTATTAAAAATGCATTCAATACACGCTTCTCATTTCATTATTCATGACCTCAACGTGATGATACCAACAACGTTCATCACTGCCAATGTATCTTAATAGTAACAAATTGCGCTTCGGTTTGAACCAACCGACATAGAAGCCAATCACTGTGGACCAACCAATCAGTATGACTTGAACGACAGGTCAATAAACAAACAAGGTCAATTTCCATTGATTGCTATTAGTTTAATAAATAAAGTAATACTAAATACACAAAATTGTTTTTCTGTGTTTGACAAATCATAAATCATAGAAAAACGGCCTCAATAGGTTTATATTTATAGGGAAATAGTTACAAAGTACATTACTTTCTTTCTAATGGCTTTCAAAGCATCGACTCCTCGCTTTGCCGATCTTTTAGAAAACCATAAATCGTAGGTAAGCGTTCAAGTCTTCGATACATTTTGGGATGACATGTTTTAATGGGGTGATATTTCTTGCATCTTTATATTCAGAAGAGAAGCAGATCTGTTATTGCTTTCTAGCGTTCAGTTCTCGAATTTATTGCCGTATTCATGACCGGAAACTGGTATCGTGTGATTTGAGAGTCAGTGCATGATGGGTCCAAGTAGGTGGCTATTAATCTAGCGGAAATAGCTATCAGGTTCTTCCGAAGATGATGTTTTATCCTAGGATGTTCAAAGATAATATCTGCATCACTTATCTCTGTTCCGTTACATTTATTTTGATGCATTGTAAAATATCTTATTCTCCATTTAATGAAAGGGAAGGGAAAGATAGAAAATGACATGCTGAAATAGGCGAGTTTTTGTTGCATTAACCTGGGAGAAAGGACAGATTTAGGAAGGTCAGCGCCCCCCACACCCTCGTGGATCTGCCCTTTAAACTTATTATAGGATTTAAAACCTGATATTTAAGCCTTATGCCCCTAAAATAGTTTCCAGATCTATCCTTACTTGCAAATAGTCATGAGAAAATATTTTACGAATTGTTCAAATAAATTTACTAAATTATTAAGCTATATAGAAATCTAGATTGGGTGATAGACAGTGCCGTAACTAGGAAGGTGCAAAAGGTGTGCCTGTACAGGGCCCACTTGGAAAGGGGCCAAACATGCTGTTCACAGGCAATTATATTTTCACATTTCACAATTTTCCGCCTTCCTAATACGCAGTTTGGCGATTAGATTTTTGCCTTACTTAGACCCTAAATGTCTCTGCTCACCAACAGGAGCAATCGGATGTTTAATCGAATCTTACCCAAATATCAATGTCGCTCTTCGAATATTTCTAACTCTTCCTATTTCTATTAAAAAAATAAAATCACATTTAAAGAGAAGAGAAGAATGGCTTCAATTGTTTTTGATAGTGAGGAAAATAGATGAGGAAGAAAAAGAAATATAAGAGAGAGAAAAGGTGAGAGATTAATTTACATATCACTATGAGGAAAGATATGATATTCTTTTTATAAAACTAGTCCTATGACATATTTTGAATTAATGTTAAAATAAACTGTCAATGCAATTGAAGGAATTTTACACACTTAAAATATCATTAAAACAAAAAATTACGTGAAATATATTGAACCTGCCGATTACAATAATAATAATAATTCGTCCGACCAATTGTTCATTTAACTAAGCTTAAATATAAATTTTTATGCATTGTGCAGACTTTCTTGCGAATATAAACTAAGGTTTTAACTTTTGTTTATATTTGTTCTTCTGAATTGGTTTGCCGATCCAGAAAGAAAAAGCGGTGAGCGTTCTTCAAACAATCATTCGTTAATGCGGAATCCTTGGCTTTTTGGAAGTTTCAATTTGATTTCGTTCCAAAAAATTTACATAAACTTACAATTTTCGAAACCGAAAAGTTTAATATCCTGTGTTGCTTGCGCAAGAAATGTTCAAGAAAAATTCCGCACTAAAATAAATTTAAAATATCCCAGATAGCATAGCATAAAACGCCTCCAGGACGTAATTTTTTGGTCCCTTATGTCCATATTTTGTTCACACGCAATGCGAACGTATTTCAGAACTCCGCAGGACGTCCGTAAGATGTTCATTTCCAACGTCTCTAGGATGTTTATTTCAGATGCCTCTAGGATGTAGCAAAATATGGACATATTTCGCACGTTCGTAGGATGTCCGCGGGATATTCATTTCGACACCCTTAAGATGAAGGGACATATTTCGGACGTTCGTAGGATATTCGTATCGGAATGTCCGTATGAGTTCTTTTCGGACACGCGTAGCATGGGCGTAGGCAGGGGCAAGTTGATGGGAGTTTTAACTCCCCATTGCAATGAAATTTTGCATAGGAATATATGAGTTGCAGTTTTGTAGAACCCCCCCATTGAGTAATCCCCTTACGAACTTTCTGTGGATTCATATGGTCCCTAGGATGTAGAACAATACGGACATATTTTTGACGTGCGTATGATATTCATGTATACAAAGTGTCCAAAATGATGTACTTTTGTATACCGTTCTGTTTTCCACACTCTACATAGTATTGGTTCTTCGAGCAGCCGTATCGTCATGCGCGTTCTCTTCTGCATAATCTCTATGAACGCTTACGTTTATTTAACATACAATCGCTATATTGTTAATGGGGATAGAAAAATCAATTTCTAAACTTGTGAATATTTTCTGTATAGAATCTCATGAAAATTGTTTGGCTACTTGTTGTTGTTGTAATGCTAAACACACGCAGATTTTATGTTCCTAATTTATAAAACATTAGTCAGCCAGGTAGTACAATTCAACGTGAATTCCGAACCACGACTTAACTTCGCTTTTCACTTATTGATGGGAATTTTGGCTACAGATGAGGAATCCGGCATTCTCAGTAAATCGAATTTTGGCTGTGATGAGGTAGAATCGGATTTACGTATAGGCCAAGTAGGCCCGAGCTTAGGACCCAACAGAACCCTCTTGTGTTTAAAATACTGATAATTTACAACATCAGATATTTTTACCGCGAATTTGGAACTTCATTAGAAACTGTAAAATTATATATATAAATATATCATTATATCCTTTCAACCTAGAGACCATAAATGAATCCGGCATTGTGATGAGGGGAGCCACTTATATAGGTATAATTATACCGATGGCTTCTCCGTCCTCTTTTAGTCGCTTTATTCGACAAGCAGGAGAATATGGTGAGATAAATATATAATCCCCAACCCACGGGGCGAGGAAATCTAAAACACGCCGAATATTTTAGGAAAATAATGACGACTCCTCCATTGGTGTACGTAACCCATCCCCCCCGCCCCACTTTCAAAGAGAAAGGAAGAAGTAACTAAACTATAAGTGAGGTAAAACTAGAAATACTAGTCTGTTTCGTTTCAGTAAACGTTAATTATAAGCCCTACTCAGTACAACTCTGAAAGATTTTATTTTTACAGCGTGCTGGGGGGTTTCTTGTTGAAATCTGGACGGTTTTTGTGAAAATAGAAAAGATTTGTTTGTGCGAATTTTAATTCAAATTTGTGATTATTTTTGTCAATTTTTGAATTTCGTTTTTACGAATTAACTTGAAATCGAATGTTTATTAATGAATTACGATGATAATTGTTTAAGAGAAATATAGTGATTGAATATTACGATTTGTTGATGAGAAAGTATCCATAGGTTGGAAAGATCAGCGAATTTGGTATTTCAGGAATAATTAGGATATTCGTCAAAAAGTTGAAATTAAGCCGGAAATTTAAATATAAATGTAATTTAAATATAAGTGTAATTTAATTATAAATGCAATTTAAATAAAAATGCAATTTAAATATAAATGTAATTTAAATTTAGATGTAATTGAAATATAAAGGTAACTTAAAAAAGCTTATTTTAGCCGGAAAGTTTACTAGTTTGAGAGTACACAAAATGTTGAACATTTGTGAGTACTCTGTTGTTAGTACATGAAACTATTTATTTAGCTGTGTTTTTATGCCCCCCGATATTTTTGTAATCAGGGAAAAAGTTCGTAGTTAAAAGAAATTTCAAAGTAACTTCTTTGTGTTACATATATATCTTAAAATTATAGGGAGAGAAATAAAAATGGAATTTAAACATATCACATTCTCTATTAACCTGTTACAACACCTGAAGCGTGGATTCTGATGAAAAATATCGTTCTTTGGAGATTATATGCAAGTCATTTATAGTAAATACTATTCCCCTCATGAGGGATAGAGGCGAAAACGTGAAGAAAGTTGTCCGACTGAAAGAAAGCAAATTATAGGTTTACTAAAAAATGTTTGGCAAACAAACTTCAGGTAAATAATTTAAAAGTTCATTGTTATAAATATTATCAATGAAATTAAGTGGTGAAACACAGCGAAAAGAACTTTCACTTACTAATTACTCTAACCGTACATATGTATGGAAATATTGTTTTCCATATATTCAGGCGAAATACGATCTGTAGAAATGTATATGTCTAAGATAATGATTAGGGTTAATGCTATTTTCGTCCCATGCACAGCCGTGAAAGATCCAAATAATATCTCTAGAACATGCTAAAACAAAATTCAATTTTGTCCCAAGAACTACCGCAACACGTCCTGAAAACATCCTAGAAAGAAATCCAAAATTCTTCCTAGGAATAGCCGCAACATTTTCTGAAAATATGAAGATAATGTCATTAAAACGTCCCAGAAGGAAATCCTTTTGTCCTAAAAACCACCGATGCACGTCCTAATGTCCCTAAACTATCATAAAATAAATCCAACTTTTCTTTTAAATGCCACCGTAAACGTCCTAAAAATATGAAAATAATGTCCTTAAAACGTCGCAGAAAGAAATCCAAATTTTATCCTAAAAACCACTGCTATACGCCCTGAAATTATCCTGATAGTGTCCCAAAACCACCATAAAAAATAAATCCAGCTTTTGTCCTAAATACCGCTGTAGCACGTTCTAAAAATATGAAGTCCTTTAAATGTCTTAAAAGGAAATCGAACTATTGTCCTAAAAACATTTAAAAAATATGTCTTTAAAAATCCCAGTAGTAAATCCAAATTTCGTCCTAAAGACTGCCGTAACACATCCTATATATATCCAAATAATATCTTAAATAACCTAAATTTCGTCCTAAAATCTGCGTGACAATTCCTTAAAATATCTTAAAAGGAATTCCACTTTTTGTCCTAAAAACTCCCGAGATATATAATCGGCGGACACCCTCAGGGCCCTCAAGGGGCGTACTTCACGCGTGTATATCGATCACTGCAAGACGTCTCACGGGCGCCCGACATTGTATATTGCATGTCCTGGGGACGTTGGGGATATCCGCGCCGGACTTCTAGAGGACGTGCTAGGGACGTTTTTGTGCTATCTGGGATATCGCTAGCTTTCCCTGACGCACTTTTCTTTTACAGTTAAACCCTGATTGTTCTCAATATGAAAATAATTACTCAGTAAACTTCATTTCCTTCCTATTGTGGTGTCGAAGAAAGATGGATAATCCAACGTTACTAGCTCACACTAAGCCGTCGCTGTCTTCTCAAGTGACCTAAGCCGTCTTCGAATGAAACGCAGTTATCATTTGAGCTGCATTCCACGCTAAGGAAAGTGAAAATCTGACCTAAAAGATCAGCCGAGTGTGTAAGCGAGTTCCGTCAGAATTTGAGGAATTATCAAAATTCGCCTTAAGTGTAATGTCGTGTTTAGGGCAGAGGAAAAGAGAAATGCGATCTGTATGTAAGATGAATAATGCCAAATCGAAAAAATTCAAAACCGCTTGGCGCCCCAATGCGACCCATTTTTTTCTTAACATAAAACGAGGCCGGAATAAAACTGACGCTTTTCTAGGACATACATTTCCTCAACACGTAAAAAAGTTAATAAAAAATGGCCCAAACTATTGCTTTTTGAAGAAATTTACACCCATTGAATAGAAAAAAACACAGAACAAGGAATGGGGTTAACACAAAATGCAGAATCAGCCTGATAAAATATAATATTTTGCAAGTGTGTAAAATTATTTGGAATTAATAACATTGCCATTAATAATTCCATTATGAGGAATGGGTGGACCATATAAATTTTAAAAGTTTTTTGATGAGATTGGTGTACTATATAAATTTCAAAAGCTTGGCTTTGAAAGACAAATAAAAAATTAGTGAATTTGTAAAAAAAAATTTGCAAAGTATAAAATAACAATTTTTTTAAATTAATTGCTGTGAAGCCATTTAAGCTTCTTTATTTTACTGCAACCCTTTAAAAGTGACAAAAATGCCCTTTTACATGGAAAAATTGAATACTGGGTAAAATACTCCCTTTTCTATCCTATTTCTTCTGCGTTAAATCGTAATTTCTCCACGGAATTGGTATTGAGCTTTCAACGGAAATCTTTTATCGTCTGCTCGACCACATATCTTTTTTCAACCAGATTTCATTTATTAAGCCTAATTGCAGAAAAAACCGTTCAGTCAACTTTAGCTCCCGATCGGAGAGTTACAATTCATGTCCAGAATGTGAAAATCCACCGAAAGCAATTATTGTTTTAAATTAAGATCATCGGGAAAGATGTTCTTGTGAATCGAAACACAACCAGATGCAAATGAGCAATTTGATCAGAGTTTTAAATTTACAAAATATTTAAAATTAATGAAGTTAATACAATATATATAACCCGTGGACGTTGGACAAAAGAGAACGGTGTAGTGGTTGATAGAACAGCATTGATCGGTAGCCTTTTATCGTAACATATTAATACGAAAAGGGACAACACTGCGCCATAGGTACTTGGAGAGCAATCAAACGTTTAACAATCAGCACAGTTAAAATTTTATATCTACAATATTTTAGGCATAATGTCTCCTTAAGACATAGGATTTTAACCCACGAAGTTTCCGGAAATTCGTTTCTGTTCTGCATGTAGTTTTGCCATAGTTCCCATTAATTCATTATTACGATGAAAACAAAAGTCGTTTTTAGTGAAATTATAAATTTCAAATATGTCGCATTTCTTTCAAAAATTTATTTGTAAATGGGATGTGACGTCACATATCTTAAAGTCTGGTGTCTTAACAAACAGTTACCAGACACCTTTAGGAACTTCTAAAGGGAGGAGGGAGAATCGTAGGGATTTGGAGAGAGGTCTACAAGGGACGCGTAAGAACAGGCAGTGAGGGAACACACTCGTCTCCCTATATTCTCAGCACTTGTCCTTATATTTTGAGGTGGAAGCATCTTTTAAGGGGTCTCACGACCCTTAAAAGTTCAAAAATTCAATTTTGGGTTTTATTTTTTTAAAGAAAGAACAAACATTTCTGAACATTTTTATACTAAATTTGTTAAAATATTCCAATTTTTTATGGAGATATGAATTTTTACGTGATACGCGATACTTAAATGTCCTATTAAAAGGGGCGTTTTAAATGGCGACTGTCATCGACTTACGCTCTAAAAAGTGCATATTGTTTTAATTAATAGCAGTTGTTTCAATTTTAATGTTGTTTTTGCTCTAAATGATCCACTGTCAAAACCATACGCCAGAGTTTTACCTAAACGAAGTAAACAACTTGCATAAGCTAAATGATCAAGCTATTACCCATACCCAGTTCTCGTTTGTTTACATTTCAGTTTCTAGATTCGCGGAGGCATGTGCTTTTTTTTCTCTGCTTGTTTTCTGTTATAATTTAGGCTGCTTCTTGGTGTTTTTTTCGTTATGGATTAGTCTTTTTTAAAACGACCATCTGGTAAACGTCCAAAAAAGAGAAAATTTAAAGGAAATGCATATAAAAAGTAAAAAAACAACATACTTTTTGTTGAAAAAAAACCCCTCTGATAGTGCTTCAAGTAAGAAGATCACTTTTCAACCTTTCGAAAACGGCAATGCTGATTTTACTGGGTATAGATTAATGGATCTTACAATTGGTTTTCAACAATTACAGAACTGTTTATCATGCAAGAATTGTGGAAGTTCATTTATAGTGAATGAGAGATCGATTATTGGACTTTGTTTAAAATTCACAATCATCTGTGAAACTTATGGTGATATTTTTGAATTTAGAAACTGCAGAATTCTCAGGGACAATAACAATATCCCAGAAATTAATCGATGGAGTGCTTATGCACTACGTTGTATGGGATTAGGTTTGAGTGGTCTTC
>QLNU02015003.1:71364121-71376863 GCA_006491805.2 Dysdera silvatica | reverse complement strand
TGAATGCGTGGGCCACATTCAGAAACGAATGGGTACTAAGTTGCGAAAATTGAAGCAGACAATGAAAGGTCTAAAATTATGCGATGGAAAAGCTTTGAGTGGGAAAGGACGATTAACAGATCGAATTATTGATAAATTTACCACGTACTATGGAAATGCAATTCGCAAACAAAGAATCAGTAATAGATATGGAACAAGCCATTTGGGATATTTATTTTCACAAAATTTCAACAGATGAAAATCCAACCCATTCTTTTTGCCCTAAATGTGAAGATTCGTAGTGTTCGTTTCAACGAGCGAAGGCTACAGCGAAAGAAGTATACAACCATCATAAAAATTCTTTACCTGTTGCAGTAATGGAGTGCCTAAAACCTATTTTTAAGGACCTTAGTGATACTAAACTTTTGAACAGATGCTTAGGTGGGCATACACAAAACAGCAATGAGTCCTTTAATGGACTCCTATGGAAATTTTGTCCAAAATCATCAGGCTGTGGTCGAAGACTCGTCGATATTTCGGCAAATGAGGCAGTGATCAATTTCAATGACGGGCAACAAGGTCGCTTAAGTGTTATGAGACAGTTAGACATTACTCCTGGAATATTCGCTATTCGTGCTACAATTAAAGCCGACAAAGCGCGAATAAGTACATCGGAAAAACGCACTGATGCATCAAGTTTGGAGGCCCGGCGGGCCAAAGGAAGGAAAATGAAAGCTAAGAATGAGGCAATGGAAGTAGAAGAAGGCATATTATATGCTCCTGGTGAATTTTAATTTACATGGTAAGTTGAAATTTTTAAAATACTGATTTTGAACTTTAAACGCGTTTTGCCGAAAACATGAATTTTGAACTTACGCGCAAGATATTTTAAGAACAGATAGTCCAATTGCAACAAAACTTTCTGAAAACATTACTTATGCATATATGTTAATTTTGTTCTAGGGATATTAATCCAAGTACCTTTAAAAAAAAAACTCAGCACTTTTATTTGTGAAATATGCGATATATTGAATTTTTAAATATGTAATTGTTAAAAAAAAATATTTTTTATTAATATTTTTTAAAGATCCTAGAACAAAATGAAGCTTCATATATAATCTTCATTAAAACATAAAAATTAATTCTTAAAATATATTCAATAGTTTTTAATCATGCGCGTAAGTACTACATAAGAGTAAAAATATGTTTTCGCTTGACATTACAAAATATTCATTTTTTAAATAGTTGTTTTGTATACAAGCACATTTGTTTCTTTTTATAAAAACACAAGGTGTATTTATTGTTGTATTAAAATTTCTAACAATTGATAAAATTTATGCATTCACTACAGCACGACAAAAAATAGTGAAAAAACCTGTCATTTTTAGAAGCCGAAGGGTCGTGAACACATTGTCGACGACTTGTGTATTTATTCAAATTTTGCGACGCAAGAACTCGGTTTGGGCGGCGTGGCTCCATCACTAAGCTTTAGTGAAGATAATGTAGTTTTAGCCTAGATAGCACAAAACGTCCACAAATTTCAATCTGCCTTGGAACGTCCGTGAGATATTCATTTCGGGATTCCGTAGGACGTCCGTTTTGGAACTTCCATAGGATATTCTTTTTCGACGTCCCTAGGATGTTTATTACGGACTCCTCTAGGATGTAGCAAAATACGGACATATTTCTCAAATTCGTAGGATATACGCTTTGGTACGTTCGTGGGTTATTCATTTCGGGTTTCAGTAGGACGTCCGATTAGGAATGTCCGTATGATGTTCTTTTCGCACACCCATAGCACTGGCTACGCAGGGGGATTTGATGGGGGTTTTAACCGCCCATTACAACGAAATTTTTTATAAGAAAATGTGAGTTGCAGTTTTGTAACCCACCATTGTGTAATCCCATACGAACTTTCCGCGCACGCTATGGTCCTTAGGATGTAGCCCAAAACGGACATATTTTCGACGTTCGTATGATATTCATGTCCGCCAAGTGACCAAAATTATGTACTTATCTATAAGGTTTTGCTGTCCTCACTCTACATAGTATTGGTCCTTTTAACAGCCGTATGGTCATGCGCGTTCTCTTCTGTATAATCTCTATGAATACTTACAATTATTTAACACCCAATCGCCATCTTGTTCATGGGGATAGAAAAATCAATTTCTAAGATTGTGAATATTTTCTGTATGGAATCTGACGAAAATCGTTTGGCTACTTGTTGTTATTGTAATGCTAAACACAGGTAGGTTTTATGTTCCTAATTTATAAAACATTAATCAACTTACCAAGAGTCCGGAAGTACAGTTCAACGTGGATTCCGAACCGCGGTTTAACTTCACTTTTCACTTATTGAGTGAAATTTTGGCTACAGATGAGCAATTCGGCATTCTCAGTACAGAGCGGTCGAATTTTGACTGTGATGAAGTAATACCGGATTCACGTATAGGCCAAGTAGACACGGTCTTAGGGCCCAACAGGAGCCTTTTGTGTGTAGCGGCACACTTTCCGTCGAGGGATGGCAACACCTACGAACTAGAAGTCCCTAACTAGCTCCCATTGATAGAGCGTGATTCAAGGTTGTGGGTTATCGCAAATTGTATACCATCCTCCCTTCGTCTTAAACACATCCTCATGATATGTATACACTCTGCAATGATGTATTTCTCTATCATGATACACATATCCTTTTATTATAAAATACATATATACTCTCTTTGAGCTCGTAGCATGGACTAAAGGAACGCTCAGAATACGTATAAAGGGAAGAGTTCCACAAGTCCACCATCGATGTTCATTGCTGGTCACATAACCACAAATTTCAATTCAATTCACCTATAATTATCTGTCGACTAAAGTCAATATATGAAATTTGTTTGGAAGCTTTATATCAGTAAGAATTATTCTATCATAATCAATGATCCAAACCTACTCCCACTTTCAGTCAAGTCTGGAAGTGTCTAATAATTTTTTATGTCAATCAATCATTCATCCACAACTGTCAACACATTAGTCACTCAATAACACCATCTCCAATTTTATAATATTTATTTTCTCATTTTGTATTCCTGACGAAAGACGGCCAAGTCCGTCAGAAACGTGCGCAGAAATAAAACATTTTAACAACATTACTTACGCTTATAACGTTGCCTTTACTTATAAATTCTATTCATTAATAAAGTTTTAAGAAAAGGATCCCCTTGATCTTTTAAAGTTTCTACGAATTTGAATTTTTTTAAGAACGTATGTTTAGTTGTGTAAAGGTAAATATTATGAGATGTACAGATAATTTTAAAAGGTGAATTTTAAGCACGTTTCTGCTGTATAAATCACAGATTATTCGAAATTCCAAACTAACTAAGTGATCAGACATTTTATATTCACATTTATTACGATTTCGAATTTCTTTTGAAAATTTTCATATATTTCCTTTATATGTTGCACTTTAGAAGCAATTTCTTCGCTAAAGCTGAGGAAATACAAAGGGATAAATATGTTTCGAGTAAAAAATTTGTTTTTACATTTACATAATTAATTTTCTGGCTCTGTTCGGGCGAAGTCTTAACGTTAAATCTTACAATGCCACCAAAATAATTAACTTTTGCGATTCAAATTTTAGCGTCCGCACAGGATTTAACATATTAATGCTATATTTTAATATGTTGCGAAAACACTTTCATTTGGAAAATAAAAATTATCTGCACGTTTCGAACAGAAGCGAAATTTGTAAACAGAAACCACTAAGCAAACAGTTCAAGGAAAACAATTGTAACAAGGAGCTTAACAAGTATAACAATTAATACAAAGACCGAGAAAATGAACGTTTTGGAATTTGAGACTTGTTTACAGACGCCGTTTGTTTTCAAAATGGCTTAAGCAAAACTTTACAAATTCCAATTTATTAGTCACAGTTTCAACACCCCAAATAGACAGAATTGATATAAGTAATGTGTGATAGATATAAAAGTTCTGTTTTGCAAATTAATTTCTGCGTGTTTCTTTTTTTTTTTCCGAAAATTTTGAGGAAGGGTGGTCTCAAATCAACGTCTCTCGGTTTTATATTACGATATCATGACCATTTCATTACTGAGATATTCCACTCATTTATTCATATGCATTTTAGAAAGAAAGGGATAATGGAGAATTAAATTCCTATTTTCTAACTTCAAGAAGGTAGAATAGAATAACTTTTTACATTAGTCTAACTCTCGAAAGAAAGACGATGATGTCCCAGAATTGAAGGTGTATGGTTTATTAACGGCGTACATGACACAACGTATATTAATAAAGAGTACCTGTTTAGTGCTACACATTTATATCAACAATTTTCAAACAAAGTACCACGAGATCTCCAAAAGTATGTCCTAAGATTTTTAAAACATACAATACTCATACGCGCCGCAAAAAATTGTAGTAATTAGTGTTGATATGAATAAAGATTGGAAATTAACATCCAAGATCAGTGTTTTTAAAATATTTTCCCAGGAAACTTCGTTTTCCTCGACGACACTTTAAACGAGTTCCGTAAGCAACTTATTACATATCAGATTTTCCGAGGAAATCTTAAAGCTGCAATCTCGAAAACTGTTCAAGATACGGTAAAAAAGTCAATCATAAAGTTGCTAAGCACCAGCTAGTTAGTACGAAACGATTTTTTTCCACCACCTTAATAGGGCAAAAATCGTGATTCAGGAAGTTTAAGGGGTACAGGACGTCCCTGTCGTACAGCTATGCATAGAGGGGAAGCTTTGGGTAGGGGCGATACTTTCATTGCACACACACGGTTTTTAATGTGGTTTAGTAAAGTCATTATACACGCTGATAACTGTCACACTGCGAGAGATAGATGCATGAATATGATGTATATGTACGTGCTGTATACGTAGTGAAGTGACTATGCGCTACAAGGTGAGACTGCGTGCAGCGTACAAATACAAATTTTATTTTCATGCCATTTTTACATTTGCCATTCTAACATCATCAGTTGACATTACATACTTAGCGGAAAAATTCAGAACGTAGATCTGCTATCTCGAAATCGATTTAAGAAACGGAAAAAAAAAAGTTAATTCCAAAGTTGTCCAGCATCACTGATGCAGTACAAAATGGTACATGAATTGCGGGAATAGAACACGTCAAACGCTAATATGTGAGTATTTGGTTCGGCAAATGTGAATAGCGTACTACTGTGTGTCATTATGTGTGCTCATTACGTGTGGCCACCGTCGGCCACAATACGCGTTTGTATCCGGTAGAGCGTTTCTTCTTGCACATTCAGTAGCATTGCAGGTATGACGCTTGTACAGGCATCGGTAATGAATGCAACTGCGGACACCGTCACATTCGTCGGTTGGATGTGATAGACGTGTCTTTTGAGATATCCCCAAAGGAAGAAGTCCAATGGGGTAAGGTCCGGTGACCGTACAGCCAGCTCACACTACCACCATAGCCAATGACCTGTTGGCGGAAGGTTTGGGATAATAATAATTGTACTTCTGTTGAATGGTGAGGAGGAGGAGGAACGCCGTTATGTTGGAACCACATGGTTCTCCGCTCACTCAATGGAACATCATGCAAAATATCCGATAGTACGCTCTGTAGCAGCTGCAAATATCGACGTCACATTAAACGACGTGCCCTCGTAGAATACAGGTCCAATGAGTCTGTAGTTCAAAATACAGCACCACACATTTACAGACCACCGCACCTGATGTCGGACTGGTCGTCTCCATAAAGGATTTTCGCGTGTCCAATAGTGGTCGTTGTGTATATTTAACAACCTGGCACGGATGAATTTTAACTCGTCCGTTCAAAGGACATTCGCTAAAAAATTCGGCTGCATATCTAAGGTGTTCATAACAAAGTTTCACCAATCAAAACGTCGCTCAGCATCCCCTGGAACTAGTGACTGCAGCAGCACTCCACGGTAGGGGTGAGCTCCCACTTGCTGCAAGATTTGCCGCACACGGCCGCCTGTTAGGCCACACATCATACCAACTTCTCTTGAACTGCACCGTGGGTGGGTTAAAACGTAAGCTAAAACGTCCTCTGGTTGCACACCCTGACTTACACCTGCGAGCTGAACGGGGAGAGGTGTAAGGCTACCCGTTTCTTTCAGTTGTCGAACCACATTAGTGATGGTCATTGCAGTCGGATGGAGTCCCGAAGTAAAACGTACGACATATTGTTGTGCACTTTCTCTTGCATTACGACCACATTCCCCATATAACAGCACCATCTCGCAATACTCGTTGTTGTAATAATTCGCCATATAATATATAAGTACAGACGTTTAACGCACCGTTTCACTTCTCACACTGTCTTACACTCCTTGCCTGGCCACTATTTTATGCTTACCGATAACGTATGACGTAGCGTACACATTTGCATATCATCCGCTTTGTGACACCATTATGTGTGCAATGAAAGTATCGCCCCTACATTTGCATGTTCGGTCAAAATGATTTTACATACGAATTGTCCTTACATTCGGACAAATACTTCTTGGTGCGTTGATTTTTTTCTTCTAGAGTGTATTTTACTTAAGAATCATGGAAAATACGTTTTAAGTGCTGCTATAGAAGCAAGCTTATTAATTTGCCGAATTATTCCTATTCAAAGGCTGCAATATCAGTCGATTATTCGCTTAAACAAATAGTATGTATCTGCATATAATAACAGAATCCCTCAGAAAGGCAAAAGGCAGCTATGATGATGACGTGAAACGCAGCTTTATGAAATTTATTGACAAAACTTTGGAACAATAAGTAAATGTGTTCAACTAAATACCCGAAGGACATATTTTCAAATGATGCAGTACATATTTGCGAACATTTTAAAGGTGGAATCTTCCTTGAATTTCGGGAGTTCATGCAAATATTCAGATTGAATATGTAATACACTTAGGAGAATTGGCGCATTTGTATTCAACAATTTTTACATGAGTTTAATCATTAATTTTAAGAAAAGTTCTGTTTTAAAACTAAATCAAACCAAAATATCGAATAAGGAGCTTTATAAAAATGTCAAGCATGGTAAAAAGATGTACCGAGCCGGTTTTCACTTTAATTAAATATAATGATATAATGTATCTGAAACTGTACTTGATTCTCTTAAATAAAGTTTGTATTGTATTGTATTGTATTTTATTCTATTCTGTGCACCAATAACACAATATAACAAAGTGTATCTGATTCGAACACTAGTGCTATTCAGCGTAATATCTACATAAAATATAACCCCGATATAGTGATCCCGACTTATAACGAATCCCCGTAGACCACGAACGAAATTTTCGTCTCACCCAATCATTCATTATTTTTATCAGATCGAATAAAACGAACCTAAACTTCAGTCCCTTGAGGTTCGCTATAGCGGAATTCGACTGTATAGGTTTGGACTTCGATTTAGAAGGATAAGTAGGAAACATAAGGAATACCATGAAAAATAAATTATGGACTGAGAGTAATGAGCTCAGAAATTACTTTACAATTAGAAGGAATTTACTGGTTAATATAAATAGGGGGGCTTAAAAAAAACAAATAGTTTGGAAGCCACAGCTAAAAGGAAACCATTTTAGCTAAAAGTTGAAAATTCAAAAAGAAAAACACCGTTATTTTTAGGTTACACGTGGCAGAGAATCCCTTCATAATGTTCTACCACGCGATTACCAATCATTTTATTTCAAGTGCTTCAGTTTTAATTTATTTCAGTCCATATTTTCGTTGTTGAAAGAACATGATTTAATCATTCTATTGCATGTAAAGTGCTCATGCTTCCGGACGTCAATTCGACCAATCGGCTAACAAGTGTGTTAATAAAATCAGGCTGTTGTGTTTTTATTATTATTATAATTAGTCAGTTTATTTTTTTCACTTTCATACTAAATTTTCTTCTGCTTCTTAAATTCATATTTTTAATTCTTCCTCCATTTTTTAATCTGTTCTTATTAATTTCTTTACATTAAATTATTTTTACTCTATGTTTCCGCAATATGATGCACTGCCAGCTTTTATGTAGTTGCTATTTATATATATTTTTTACTTGTTTCTTTATTTTTTAAGAAATGTAATAAATATATATTAAATATTTTTATTATTTATATTATCGTTTTTTATTGGATTGCTTACTTTTAATAAAATTTATTAGAATTCATATTTAGATATTAACAGCTCTCTTAAATTTCTAATTTTAATATCGAAATACTTATTATATATAATCAATTTTGATATTAAATTCTTATTTATTTGTAGAATTGCTTTCTCCCATCTGAAACATATATGCATGCACATACATCACAAATCCACTCACACACACACCCATACATCCATCCATTTATGCCAACTTACACACACACACACACATATATATATAATGTTTTGAGACATATTTAGATTGAGATAGGGAACGGAAGGAAGGGTAAAACTTTCAGCATTATTTATATTCGACAATTTTTTCTTATGCACTTAACTCTAGTCCATATTTAATAGCCTCCTAATTCAACTCCTCACTGGGGGATGGTATTCCACATAGGAACGACTAATAGAGATAGAGGCTAATCCGAAAACATTGGCAAAACCAATATTCGATATATATTAAATAAAAAGATAGAACTCGCCTATGCTAAAGTTTAAGTAGTATTTATTTATGCAATGCATTAGTGTGATCACCATTTTCTTTTTTATTCAAACTCGTTTTCCTTTAAGTAAAACGACATTATTTCCTTATGACAGTTATGTCGGTAGCACAAAGGCTCGGTTCCTTTTCGTCTGCGTACGGATGAGAAAATGCGTCCGTGTAAAGCACGAACGGTCGAAAGAGAGCCTACTTTATGCGGAAAACTTACATTATTTTATTTATTAAATAAATACCACAATTGATCGCACTTTTAGAATTTTTAAAATGCTTCGTTCTTTTAAATTATCAAATAGGAATTTCTAAAAAAAAACGAAGAGATTATTATTGTAAACTCAATAATTTTTTACACCTACGTTTGAGGTCAACTAGAGCTTTATTAATACAGGAGAAAAATAGATATCGTTCCCGACCTAGATTCGAACTAGCGTCTCTATTTTGAGCCCGGTGTGCCTCGGCCACTGGGACAACAAGAACAGGAGCAAAGCTCCCGTTTTTCGTATTGGAAAATGAAGCTTCGCTCCTGTCCTCGATGGCCTAGAGGTTAAAGCGCCCCTGGCTCAACGGAAGACCCTATTTCGAATCTAGGTCAGGGACGATGTCTCTTTTTCTCCTATACAAATAAAGCTCTAGTTGAGCTCAAACGTTTCTGCCAAAAAATATTGTTTAATTCCCCCACGAAAAAACACGAAATACTCGCCCCGCAAACTTTTGTGTAGACAATTATTTGGCAATCGTGTCAGCCCCGAGAAGGTAATAATATCTTATGAAGGAAGAATGGCTTCAGATGTTTTAAATTATTCAAAAGATTTATGTTATTTCTGAGATTCATTATATTGTGAGGTTAAAGGTAATTCAAATATCGTAAAGATAAGAGCAATGCAGGATAAGGTGATGTAAGATAGAGTTTATCATTCGCTTTCGTAAAAGGATCCAGAAATATTTTTTGAGAAAGAAAATATTAGAATCAAAGACCATAAGTTACGGATTGGCTTGATCAGAAGATGTGCAGAGTTCTCATCGGTTTCACACAGATGCTTGAAGGAGATATGAAAGGCAATATTATAAGAAATAGACAATGATATAAAATTGTCTGTTAACAGTCGTTAATATTGTTTCTTTAGAACTGAGGATGGAAGATGTGATGGTGAGGAGGAGGAGAGGGAAGTTGAAAAGAAAGGGGAGAAATGATATATGGGGTCAGAGCAGGGAAGAGGCATCTCCTTTTTTAAAATCAAGATTTCTTTGTGCTGGGCTGGAAAACGGTAGAATTTCTTTCTCTTCTGATTTCTTTTCTTCTTTTTTCAGACATTTTTCGTGAAATTTGTCGAGTTATTTTTCTTTAGCAACAGATTTCACAAAAGCGTTTTGTTGGCAGGCATAACATGTTCGGTCCCCCTAGAAAAAATGTTTTATGGTAAAAACTTCTCCCAACGGATCTCTTTTCCTGTACGGACTTCGATCTCTTTTTTCTTTCAAAGAGAAATGAGCTTTTAGTGCAAAAATTGCCGTTTCCCTTCATCTATTGTTATGCTTTACTTCTGCCATAAATATCAACTTTTCTGTTAAAAGGTCACGACTTCCAACACGTACAATTGGAGTATCATTACAAGATACTGAGATACTATACAGCGCAAGAACCATTTCAATTCTAAACATAAATATAATGCATGCACCTTCAATAGCCCTAATATGATTTATTCAAGCGATGCATATTACAAATTTAAAATAGTTGCTTCCAATGTTTCCTTTGAAAGGCTATAAAACTCGTTTTTGAAAAACTCGAAAACCAATTATGCGCCTAAATATACTTCCATGTCCTATTTCCATAAACAAACAAACCAGGTTTGAATCAATTTTCATGTTCACTCAGGAAAGACAAATTTGTTTATTATTAAACAGTATTTGAATAATTTATGTAAAAATACATTTTAATTTTTTTTGCAGGCGATCCGATCCGTATAAACAGAAAAAAATCGAGTGCTCTCAAGCAAAAATTTGTCAAAGCAATAAAATATATGAATCTGTGGGCGATAAAGTTACATCTTTAAAATAAATTAAATCTCGTTAGTTTAATAAAAATTGATAAGCATATTTTGGAAACTCTAGCAAATCAGGATTGTTTGTTCATAAGTTGATACAGAAGAAAAAATGAGTAGAAAATTAGAGGAATATCTGGTTTACTTTTTCTAAAGAAAATCTCTACACGTATCATGTTAAATTTGAATATGAATTATTCAAAAAAATCGGTATTTATATTTGCAAAAAGCGACGCCTAATGGTATGCTTTTGATAAAGAAATCCGATGAATTCTCGGCCTAATAATTGACGTGACTTCACATTTTATATATCTACGTGTATCTAGGATACTTCTCTCCTCAGAATAACTTAATTATTATACTGTGAAGGAAACCATTCCTAAATATTTGCATTTTGCGTTAAGTCTTTGGTTGTCTTAGTTCAACCAAACCTTGCACTATCATCCATCATAATGAAAATAGCATATCTCACAATAAAAAAAAGTAATAATAATAAAGTAACAATAATAAAATAAAGGAATGTCATATCCATTATTGTAAAAGTTCTGTATCCATTACAAACGCGAATATTACATCCATCATAATGGAAAATTTGTAAAATGAAATACGTGCTGATATTGAAAACCTCGTATGAACTTGAGGTCATTCCAATATTGAACTAATTGAGCCAACTTCTAATAATGTACAAACGAGCTTCTGGACGTGAAATGATAATGAAACACTTGTTACTCACGATATCTCTCGTTATATCGCCCGAATTTGTAAAATATTGCGTGTTTGTATCGGACTTTGTATTAGCACTGCAAAATATTTAATCTGAGAAGAGATTGAAGACTTCGCGTGACCTGTTTGACAGATCATATGCGTTTCAATATACTTTGACTCAATTCCATTTACAAAGTAATAGATTTAAATATTATGGGTACGCCAATAACTAGATCAATCCTTCAAAATAAAATTTAAGCAGCCAAGATTATAAGCACGCACAAATATACACGTGAACACTTACTTACGTACGTACAAATCAACTATAAATATATTCTCGCCTTCCTTTAATATTTTGAAAAGTGGGATTAGAAATGATTAAATAATATATCGTTAATATGAATACAATAATAGAAATTATGAAATTAGGGATCTACTTACTGTGCGATATACATAGGAAATTAAAAAATAATACTTATAACAACAACTGGCACAGTTGGAATAATTTAATATAGCTTTAATTTAATATAGCTAATCAATATAACTTTAGATGCTTATCAATGGCTTGCCGGCATCTTTCACCGAAGCGATCCTGACAATAACCACCAATCTACACAACATCACTCATAATCTTACCATGTTGTACCAGCTTTACGCTTGTTATTATGAACGCTTCGGTGGGAGATGGATGCAAACTGTCGAAAAACGTTTAAAGCTATATTAAGTTGTTACAAATAGGCCAGTTGTGGTTAACGTTACTAATTTATTATTTTCGAAATAGAAATCATGCCTAAAAATGCAACAATGTTTGGATATAAAACAAGAGAGATTTAACAAGTGTTCATTCGTTTCCCAGTTTCACCTTGGTCTATCGATTATGAATTAAGGAGTCGGTGAAATGCAATGGAAGAATCAATGAATTCTTCAGCTGATTACTTCTTATAAGAGGAATAATATACATTTTTATTACTGACACAGAGTTCTTTATTTCCCCCAAAACTAATATTTCGTTCATAATGTTCACTTAAGTAGTCGCTTTATTTTTCGAGCATTTATTCCCTGTTTACTGAACCGCGATCCTATATATTAAAACGATTATTCACAACTACAGGTATTTCAATATCTCTGTTTTTCTTAAAGTGTTAGAAAATATTTAAAATTATTTGAGGAAAATAGAAATAATACGATTAATATGACACTATTTTAATTATTTGTTCCTAAACCACTTTTGTAAATTATCGTCCCATAACAAAATCGTACACAGATTACACTCTTAAAGAGATGTTACCACAAATGGGAGGATTTTTTCTTCTGCTAGGGTTTTAATTTCCCATTCCGTGGAGAATCTTCAAAATAAGAAATATTTTGTTGCGTTAAGAAAA
>QLNU02015003.1:71308231-71329154 GCA_006491805.2 Dysdera silvatica | reverse complement strand
CTAGTTGGTCAAGATACCGCTTGCTAAACGCGGGGACCCTGGTTCGAATCCAGGATGAGGACGGCGCCTCTTTTTCTCCAAATATAAAAAAAGCTCTAGTTTGAGCTACTTAAACGTGGGTGGCAAAAAAAAAATCGTTGTATAAGTTTTTAGTTTTTTGCCATGTTAATGATATCAAGAACGATCATTTGGGAACCACTGTATTAGATGATGAAGATTACGATGCTCAAAGGACATAAAAAGCATCGAAGGACACGGAAAGACTTCGATATATCCGGGCTCGGTGTAAGAGGTTCCGATTGTATTAGTAACACAGTGAAATCTATTTAACAATATTCTATAGTCACCCGAGATAACCACATAGAATTCAGTGTGAGTGGTTAAATTGGAGAAAGATTAGTGGAGTGCTCTGTGATAGGAAAGTAAGTAGTAGGATGAAAGGAAGATTGTACAAAACTGTGGTCAGACCTGAAATGTTATACGGGGCGGAGACTTGGCCAATTACAAGAGCGCATGAAAGGAAGATGGAAGTGGCTGAGACGAGAATGTTGAGGTGGATGAATGGTGTTACAAGGAGGGATAAAATAAGGAATAACCTAATTAGAGGTACGGTCAAGGTTGGACCCATAGGAAGAAAAATACAGGCACAGTCTCTTAAATTTTGTGTACAAGCACCACGGAAACGACGGAAGTCCATGCAATTTCAACGTTCAATGTTGTTTTTAATTTGCGTGCATTTCTAACAGGCAGAGTTTATTATGAAATTTTAAATATCGTCCCAGATAGCAAAAAACACCCCAAGAAAACCTCGGGGAGCGAGAATTTTGTGAGTTTTCGTGAGTTCGAATCCAGGATGGGGAAAGCGTCTCTTTTTCTCCAAATTACATAAGCTCTGGATTTGAGCTGTAATTGACACGTGGTGTAAAATTATGAAGTATAATCCCTAGGATGTAGCACAATAAGGAGATATTTCAGATGTTCGTAAGATATACGTTTTGAAATGTCCGTATGATGTTCTTTTCGGACACCCATAGCACTGGCATACGCAGGGAGATTTGATGGGGGTTTTAGCCGCCCATTAAAATGAAATTTTTCATAAGAAAATGTCAGTTGCAGTTTTGTAACCCACCATTGTGTAATCCCCTACGAACTTTCTACGCACGCCATGGTCCTTAGGATGTAGCCCAAAACGGACATATTTTCGACGTTTGTATGATATTCATGTCCGCCAAGTGACCAAAATTATGTGCTCATCTATAAGGTTTTGCTGTCCTCACTCTACATAGTATTGGTTCTTTTAACAGCCGTATGATCATGCGCGTTCTCTTCTGTATAATCACTATAAATACTTGCATTTATTTAACACCCAATCGCCATCTTGTTAATGGGGATAGCAAAATCAATTTCTAAGCTTGGGAATATTTTCTGTATGGAATCTCATGAAAATTGTTTGGCTACGTGTTGTTATTGTAATGCTAAACATAGGTAGGTTTTATATTCCTAATTTATAAAACGTTGGTCAACTTACCAAGAGTCCGGAGGTACAGCTCAACGTGGATTCCGGACCACGGCTTAACTCCAAGTTTCACTTATTGATGGGACTTGGCTGAAGGTGAGCGGGTATTAATTACAGGCGTTAGGTGACCGTGATGAGCCTCTGGGGATGCTTGTGCTGAAGTAGGCCCGGGCTTACATTTAACGGGATAATGTTTTGAAGCGCAGCGAATTTACAAATTTCTCACCTATATATATATATATATAAAATCATTATATTCTTTCGGCCTATAGACGATAAATGAATCCAGCATTGTGATGAGGGGAACCAATTATACACGTATAATTATTCCGGTGGCTGCTCCGTCCTTTTTTAGTCGTTTTTCTAGAAAAGCAGGATAGTACACTACACTGAGTGGAATGTATATATATTATCACCAAACCACTTGACTGGGAAATCTAAAACACGCCGAATATTTTATGAAAATAATGACAACTCCTCCATTAGTGTACGCAATCCCCCACCTTCAAAGAAAAGGGAAGAATAACAAAACTATAAGTGGGATAAAGTAAAATATTAAACATACAAGAAAGTTCATTTTTTTACTTCGTTAAAATGTAATTTTTAATCCGATTGAGCTGGTCTTTTGTTTGCTATATGTGACGTGTGTTTTATCGGTTATTAGTTCTTTTTATAAGTTAATAATTTTCATCAATAATTACGTCTTTGTAAAGCATTAGTTTTTAATGCTTAGTTTTTATTTTTGTGCGTAAGAGCTAAGGTAAATAGAGGCTAAAGATGACACTTCGGAAAATTAGTGTTTGGCAGCTAAAACAATTACATATTTCATAGTCCTTTCTGTTCTAGAATGTAAAATGCATTTTCAGTTTTTTTAACTACTTACTCATATTATTTTATTTGTATTGTTTCTCGAAACTTATAAACTCGTATATATTGAACTTTCAATAAAATAAATGTTTTTTAACCTTTCCGTTAAACCACATTTTTTCGAAGTTAATAGCTGGAATGGGCCATCGCGATTTACTTGGCAATTACTACTTCCCAACTTTTTCTTATTTTGAGTGGCAACAGAAATTCACTGCTTCATGCCTCTCGAAGTAAACAGGTATATTTCTCTCCTGCCTGTCCTTGATGACACAAGAGTGAAATGATCTACAGTTTTCGTTAAATTTAACTTTTCCTCAATAACGTCTATACTCTTATGGAAGAATTACGGTATTATAACAGGACCCTTTTGTGTTTAAAACACTGGCAATATACAGCATCAGATATTTCTACCGCATATTTGGAACTTCATTAGAAACTGTTGAATTATATCATCATCATCATCATCATATTCAACCATTATCTATCCACTGCTGGATGAAGGTCTCTCCAAATGCTTTCCACACAAGTCTATCCTGAGCAATTCGCTTCCACGTCACCCCAACCTGTTTTCTTATTTCATCCACCCATCTAGTTTGAGGACGTTTTCTAGGTCTTCGGTGGTCTCTTGGAATCCAGTTCAGAATTTCTGTTGTCCATCGTTGATCAGTTCTTCTTGCAATATGCCCAGCCCATCGCCATTTCAGCCCTTTTACTTTAACAATGATGTCCTCTACTCTAGTTTGCTCTCTCACCCAAGTGTTCCTTTTTCGATCTCTCCTAGTTATTCCAAGCATGCACCTCTCCATGCTCCTTTGCGTTGTCTGTAACTTTCGTATTGCTCCAACTGTTAGACTCCATGTCTCTGATCCATAAGAGAGGACTGGCAATACACACTGGTTGAAGACTTTTCTTTTTAGACATAAAGGCAATTTCCCCTTCAGGATAAAACTGTTTCTTCCAAATGCACTCCAGCCAAGTTTAATACGTCTGTTGAGTTCTTTCATAATGTTGCCATCCATTGAAATCAGCTGGCCAAGGTAAATATATGAATCAGCAATTTCTAGCTCAATGTTGTCAACTTGTATTTTTGTTTCCTCTACGAAATTATTGAACATGATCTTAGTTTTTTGTAGGTTCATCTTGAGTCCAACTTCTTTACTTCTAGTTGAGAGCTCCTGTACCATGTCTTGGAGTTCTGATGGGTTCGTTGAAAAAATAACAATGTCATCAGCAAACCGCAAATGATTTAAATATTCACCATTTATTTTTATTCCCTTGTTATTCCAATTTATCTGCTGAAAAATCATCTGTAAAGCTGAAGTAAAAAGTTTTGGAGAAATGGTATCTCCCTGCCTCACACCTTTACCAATTTTGATAGTTTTGGTATCTTTATGTAACCGAAATTTTGCACTTGCATTTTTATACACACGTTTCACCATGTCAGAATTATATACATATAAATATGTTAGTATATCCTTTCAGCCCAGAGACCAGGAATGAATCCATTGTGATGAGGAGGAACCATTTATACAGGTATAATTATATCGGTGGCTTCTCCGTCCTCTTTTAGTTGCTTTATTCGACAAGCAGAAGAATATGGTGATTTAAATGTATAAACCCCAAACCACAGGGCGAGGAAATCGAAGCACGCCGTGTATTTCAGGAAAATGATTACGACTCCTCCATTCGTTTACGTAACCCCCCCACCTTCAAAGAGAAAAGAAGAAATAACTAAACTATAAGTGAGATAATGCTAGAAATACTAGTCTGTTCCGTTTCAGTAAACATTAATTATCAGCCCTACTCAGTACAACGCTGGAAGATTTTATTCTTACCGCGTGCTGGCTGGTTTCTTGTTGAAGTCTGGATGGTATACTTGAAAATAGAAAAGATTTGTTTGTGCGAATTTTAGTTACAATTCGTGATTATTTTTGTCAATTCTTGAATTTGGTTTTTACGAATCAATTTGAATTGAAAGCTTTATTGATGAATTACGATGAAAATTGTTTAAGTGAAATATAGTGATTGAATATTACGATTTGTTGATGCGAAAATTTCTATAAACGAATAATGGTTGCATCAGGGTGTCCACAGATTGAAAAAATCAGTGAATTTTGCATTTCATGCATTATTGGTGTATTCGTCAAAAAGTTGAAATTAATCAGGGAATTTAAATATAAATGTAATTTAAAAAAAATTGTTTAACCGCAAAGCTTGCTAGTTTGTGAGTACATGTTGTTAGTACCATGGAATATTTATTTAGCTGTGTTTTTATGCCCCCTGATGTTTTTGTAATCAGCAGCAAAGTTCGTAGTTAAAACAAATTTCAAAATAACTTCTTTATGGACACCCTGTTTCATATTTACCTTAAATTTATAGGGAGAGAATTAAATATGAAATTTAAAGTATCACATTTTTTTTTAACATGTTACAACCCCAGACGAAAAATATCACTATTTGGAAATTATATGCAAGTCATTTATAGTAAATATAATTCCCCTCATAAGAGGGAAGGGGTGAAAATATGAAGAAAGTTGTCAAACTGTAAAAGCAAATCACAGGTTTGCTAAAACATATTTAACAACCAAACTTTAGGTGAATAATTTAAAAATTAGTTGTTATAAATATTAGCAGTGAACTCAAGTAGTCCAAGTTTCGACATGATAAGGGAACGCCTAATGATTAACGTTTTATCCGCAAGTTGAATGTGTGAGTTGGGATTGGAATTTGGAAAAAGTGATTTGAGGAAGGAATGATTTTAGAGAAATTTGGTAAAAATGGAGCTGGGGTGAAACATAGTAGGACAAATTAAAATTTTAAAGCCGATGAAAGGTACTGGAAGTTCTAGTAATCGACTTGGAAGTCGCAGAAATTTAAGAAGTAGAACTTGAATTAGTTCGCCATGCAACAGGTAATATCCGGAGCTGTGGGAAAGGCGGCAGTGACAGAATTCCGCTACCTTCTTCTATCGGTACTCAAGTGTTTAAGGGGAAAGACGGTGTTTGCGTGATATTGTCTGAATCCGACATTTTGGTTCTTTGGCAGGGGGAAGCCCGTGGCGAATAGAATTTCATTGGATCGACGTTGTGGCTAGAAGAAGAAGGTGGAATAATTTGAATTTGGCGGAGTTTGCAATTTGCGGGTGGTTCACGGGCTGTGTGATAGGGCTGTGTGTAGGGCTGACTGTTGAGGAGTTAAATTAGCAATAAGTCGCCTTTGGGGCAAGGAAGTGCTTGTGCGTAATTGTCTGTGATGTCGGAACGTCTTCGATAGGTGAATTCTGGTTGGAGGTGTTAATGGAGTATCCAAGGGTGCAATTTGTCGAAGGTCTCTATCATTTGACTATGGACTATGTGGTGCGTGTAGTTAGTGGGGTGCGATGAGTAGTTGTGATATGCCTAGTAGTTGGAGTGCGGCTGATAGTGGCGATGCGCCCATTATTAGCGATGCCCCTAGCAATGGTGATGCGACTAAGTCTACGGCGGATTCCTTTAGCTGGCAAGGTTTGTGGCCAATGTGGTCTTCGAAAATTTCGAGAAAAAAGGGATGCTTGCACTGGGTGAGATAGATGGAGGTTGGAGGGCCAAAATCAGTCTTGGCCAATCAGTCCAAAATAAGTCTTGTAAAGGCTTGAAGGGGGCCAAAACAACGCTTATGGGCAGTGTTGTGTATGATATGTGAGTTGACTGTTAGTGGATTTCAGTGGAGATGTATATAGTCTAAAAAGTTTTTACTAAAGTTTGAATGATTCCGGTGATGGTGGGTATATTAATGTCCTTGAAGATCTGTCTATCGCGAACAAACCATGATACGTGCAGGATTTTTCTTAACGTGGCGTTTTCAAATTGTTGAAGGGAGAATAATGTTTTGTTGTTTAACAGGGACCATGATGAAGAAGCATATGCGAGTATTGGGCGGATGGCTGCGGTGTAGAGAAGTATTTTGTTGGTGACAGAGAGAGAGAGCGAGAGAGAGAGAAACGGGGACCTATTATGTATAGAGCATGCTGCTCTAGCCTTATTTTTTAATTAAATTTAGGTGGTTGGTGAAGAAAAGTTTTCTGTCCATCATTACTCCAAGTTATTTAATTGTTGATGACCAGGTGATAGAGATGTTGGTGATAGTGAGGGTTGTGGGGGCGGGGTTGGGGCGATGCTTGGAGAAGAAGAAAGCTTGGGTTTTGTGCGAGTTTACTTTAACTTTCCATTAATTTAGCCAGCATGTGAGCTTATTAACATGTTTTTGAAGAGTTTGGATTTCAAGAAGGGTTTGTGGGTTGGAGGTGTATATGGCAGCATCATCTGCAAAGTTTAAAGAAATGTTGTTTGATTTTGGGAAGTCATTGAAGAACAGAGAAAACAGTGTAGGTGAGAGTTTTGCTCCCTGAGGGAGACCGGCTGTGATTGTGCGAGGAGTGGATAGAATTTTATTGTTGAGATTAATTTGGAATTTTCGATTTGTGATGAAGGAAGAAATAATGCTAATTAGGTAATGGAAGATGTTGATATGGATTAGTTTGGTAATTAATCCCGGGTGACAGACGGCTTCAAACGCTTTAGAGATGTCTTGGCTAAGAAGAGGTGTGGGGAAGTCATTACTGAGTGCGTGTTTGATATTGTGAATAAATGTTGGTGTTTGGTATGTGGTAGAGTGTTTGTTCCGAAAGTCGAGTTATTCGTTAATTAAAATGTTTTGGATTCAAGGAAGTCAATTAGTCTGGTATGAATTATTGCTTCGGCTATTTTTGAAAGTGAAGAGAGTAGATATTCCTTGGTTCCTTGAGGTGTAACAAGTTTGATAATTTAGGGTCTGCTCGCCAGGAGAATCCTGCGGAATTTCCAAATAGAACCATTTTGAACTGGAAGATTTTTAATTGTATCTGCCCAACGACATTGGAAGAGGGAGCGTATTTCGGTTGAGACAAAGTTTTTAAAGTTTAGGAAGTGAAATTTGTCAGAGGGCACCCTGATCATTTGAACCAATTTGCGAGCAGGATTTCCCTAACGGATACCTTCTTTGATGCGGTGTAGCAAGAAAAAGGGTTTTGTAGAAGGACGAATTTTAGTGACTAGAGAAGCGCTATTAGTTATAGAATCTGTGAAGAAAGTGAAAAGGTTGTGTAGATCGTGTTGGGCAGTAATGGAGGGTGAGGGCTGTTGGAAGAAGTGAGTTTAAGTCAAATTGAAAAAGATTCCAACTAGTAGATTTTAGAGTCGGAAGGGAGAGTTGGAGAAGTTTTAACGATAAGATCAAGGGATAGGAAGACAGGTAGGTGATCAGATGTGAGCTGGTCACCCACTGTGATATATGAGTTAGTAGGACAAAGGTTTGAAGTGGCAAAGTCAAGAACGTCTTGGCTGTTAGAAGGGAAACGCGTGAAGCTTGTTGGTGACGCAAGGAGAAAGTGATGGTTTTGATTAAGAAATGTGGAAATTCTACTACCGCGAGTATTAGAAGTGGGTGAGTTCCAGAGAGGGTGTTCAGCATTGAAATCACCAGCTAAGGTGGTGCGAGTGGGGTTATTAAGAAGGGTGCAAATATCAGGGACATGGGTTAGCGAAATTATTAGCGAGGCAGTACATAGAAAAAATATTGAGAGGTCTGTTAGAGTTATCTAGAATCTGAAGCCCCACAACTTCAGCGGCTTGCAAGGAGGGAGTTGGTAAGGGGAAAGAATTAAGAGTTGATTTGTAATAGATGGCCACGCCACCATAGACGGTGGGACCGTGGTGTTGGATGTCAAGAGGAAGATTCTCCCGTGTACAGTTGTAATTTGGGATATTGTGTGATTGGTAATCGGAGATTTTATTAAGAACGTGCGCTAAAAAGTGATTTTTATGTTGTGGGGGAGAGCTGATGAATGTGTAGAATGCTTATTTTAGTATTGTTGTGATATGGAGTAGTAAGTCGATTAGCATGTCATCACCAAACTTATGGGAAGGGATATTGGGGGAGGTTAAGGGGTTTACAGGAAGGGAGCTGTAATGTTAGCGAAGCTGGGTTCGCCGTGTGTTGATGTAGGAGGAAAGGAAGAGTTGTCACGACTGGCTTCCCGCTGTAAGTGTTGCGGTGGGTGAGATGGGTGGGAAAGGGGGGTGCAGGGTGGGGACGGGACAAGTGTAGTGGGGCGGCAAGGTAAAGGGGTTTGGTTAGTTGTGAGAGGATTTTGTGGGTTTTGCAAAGCAGCGACGGCTTGGAGATACTTAGGACAAACTCTGAAGCTAGCGGGGTAAGGGTCCTGGCAGTTTGCACATGTTGCTGGGGTGGTACGTGGTTTGATATAATAAACTGTGGGAAGGTCGCTGCCGAACTTTAAACAACGGGGTGGAGAACGACAATTCCATTCTCCGTGGCCGAACCCCTGGCAAAAATAAAAACATTGTAAGATGGCTTTGGTGGGTGTGTTGAGTGGTTCAATGTGGACTTTTGTGTGGAATAAAAATTCCAGAACATAAATACTGTCCAATGCGGATTTGCCTTGTAGGGAAATGACATGTAGGGGCATTAGAAGCCCGGAGCGATTCTTCATTTGTCGGATTCCGGAGGTGGGGATGTGAAGGATGTCCAGCTTAGCGATAATGTCGGGAGGGGTACATGAAAGCAAACCTCGGAGAACGACTTGTGATTTGGCCTCGCTGGGGATATCGAGGATAGTGCATCCTATTCCTGAATCCTCCAGAAATTTTGTGGGTAGCCGCTGGTCGTTAGCGGAATGGGTTATGATGGAATGGTGTCTGGGCCCTGTTAAAAACTCGTACGACCCAGAGAGGATACGCCCCAATTTAATGAACGATGGGGGTATCCGAAGGAATAAGAATTGGCGGTATTTTGACAGGTGGTTGAGTGTTTAGTGCGCTGGCAGACGAGGTAGATTTGCTAGAACCCTGAGCGATGAGACCATGCAAATCATCCAGGGTTCCAGCAATGATAGGGGACTGCAACAATTGTAATGGGTTGGCAAGGAAGGGGCTCTCAAGGAGTTTTGTGAGTTAGTTGTAGTTGGAGATACAAGTAAGGAAGCCGGAGAGTTCCGCTTTGAGTTGGGTGTGGTGGTGTGGGGGGAAGAACATGTAGAGGGGGCCATCTTCTTGCGGCAAGGCATAATTACACTGGATGAGTTGAGCACCGATCAAGAATTTAAAAATAAGCTCTTGCCTTGAGAAGAATGCGTACCTAATAATTTGGAAGTAGTAAAAATATTTAAAGTCGATTTTTGTATCCACTCTGACCGTAAGCTGAGTTAGCTGCTGAATTGGTCTAGGAGCTGACTGGCGACCCAACATGGTGTTTTATTAATTAACGTAAAAATTATAGCAATGGTGGAAAATGACAAAATTATAGCGGGGTAACAGCTAGACCAATTTTAGTAAACAGAGAAAAGTATGAGTCAGACAATCTGAAAAATGCAGCGGAAGTAAGTTTTCAGTCAATTAGCAGAAGCGGATAATGACGTAGTCAGGTCTAGGCTTGGTTAGCGGAAATGCAGTGTTTTCAACCAATTGAAAAAACGTATGCACCGCTTAACCAATCAAAGACTTAAATGGGAAAAAGTGACCAATCAGGGCACAGAAAATGCAGAACAGGATGAACGTTGACACTGCACAGAGCGGAAAAGAGATTTTAATCACCAAGTGCGAAAATTATGCAAAATGGGAAGTTTCCCATCAA
Source organism: Dysdera silvatica (assembly GCA_006491805.2). NCBI lineage: Eukaryota > Metazoa > Arthropoda > Arachnida > Araneae > Dysderidae > Dysdera > Dysdera silvatica. Next base: position 71,319,103 of record QLNU02015003.1, on the reverse strand, counting down.
GCACCGCGAAATTTTGAAGTCGGTAGCAACGAGATGGTACTCACATTGGAGGCAAACACATCACTTCGAAAAGTACATCGGCTTAATCGGAAGCACAGAAAAGACAGTAGAGAAGATCAAGGCACACCGAAAAGTATAGGCACACACACAAGGGGTAATCATATGCGTTGAATTCACGGAACACAAACACTGGAGGGAAGCGGGGCCTGGACCCGAGCAAGCTCGGTGACAGCAGCCATTGGTAGATGAGGGCGAGTGGGCTGGGTGGCTGGAAATGGATTCTTCGAATTAGCTCAACGGAGATTTTTACGGATCCTGGTCTGGACATAAAAACTGGCTGTGCAGAATACACTGGCGTAGAACCGCTCCAATCGGGGTGTTCAGCACGGAAGAGATGACGGTGAGTTAGCGTTGAGGTGAAGAATTATTGAGGAGATAAACGGGGCTCATGATCATTGTCATGACCAGGATGGGGAAAGCGTCTCTTTTTCTCCAAAATTACATAAGCTCTAGTTTGAGCTGTAATTAAAACGTGGGTGGCAAAAATTATAGTATAATAAATTCCCCCACGAAAACTCACAAAATTCTCGCCCCGGAGGCTTTCTTGTGTTGACCATATTTGGCAATTGTGTTATCCCTGTGAAGGGTAATAATATCTTACATGATCATTGTAGTCCATATTTGTTCGTCGTGGAATACAGCCGTCGAGGCGCAGCGCCTTCTGGGAGCTTTCTCAGTTTACTCCTCGCTGTAGAGCTGGTCGTTGGTTTCGAGCAATTTGTCATTACAAAATTGCACGTAGATTAAAGTGTTGGCGTTAGACGAATTCGAGAGCAAAAGGAAGTGTCTATTCGGCTTGATGTTCTAAGCAGATCTCCCAACTGTAGTGGTGAAAAAAACTGTAATCAAATCAAATGGCGAAACACAGCGAAAAGAACTTTCACTTACTAATTACTCTAACCACACATATATATGGAAATATAGTTTTAGATATATTCAGGCGAAATATGATCTGAAGAAACCTATATGTCTACGATAATAATTAGGGTTAATGTGCTACTTTCGTCCCATGACCAGCCGTGAAAGATTCAAATAATATCCCTAAAGCACATCCTAAAAGAAAATCCAATTTTGTCCCAATAACTACCGTAACACGCCCTGAAAACATTCTAGAAGGAAATCCAACTTTTGTCCTAAGAACAGCCGTAACACTTCCTGAAAATATCAAAATAATGTCCTTAAAATGTCCAAGAAGGAAATCCAACTCTTGTCCTAAAAAACCATTGATATACACCCTGAAAAAATCATAATAATATCCCTAAACCATTATAACAATAAATCCAACCTTTACCCTAAATACTACCATACCACACCCTAAAAATATCAAAATAAAGTCCTTTAAACGTCCTAAAAGGAAATTGAACTATTGTCCTAAAACGTTTAAAAAATGTCTTTAAAAAGTCCTAATAATAAATTCAAATTGCGTCCTGAAACCCGCCGTAATAAGTCCTTAAAACATGCTAAAAGGAATTCCAGTTTTTGTCCTAAAATCCTCCGAAATATGTTCTCCGCGGACATCCTCAGGACCCTCAAAAGGTGCATATGGATCGCCGCAGTACGCCCCTAGGACGTCTTACAGCGTATTCTGAATGTCCTAGGAACGCTGTGGATGTCCGCGCCGGATGTCCTCGAGACGTTTTTGTGCTATCTGGGATTATATAATGGCATGCATAAACAGTATTACTGATAAATATAAAGCATTAAGTTACTGAAATAAATTTAATATATTAATTGAGACATGATGCACAAAAATATCCCTCGTTGAAAGTAGATCTTCTATATTACAGACTGATAAGCTTCATCAAAGATTTTTCCGTAAGCCTAACTGACGACTATTCGAACTGCGAACTAAAATTTAATAATGAGCCATTTATGGAAATGTTTCCAAGTCACTTGCTTTTAAATATAAATGACAACCCTCCCCACCTCTCGAACTAATAAATATAGCATTAAGCTTTTTGAAATATCAAACGCATTCAAGATTTCCAAATGGTCGATCGTAAATTAAATTTCCCAGCATTCAAATTGATTCAATAGAGTTAGATTTTAATCCAATAAAATGGACCGGGACCTTCTGTTTTACTTCTGATAAGCTTGTCCTGAAACCTAATCCTTCCAGCTTTTCGGAATTTTTCGGTTATTGCAATACCCGTTTCTAAAAACCCTTTCAGGATTATTCGTGAAAGTCAGAAATTGAAATTACATTCTTCTGAAAACCAATTTGCTTCGTTTTGGCAAAGGTAAAGCGTACTTGTTTTGTCATTGTATTGTTTTAAATGAATGAACTTGAATGCTTGGGATAAAAATTAAAGTACTAGTTCCTAAGTTACTTTATTAACTTATGAAAATATACTTTATAAAGAGGCAGTCATGATGTTTGATACTTTGCGTTTATAGCGCACAGAAAGTAAGACAATTACTTTTCTCCATTTTTACATATTTCTGCTTAAAAATTACTAAGCAGTTCATTTACCAAAGGATAATTATACACATTTTATGGCGATTTGCTGTAGTCTCTCAATTAATTTCTATATAATGAAGATGCTTAAGATGACACAGTTCTAATGATATTTACAAATGAAATAATTATATCCCTTAACGTTTATTTTACGTATTTCAACCCTCGTCTTTTATATACAGTATACTCTTGATTAACAGTACTTCGCTTAGTAGCAAACTGTGTTAACTAAGATGGCCTGCTACAGCACTTTTGTTTTCTAGTCGACACTCGGTATGTGCGGCAAAACGTTCAATTTTTTTGTTTTCTAGTATAGCCTATATTAAGAGAGGAGCCAACGAGAAGTTCATACAACCATATCTCACTCTTTTTTTTTCTCTTGGGTGACAGTAGCCACCCATTTTCTTCTTTCTGGGATCTTCAGAGAATCTTGTTGCAGCTGTGGATTTAACTTATTTCAAATTATGTCATGACCGCCCCTACATCTTACCACTTAGCCAATCACCAGTCCGCTAGTCTTAAGAATAAAATTACTGGGTTGGGGAAAACTCTTTCATCTTCGAACATTTAAGACTGCAATATTATGAGTCAACCCAAGGTACCAGAACTGGTCATATGAAACAGATATATTAAGGTGAAAGTTAAATCTACCTTTGTTCCTGAAAATTTCACAGAATTTAAGTCAAGGGCCAGGCTTGACTTTTACCGCCTTTGGACAGATGAAACGGAAAAGAGAGTCTAGGGGCAAGTATCGGCAACATTTTCTTCTGTACTATGCCCAATCAATACTGCAGATTCATCTCGCGTTCTAACAAAACTATTCAAATTCTGCCGCGTGCCAATCAGCAAATTACGACAGCTATAACCCACTTATTAATGCAATTTAAATCGGTTTTCCGGTATTTTCCCAATTTCTTAAAATAATTGCTTTTCTTGAAAATGCTTGATTGGTTAGGTTTTTATTGCACAAGTGGAGCAAGGCTCATTCATTTCCAAGCAGGACATTTTCTTGAAAACGCCCTTGTTCATCTGACGTACGATTTATTAGAGTTTAACCATGCAAAGCCCAAACAACGCGACTATTTTGTTTATGTTTGTTTGTATTTTTATGGCGCAAGATCATCTCTCTGCGTTATACTGCGCCAATGTTTGCTTGATGAAACCATGTTTTCTAGTTCAAGGGATTTCGAAACAATGAATATATTTTTTTTTGTTTTTTAAAGCACACATTTCGGCAATATTAATTACTCATAGCACTATTCTTATTACAAGTGAACGCGTGAGCGATAGTGAAGTAGTTTAGACGAGTAGCAAATTAAGTTTTAGGTGAAATAGAATTAGAGATCATTCAAGATTCAAGATATCAGTCAAAGAAATATACATTGAATTGAAATTTTATGTTATGTATTGCATCCTACTTTCTTTTATCCAATTGCAGTAATGGCCTTACTTCCTGTTTGTCGTTGGCTATACTCAGTATATATTGTTTGACTTCAAAAGATAATTCCAAACCGCTGAAGGTACTTCTTTGTCTGTCAGTTCATTGGTGACGGAAAAAAATTCCGGCATTTTGTAAACACCCGAAAGAACAACAAAGTGGGAACAATGGCATAGAAAGCCCTTTAGGTGCAATCATAGACTTCCAGTTTCGAGGTAGATCCTGATTAAACGAAAGTTGTTTGTCTCCTCCAGTTCTTGAATAAAAGCATAAGATAATAGGGTGCTATTGTCTGCTTCGTTTACAAATTGTGCATCGTCAGAAAAGTCGTGACAGCAAAGGAACTATTTTTTGGTTTAACCCTTCGGTGGTGCACCGAAACGTGTTGGCCTAGAATACGATTTTCTTGGGTTGGACTTCCAACTTCCCCAAAAAATAACGCTTGTCGATTAACAATTCCCTGTAACTCTGGGATTAGTTCTCTAGGTCTTAAGAGGTTCGGATTTCTAGGAGAACTCCAGGTGCCGGCGCAGCCTGATCTTGGTTATCGTGAAATTCAAACATTTTTGTTTGTTTGAAGGTCGAATAGCACAGACATGTGAATTCAGTATTTAAAGAATTCCACATTTTGGCACCATAAAAAAGAAATGCTGGATAATTTAAAAATCGTAAGTAAGCGTTTCGTTTCAATTTCGCGTCGAATGTTTGTTGGGTGTCACGGTAATAGCTTTGGAAATAAAAATTATTATTTATAATTTTATGAATCATTAGAGCAATTTTGAAAGTCATCATTTCAGCAAAGAAATAATTATTTTCACTTGCAAAAACAAAATACTTTGTGCCACGTGATTCGGACACGTCATTCACTCGAATGAGTTTTTCTCGAACTACTGCGAGACTCCTTAAATCAAAACAAGATACAGTCTCAAAGCAAACCGTTTATTTCTTCAGAATAAGAAAATATATTTATCGGAATAAGTTTGGAATAAATATGTATCGTTTTCTTAATGATTGAATTTGCGTAGTTACTTGAGATTTCGCTATAAATGGTTTCCATTGTGCATATATATATCATAAAAATATATATCTAAACCCGCATACCGTAATTTACCGATCAAATAGTTTGGAAGAGACTTCTAGCCATTTGTAGCTAATTGGAGAGGAGAAACCCGCTCTCAATACTTACGTGCTAATCCTCCGAAGTGTTTCAATAACAGAAGCTTCGCCGAAGAAACTCCAATACTCTTCCATTATAGCTTTTCGTTTCTTTTGTTCACCACAAGCAGATTCTCATGGCATCTTTCCTTGAAAATGAAATAACCTTTTATCCGTGTGGTGAATAAACAACTGAGAAATGCCATTCAAATGCAACACTTTTATTAAATCCTAACGTTCTTAAACATTTAAATAAATATTTCTTCTTTTGGAACTCGAATTGAGCACTGCATTACGCATAAGCTAATTGCTATTGCATGAGCCCAGATCATCTGTACTCGAAACTTATTGGTGGGGGATCGGACCCTCTCAAATTGGAAAAACAGTTGAAAGTAAAAGACTTAGCATACAATACATTACAATATAAAACTTTATTCCAACCAGAAATACTTTAAGTATACTATATAATTCATTACATATTTAAATAATAAGATCGATCCGCCTGAACCGTTTTATGTAAAGACTATTAAGTCTGATGAGGTCTATCCTGCCCGAGGGATGAGAAGCGGAGATGGGTTGTTTCATTAATTATAGCATAGGTACATAAACGCATTAACAGAAATGATGTGTACTAGATAAAATATGAAATTTTGCATTTCTAAAAGATATCTACGGATATATTATTTATCAATTTACGGATATGTTTAACCGCTTAGATGCCAATGTTCCCATTTGGGAAGGTCAAATTCAAAAATCGCCAAAAGTTATAATTTTAGAATAATATTATAAAATTTGATTTGAGTAAAGCTGAGTATTTATGTAATTTTCTTAAATCATTTAAACTTTTATAAATTAATCTATTTCGGTTTTAAAATTTTTTGTAATATACTGTTTTTTAAGCTTTTCACCTTGGTTGGTAATGCATAAAAAAACAAAATCGTAGAATTTAAAACTTTGCAAAATTTTTATATATCATGAAAGCGGAACGTTCAAACAATATTTTAAATGTCGCTTTTTTTATAAAAATAATGCTCAATTTGTAAATTATTAGCACAAATTCTTGATGTTCCCATTTGGGAACATTGGCCTCAGGTGTTAACTTTTTTGACACATTTTTTAAACTATTGGATTGGATTCTATTAGCTACATTAAATAGTAGAAAACGGACATATTTATATATGTTTATAATTATCTACACTTAGGGGAAGCATGAAGAGGAGCAGATGACCTATTTCGCCCCCCCCCCTCATCAAATTAGCAAAATTTGTGAATATAATGTAGAGAAATGGTAGATTTCTAAATGTAATTTTAATGTACTGATTAGATTTTTGCTGAGTTATTATCATAATTATCTAATAACCATATTCATTAACCATGTATTTAACGATTATATAATTAAAGAATAAGTAATGATATCAATAATTAATTAATGGTTAGACTTAATTGATGATAATAATTAATTAATGGTTATACTTAATTGATGATAATAATTAATTAATGGTTATACTTAATTGATGATAATAATTAATTAATGATTATACTTAATTGGTGATAATAATTAATTAATGGTTATACTTAATTGATGATAATAATTAATTAATGGTTATACTTAATTGATGATAATAATTAATTAATGATTATACTTAATTGGTGATAATAATTAATTAATGGTTATACTTAATTGATGATAATAATTAATTAATGGTTATACTTAATTGATGATAATAATTAATTAATGACAAAATAGTCAAACGCCTGGAATCTGTAATAAATATAACTAATTAAATAATGATAATAATTATTTATAATAATTAATGATGATAATTAATCATATCAATAAATAATTAAATGTTCTCAATAATTAATAAAAACATATTGTTAAATATATATTATCCAACCTGATCTTATAAAACAGTACGACGAAGGAATGTGAGGAGTTGATATATCAGATAAGCTCCTTTCTTCTTGTGGACCTCAGTTGAGGAGTAAAAAATGTTATTGGAATCTTTTTGCCAATGCACTGAACATTGCTGTTGCAGCATCTTACCTACTTCATATAGACATCTATGGGAATCTCGCATTATCTCATTTGGATTTCGTCGAGAAATCACGCTGAACTAACTGAGGATCAATCCAAAAGTTGTGTCTCATCCTAGACCAAACAACCGTATTTCCATGGAAATAAAAAAACTGGCGATCATTTTTTAACAATTGCAACGCAGGTTCGTTTTGCTCCATGTAAAAAGAAAACTGCTGAAATAAGTGTTTAGAAAGCGATAGACGATTGCATAAAATGTGTCTTCCTATTTACCATGGAAAGTAGAGTGTACAGGGTGTCTCAGCACCAGGGTTGCAAACATCTAGGAGGGGTAGGGTACACCTAGACGAACAATATTTGTTATAGAACCTAGGGTCGCAAACCACTCACAGCGCCAGTTCTAAAACCGTCCAGCATGCACAAATAGTGACAACCAGTGCATGAGAAGCGCAAAATGCGATGTCCTAATCATCTATGCACTTGAGCAGCTGACCTGAGTTTTATCTGGCGCTTTTCACGCACTGGTTGTAAATATTTGTGCATGCTGGACGGTTTTAGAACTAGCGCTGTGAGTGGTTTGCGACCCTAGGTTCTATGACAAATATTGTTCGTCTAGGTGTACCCTACCCCTCCTAGATGTTTGAAACTGTGGTTCTGAAACCCTGTGTACAGAAATGGCAATTCACGGTAAAGGTAAGCAGAGCAAGTTTTAGGCGTAAAAGTTATCAAATTATTTATATATATCGCCTTAGTTTTCCCTTAAATGTATTTTTATTCTGTATTTTTTGTCAAAAGCTTCTTTGTAAATTATGTAAAAAACAACGAACTCGGCTGAGGCGAATGCTACCATTTGGAAACACCTTAAAAATTGATGAAGAAACTGTTTTTCAGGGAAAATAATTCTTGGATACTTTGAAGGATCAGCCAAAACCAGAAAAGTGCTATTATTTGTTTTTGGGCAAAGAGAGAGAGAGAAAAAATATGGTGTAAGCACACTCAGGCTTGTATTTGTGGCTTTAATACTCATAATTTGTTATTGACGATGTTATGTGAGAACATCTAATATAAGAACATTCGTACTCATTTTCAATGGCATGTAGTTACAGATGCTGACCTTAGCGTTCTCTGTTTCTCTTTTGCCTTTGCATTCTTTTCAGATCCCGTTGAACTTCGTTACTTATTCTTGTACCACTTTTTCCTTTCTTAGATCCAGAATTAGAACCTAGTAGTTAAAGAATAAGAACAAGTTATATAAAATATATGCAGAAATTATATTTACAATTTCAGTAATATGCATGAAATATATCTCTTATTTATGATGCATAAGCAAATTGTACGCCATGCGCATTAGAAGGTTAAGTAAAACATATTCACAAGTTTTGTAAGTTATATTCACAAGTTATGAAGTTATATTCACAAGTTATGAAGTTATATTCACAAATTATGTAATTTATATTTTCAAGTTATAGGTAAGATACATTCACAAGTTATATAGGATAAATTGACACATTATGAAAGGTAAGGCTAAATAGAATATAATCAATTATTAAATAGATCATTTTAAGAATATCACTAATTAGAAAAAAATTTAATCCACAAAAACTTACATTTTAGGCACTAACCAAAACAGAATTTCTTTCCGGAAATGGCGCAGAATTTCGAGAATTAATACCTAAGCTAGACTTTGTAATTAGCACAGGAAATTGAATCTTTTTCTAATCAGGGAGTTCCCCTTGCCTTGAAATTTTACAAATTAATCATGCAATTGCATTTTGTAAAGCCTAGCACGAATATTAAGTTAAGACGCAATTACTGCTCAAATAACAAGCAATCTCCTTTTTCCCGCTAGAAAACAAACGCTAGAAAAAAGTACGAGCAGCGTAAACAAGATTTCATCTTATTACTGAGAAAGTCTTTTTTGGAAGAATGTTGCTCGAGGTGCATGCTGGAGATAATTATAGCAAAAAATTCAGCACCATTGAAAAAATTACTTTCATTTTGCCTATTTCTCATTTCACGGGTTGTCAACTCCTGATATAGCGTAGGGTTGCCACCGTTTTATTATCCTGGAGTTATTATTTTTAATTATAAAATTATTTTCCATAAAAAGTAGATTATGTTACCCGGGTCGTAAATTAAGATCGTGTCGAATAACTGCCGATCTAATTTTCAGTGGCTGATAAAAAAGGAGCGAAAAAGTGATGACATTTTCTTGAAGCGTGACAGCTAATTTGTTTCAAAATATATTTTCATAAAAAGAATAATCGCCTCCCGGGAAATATAAATGGGAAAACTATTAGATATAGTTTGCATTCAATTAATTTAGTATTTTACCACATTGAACGTGAAATATAAATTTATATTTAATTAATTTTACTCTTTACGTATAAGAGATTCATTGATAATTATAAGGAATTGTTGGCATTCATAGGGATTCATTGATATTTATAGTGAGTTATTTACAATTATAGTGAATTATTTGCATTTATAGTGAATTATTTACATTTACAGTGAATTATTTAACATTTATAGAGATACACTGATATTATATGGTTGCATTGAAACCCATTGTTTACATATGGAAGGCTCTAGCTGTATATTCTGCGGGTTATTACAGCTGTAAATTATGCCATCCGGAAGTTTAAATATTTTTCACAAAATCTCAGTCGACAGACATCATCGGTTGTTTATAATAAGATTTCTTTACAGCCAAATGAGAATGTAATATGGCAAGTTGTTTTTCTGACGCGTATTTCTACACCACTTTGATTTGCATAGAAGTGCAGTAGAACCTCATAAATTGCTTGTAAAAACTTATGGTGATTCAGCTTCATCGGAAATAATATGCTGAGATCGGTTTTGATGATTTAAAAGTGATGACTTTAATGATCACGACAAACGGTGGCTTGATTAATCGAAAAAATGCTAGGGTGAACAACTGCATGCGCTATTGGAGAAAAACTCCACTCAAACGCTTAAAGAATTGGCTGAACAACTAGGAGTAGATAAATCAACTATTTCAGGACGTCGAAAGCCACGAAACAGATACAAAAAGAAGGAAAAGGCTGCCACATGTTTTGACCGAAAATGCAATTACCAGTCGGTTAAACACCAGCATTTCTTTGCTCATAAGGCGAAGAAAGAAAAGCTTCTTGTAGCGTAACCTTATGGGCAATGAAAAATGGGTAAATTTCGACAATTCGAAAAGCAAAAACTCATGGGTTGGTTCTCCCCAATCACCGATGTTGGCTCCAAGGAAAAATATTCAACGTCATATAGCTTTGCTGTGCATTAGATGGGATATGGAGGATATGGTTTATTACGAGCTGCTAAAACTTATAGAAATAGTCAATGTCGAACATTTTAAACAAAAACTGGGGCTTTAGAATAAAAATTGGATGCAAAAACGACCGTCTATTTCACCGAATCATCGAAAAGTTATCCTCCTGCAAGATAACGCTAGACCTCGGGTGCTTTAGCGTTTAAATAGACACTGATGAAGCTTGAATGTGAGACCCTCCCGGTCTCTGCGTATTCCTCAGATATGACCCCACCTGATTATCACTTGTTCCGTTCGATGAAGCATGCTCTGGAAGATACTCACTTCGTTTATTATGAAGAAGTCGAAAAATTCATTGCCGAGTGGATAGCTTAAAAACAAAACGCTTTATCCCTTTGATATTCAACTCCTGCTAGACAAATGGGTAAATTTGATAGCTTCCA
>QLNU02015003.1:71282620-71308131 GCA_006491805.2 Dysdera silvatica | reverse complement strand
TAGATTCATTGATATTTACAGTGAATTATTGACATTAGTGAGATTCATTGATATTTATAGTATGCCACCATATCTGTAATGAATACCCATATAGTGTCAGGTATACGATAAAATTGTTTAATCAAAATTATTAATCACTTTCCAGCTTAGCTGTTTATCCAGGAAACGTAAGTATGGGCACACAAAGAAAAAAGGTCCAGCCATCAATTACGACCTTCGATTCGTACAAATATTAAACAAAAGAGGGATAACAAAATGACAAATTTTATGGGAGTTATATTTTCCCAGGTTGTAAAGTTCAGGGGAGGAGTTATCAAGAAACCGCAGGTCGCCCCGCAAGAAAGGTAGCCTATCAAATGCCCGCGAGGGAGAGGCATCTTTCCGTAACAACCAATATATTGGTTAGCGGATCGAGTCTCCTATTTGATTGGGGAATTGGTTTTGATTGACGTGCGGATGTTTTCGAGACGGAGAGGATGAAGAAGAGAAAAAAAAGGAGTCTGAGGTTAACATCCGAGAAAGAGAGACGTCTCACTTGGAGGTGAGACTCATCGTATATTTCTACCTGCCGGGCAATAGAAGGCACGGCTTCGAAACCTCACAAGTTTCGACTCTGTAACAGCCCCTGTGTGATAATAAATTGATGCGCCGAATCTTGCTATATTCACGCCAGATTTCAAAATAGGCCGCTGTATCCGATCAGAAGATCTGCATCGAAAACGTTTGAACTCTAATATTGCTATACGTCCGTTGAGTAGTGGCGCAGCAACGTTCAGCATATTCATAGATAATTCGATTACGCAGCTACACTGACGAAACTGTCGTATTGCTACAAGTTCGTTTAGTAGTGGCGCAGCAAAGTCCAGCTGTCCCAGAGATAATTCTACTTCGTATCGACAATCTGTGAACTCCCTTGGCTCGACGAAATACAAAAAGTGGCACAGCGACATCCCTAAGTCCAGTCTACAGTGTACCCCACTCCGCACCACCTTACTGACGGCTCCGCACACACCGCTCACTCCAGAAGTCATTCCAGCCTTGAATTGCAGTAAACTTCAGACGATGACCAACACATGCCTGCACGTGAGTCACTTCCCATTTTCCTCATTGAATAGGGGATGTACCATTCACTGCGTTACTCTTCCCAGCAAGGAGGGTTATTTATATCAATGTGACAAATTAACAATAAGTTACATTAATAAGTTCATTTCTCTCGGTGCTCATGCTTACTGTGTTGTATTGTTAGCAGTGTATCTAGAATTTACCGTACAGAATAGGGTAACGCTGGAGCTCTGATCGTTACCTAGTGTAGCACAAGCCGCAATTATTTTTATGTTAATAATCTTTGATATTTAGAGTGAATAATTATTGTCAGAGAGTCAACAGAAACAGAATACCCTGAGCTTGATGAAATCATTACGGCGATTGTAGTGCATATGTAGTTTGGTATATTAGAAATCATTAAATTGTTTAGTTTTGTTCAATTAGCGGTTTAGATAATCTTTAGGTAAACCAGTAATTAGGGCTTGCAAGGGCAGATAAGCGTGGTATCATATTGTGTAAAGCACTTTGAAAAACTTGGTGAATTAGCCACAGTAATCGGCTGATTGATACAAACGTTTATGAACGTGTACTGCTGAAGTAGATGTCAGTCACTCACGTTATCCTCAAAATTAAGAATTATAGCAATTGACAATTATATACTGGTACTAATTATATAATTAGTACCGTAATCATTTGGGGTACACACATCCAGCTCTTCCTATAATTAGTACCGTGACCAAGTCAGTAAAATCCAGTACAATAACACACCTTAATAGTGAATTAGTGGCATTCATAGGTTCTTTGACATTGATAGAAAATAATTATTTTCCGAGATTTACTGACATTGACAGAAAACCATTATTCATTGGGATTTATTAACATTAATAGAAATTCATTGATATTCTTTGGTATTGGTTGACATCATTCATTTACTGATTCATAGAGATAAATGACAACCACTAACGTTAATTTTTTATCTCTTAATAAAAAATATCATTAATATTTTCTCTCCTTTTTATTACATAGATAAATGTTCTTGCTGCAAACGAAAGGACATTTAATTTATGAGGACTGTAAGATAAACCCTAAGAGCAATTTGTTCTCTAAGTATTGACAACTATGGTTGAAAATAAAATTAAGCATTAAAATCAAAAATAAAATTTATAATCAACTCAGCCGATAGCTTTATTTTATCCCAAAATTATTTAATGTTTTCAAAACAGTAGAACAACATTTTATTGGATCCATTAAAATAACTCGCTCGTATGATTGTAAAAATGTGATCAACAAATAGGCATCATTATAAGATATACAAAACCTTACAACATATTTCTCCGTCAATAAAAGAAATTAAACCCATGAAAAATAAGTTTTTAATTAACTAAACTTAATTAGATTAACTTGTGCAACATTATATTTCTGTACTTTTATATTTATAAAAATATTATATTCTCGTTCAAGCCCTTTGAAACAACGTTAAATTACTTAGATCACATTAAAAATACTTTGTAACCTAATATTAATTCAAACTATAGTTTTAATTTCGTTATAACCTGATTCCCTGTGATGTTCCGAATATGCTATAAGGGTTTTTAATATTAAATAAAAATATCTCAAAACGGGACAGAAATAAAATTAAGGGGACTTGAGGGTTTTAAACCTTCACAAAAATAATTTATTTTTATTTTTTTATGTAAAAGTGTGAATATTTCTGAGCATTTTAAGACCAACCGTAAACTTCTAACTTAATCAGAAGCTGAGATATAGCAAAAATAGCAAACCCTGTTTGAATAATTTGAAGTTTTAAAGGGACCAACGCTCAGTCACATCAACTTAAATACCCTATTTCAAAGTTGAAACATTGTTTACATAATTCTTTTTCTTTTTTCTTTTTTTCTTTAAATAATAATCCAACGGGGATCACACCCAACTGTACATGTACAAAGTAAGTGAAAACGAAGCAAACAACTTTAATACCCGTCATTCACTCTCGCTTTCTGTTGTAAACAAACACGGACGCACGCTTTATCACACGTTTCTGATTTTTCAAACGTTTGATTCTTTTACCATTTTATTTCGTTAGTTATTTGTTATTGCCTATTTCGTTAATTACTAGTTGTTGCCTATTTCAAACATTATTTGTTGTGAGTTCTTTTGTTCAGTTATTTTGGGTTGACGTTATTATTTACTTCAGTTTTACTGGTGATTGCCTTTCATTATTTACCTGACTAATGGCTAAAGCGAAATCTAAGTCGGGAATGCGTCCGAGAAAGAGGAAGCGATGTTTTTATGGGACAAAAGAAGCCAGTATTGAAGATACATCCACTGCTGAATATAGTAGTGCTTCTGCTAAAAAACTAAATCTAGATTATTGCAGTCAACCAGCAAATAATTTTGAAGGTGAGAATGTATTTAATGGATATCGAATATTTGATTTGGACTTGCTGGTTAACACGCTTGAAAATTTTGTATGCTGTAAGGTATATGGTGGTAAAATGAAAATTAGGGAGGAATGTCAGCAAGGGCTTTCGTCCAAATTCAGTATTTGCTGGGAAAAATGTGTACTTCAGGAAGTATTTCGTAATTCAAAAATCCTGGGTGTAAAGCATAGCATCCCAGAAATTAACAGACGCATTGTTTATGCTATGCGTACCATTGGCTTAGGTTTGTCGAGTTTGAAAACATTTTGCTATATTATGGATTTGCCTACTCCTGTTTCTAGCACGTCGAGTCGTCCAATCTTCACGAGCATTAAAAATGCTCTTACAATAACTGTAGAAACAGTGATGAAAGAAGCAGCAGTAGAAGAAAAGTCATTGATGACATTAGATGGAGGTGTATGTGTCAGTGGCGATAAAACATGGAAGAGTCAAGGGTTTTCTTCACAGATCGGTGTGTGAAGCGTAATTGGTGCTGAGTCAGGCAAAGTAATCGACGTCGAAATTTTGTCCTCTGCCTGCAGAGGTTTTAGCAACTACAGAGGACTGAAAGTTGGTCAGGCGTATACTAACTGGTTTCAATCTCACCAATCAAAATGCAAAACAATCATACAGGCTCAGCAGCGAAAATGGAAGCCACATGCATGTGTCGAATTTTTACTCGGTCGGAGACCCACAGGGGTATACGATACCTGCAGTATGTAGGTGATGGAGATACGAAAACTTATCTTGAAATTGAAAAGTTGCGACCATATGTCAATGCTGTAGACATTGAAAAAATAGAATGTATTAACCACATAGGCAAAAGAATGGGCGCCCTGCTTAGAAAAATGAAGCAAGAAAAAAGAGGACAAAAACTCGGACAGCAGACCGTTAAGCGGTAAACGCAGACTTAGCGATAAAATTATTGACTACTTCTTCACATACTTTAGAAATGCTATAAGAGGACATAAAGATTCTCTACACGGAATAAGAAAGGCTGTGTGGGCTATCTTTTATCACTCACGTGCCACAGATGAGGAGCCCACTCACGATTTTTGCCCCAAAGGCGTTTCTTCATACTGTAAATACCAAAGGGCAGTTGTCAACAATTCACACCATAATTTTAAACACAACAATTCAGTGCCAACTGCTGTTATGGATGCTATTAAACCAATATTTAAAGATTTAGCACATCCCCAACTTTTAAAAAGACGTTTAGGAAATGGAACGTAGAACGCAAACGAGAGCTTCAACTCAGTAATCTGGAAGTATTGCCCAAAAACTTCAGGAAGTGGTCGGCCCATTGATGAAATAGCAACCTAGGAAGCTGTCATCGCATTTAACAAAGTTAGTCAGGGTCGTCTCCAATTTATGGAAAACCTAGTGGTTATGCCAGGTGTCAATGCAAGACATGCTGCAATTGCAGCAGATAAAGTGTGAGTGATGAATGCAGAAAAGCAAGCTTCGATGTCCACAAAAGCAGCTCGTAAAGGTCAACGACAACTGTTTTATAAAAATTAAAAAAGGGCTTGAGGCATAAGGGTGTGTTATATGAAGCTGGTCGATTTTAGTGGTGTGTAGTGAAGTAAATTTATTTTTAAACGTAAACTTGATTTCAAACTCAATTTTTTCAGAACGTCAAAATTGGATCTTGCGCGCATGATATAATTTTTTTCTGTTTGCTATGTTCAAATAAAATTTGTCAATTTCCTTCATATAATCATATTACATAAAATAAGTGAGACAATTTTAATATAGTAGTTTAAATGACAAAATCATGCACATAAAACTATTAAAAAATCACATAAATATCCATATTTGAGAAAATCTATAATTTAAAAATTCATATTTTATAAATATGTTTATAAATTTAAAATACTGCTCACTCAATCTCTACATACAACCCTTCTTCTTATTATACAACTGTGTTTTCAGCTCTGAATTATTGTTAAGTGAATATATCACTTAATATAAATTAATTAATTAATTAATGCGCGTCGTAAACTTCTAATATTTAAAACATATGAAAATTTATTATTAAAAAATGAAAATATGTTACAATTTTCTATAAACTGTATTACTGATGAGATAATTATCTTGTCATTAAGTTGTGAAAATTTTATAAAGACGAGTTAATAGTTATTTTGCAAATTCTTCCTAAATTTGATGCATTTTCCCACGGTTTTCGATGACTTAAAACATACAAGTCCCCTTAATTACCAACAATAATTGGTATGAGATTGCTTTTAAGTAATTTTCAGCGTCAAGATAAATTTTGTAATTTACTTTTTATTAAAATTACATTACTGACGCAATTAAAACGTTAGTCTTGAGAAAGGAAAATGGTGCCATTAATGTAGCGTCGCTGGAAGATCTAAAATTAAATTTCGGAGGGCTAGTTGAAATTTATTCTCGCGTCAATATTGAAGACCGCTCCCAAGAGAAACTCGGCGCTGTTGCTAGAAACATCAATTAGTGAATTTAGATGTAAGTCGCCTAATGCAATTTAGTTCACTTCGGTTAATTTTAGTCAGGGCCGTGCTTACGGTGTTCACGGCCTTGGACAAAGAAATTTTTAGGTGTCCTGGGCAAAAGCAGATTTTAGCGGCCCTTAAAAATATTTTGACATATAAATAACACAACGATAAAATGATTTACCGGGGTTTAGCATTGGGTCCTTTATAAAGCATAAAGTCCTTTACTGGTCTAAACGCTGTAGGTAAAAATAAAGAGCAGATAATGAAGTTAAATTGAAAATAGGGGATAAAAATTAAATAAAATACGAATCATTGTAATTTATTATTACTCTAATTATTATAATTATAACGAATTAATGAAAAGTTTCTCAACGAACAAAGCCGCTTTTTTATACTATTAGAACTTACAAAGTAATTTTTCTAGTCTTTTATGCTGCCACGAGTCTCTGCAGTGGCCATATTGCCACCACAATAAACATGGTAACGTACATAGGCTACTAATGCTAACGCATTTGACTAATGTTATGGGGGTTTTTGAAGAATTTATATATTGTATATATTTATATTTATTTATTTATAATTTCATTTAGTTATAAATTTATTATTTATGATTGGTGATGAAAAAGATTTAGAATAAAGTAATGAAAATGAAGTATTAGTATTTCATAATTAGTTTTGGTTAAATTTTAAGTTATTTTAACCATGTGGAAACTTTTTTTTCAAAAATTACTGCCTGATTTTAGTCTCGGCCGAGTTCGGAGAAAATCGACATGCGGCTGAATACCGGAAAAATTCTAGTTTCTTTTCTGAGCTTTAAACTGAGAGAACCTTCTATAAAACATACATTGGTTAAAAACTAATACGAAATATTATTTTTCTTTTGCTTTTGGATCATTTAATTTCAAGGACCTGTGGGCTTCCAAAATACAAATACTACTTGTTAACTTTGTGGGCTTCCCTGGTTGTTGCCATTAAGGGTTCCAGGAAACGCAGACTTAATTATTGCGGTTTCTAATTTTGGTAACATGCCAAATTATTTCTTTTATTCGATGTTTTGCAAATGCTGTACCAAATTTTCACTTTCCGTATTTGGCAACAGAATGTACGATGGTTTCCAAATTCTAAAATTATAATTAGTTTCTAACTTACCACCTAATTGTACATACATAAATATTGGAGGCTGCTCCAAAAAAAGTACTAAATTTCTAGAATTTTGTATTCGAATTAATTCACGTTTTGCGTATTAATAAATAATTCTAAATATTTGAAGCATTAATACATATTATTTTAACTGGATGGAATTTCTTGACTTCTTTAGACCCAAATTTTACTTTATTTTACCCCATTGCGAAAGAAATCGCCCTAAATCATTCTGCCAGCCCATAATGAAAATGTAATTGTTTTTTGGAATTTTTAAATCCCATGAAAACAGGAAATGGAACATATGTGCGTCTCTTAATTGACTATTTTATTAATCGCATTATATATTTCTCTGCATTAATTGCGTTATATAGTTATATATCGTTGTACGCAATTAATTTAATAAACTCATTAACGGCCTTATTTTACGGAAATGCGAATTGAAAACGCTTTGAGGTATAAGGTTACTTTTCGTCGAAGTATCTGGGCTTTTGTTTATATATTTTCATAAAATGAGAATTGCTAATAAGATTTTGAATAATTTTATAATGATGCTTTCGGAATCTTAATGGCTTGACGAGTTTTGCTCGCTCTCTCCTTTCCTTCACGAATCTTGGTTCCTATACTTTGCCTCATGTACCAATTTTCCCTAAACAGTGATGTTTTCATTATAAATGAAGTCAAATATCGATAGTCGACTCGTCTGAGCACATTTAATGATGCAAGGTTCTTCGTGGACATCTTTTACTAAATCTAAATTCTAAAACTATTGTTAAAAAGCATGAAGAATAAGTTCCTTCCATCAAAATATAAAAGTTGAACTGTAAAATAGAATTACGCCAAAAGGATAAATGTAGAAATATGGTAAACTACTATCAATTGATTGACGGTACCATGGTGGATCTTCGAAGAAATTAAAAGCAACTTTGAAGACGTTCCGAAGTCGTTGAACCATAAGTTTGGAATCAGGGAATTTCGCTTACGAAAAGGCACTGAGCTATTACGATTTTGAGAAGGAATGACTGAAAGTGAAGCAGTTGAATATAAATTTGCAGGAGTAAATTAAAAAACCGGCGTTCCTATGAAAATTTCTATTGCTATTACGTCAAAAACTGCTTTTATGCATAAATAATACGTTACATAATTTTTCTTGATAAAGTAGTGAACCGACTAACCACCGTAGCGGCCCACCGTAACTTCTTACCCTAGTCAAGGGTGTGGGTTGATTAACTAGACCCAAAGGAGTTCAGAGATTCCTCGGAAAACAAGATAGCAGCGCAGTTTGACCCTCGATGTCCTTACGTCTCAAAAGCTCGCACATTCAAAAGAACCTTATTAAAGTAGCACTAAACACTTTTATACGGTAAAAACTACATTATGGAAAATATAATACTATTTAGAGAAAGAGACGCCGTCCCCGCACTAGAGTCGAACTAAGGTCCCCTCCATTGAGCCCGGAGTGCCTTGACAGCTAGACCAACGAGGATAGGAACAACGCTCTCTTTCTTCGTATATAAGGATGTAAGATATTATTATCTTTCAGCTACCTATTAGCTTGAGTTTCTACATGGGTGTCGAAAATTATTAAGTATATAAATTCCCCCACGAAAACTCACAAAAAACTTTCCTTGGTGGCTTTGTGTGTTAACCATTATTTGGCAATTGTGTGACCTCTGAGAAGGGTAATAATATATTTACATCTTTATACACGAAGAAAGAGAGCGTCGTTTTTTTCCTCGTTTGTCTAGAGGTTAAGGCACTCCGGGCTAAACGGAGGGACCCTAATTCAACTCCAGGGCGCAGACGGCGTCTCTTTTTCTCCTATAACTAAAAACAAGCTCTAGCTTGAATGTATACGAAGGTGTCGAAAATTATTAAGTACAAGCCCCGGCCTCCCCCCAGAAAACTCGCCAAGGTGGCTTCGTGTGCTGGCCATTATTTGACAATTGTGTTATTCACGAGAAGGGTAATAATAATACCTTATGTAAGTACTTACGGTTTGATGACTTTGTATTTAACCGTCAAAAATTCTTAAAAGTTTAGTTGAAGACTCAAGGCGATGTTTGTTTCCAAGCTGTTTGCGAAACTCCAGAGTTCTTTGGAAAGTACGTCGAGAAACACTGCCTTAGGCTGTTCCTGCATGTGTTACTATAATAGCTACTTGTGAAATAAACACAAACTACTTTTTAATAAACATAAAAGCTTTTTACTTCCAGTAGCTGTAAAATAGTCATCCATTCTTATGATATTTCTTGTTTCGTGTTATCCCGTCAGGTTAAATAATCATTAATATTATCGTCATTAATCTATCTATTGCGTCATTAATCTAGCTATTTATGAATAAGCTATCGGATAACTCCTATGATGTGAAGACAAACAGATATGTGGATAAGTAAGAAGGAAAAGTTCAATGGAAGAATAATTAACACTTAATACTTTGCAGGCTTCCTTTAAAAGTTTTTTATTTTTACGGCGTACTCATTAGACTGATGATCGACAATGTACGAAGTACAATTCACTTACCTGAGATGGCTTTATTACTCCGCCGTCATTTGCCTGATTGTCATTAACATCAAATCAATGTCTACGCTAAGCTAATTTTCGATTAATTTGAACAGGATCAAAGACTTCGTTTGATAGAATCCTCCCGCTTTATAACTCAAGATACCCAATATATCGGCCTTGCCCTAATGATTTCCGAAATTGGGAGACCCTATTCCTTAATGAACTGCAGCATGTCTAGAATTACTTTTATCGCCTAGAGATTAGTATTAATTTGGTGCTCGCTTTCAATCGCGTAAGGATCTCTAAAATATTGTTGCTCTTCTCCTTTACATATATAATTAGAAATGGGTAACGTTCTGGTTATTTCAACTATCTTTTAAATCATCTTTAAAACATTTTTAAATTTTTGTGAGACTGCGAGTTTGCTCAGTTGTAAATTACTTTCTGTTTAATTTCACAGATTGTCTTTTAATATTTGTTTGAAGTGCGATCTGTAGGTTTTAATTTTAGCGCAGCAAGTTAAGTTTGAAACCATATACATGTTTTAATTAAATTCTAAGAGTCTTAAAAGATTTCTAAGCTTTTAAGGATTAAACTATGTGTTTAACTTGACATCAAACTATGATTTTAACCAATATAGTATATATCTGCTTTTCTGTCTGTTGAGAAAGAGAGGTAAAGAGAGGTAATGGAAAGTTTGGCCTCACTTTGCTTTGCAGTTTCACTGCATATTGACGAAAATATACATTATGGGCACGTGATAGATGACTATTCAAACACTGAAATACCAAAGGTATGCATTGTTCATCCATATTTTATATATACGTGTATTTTATTGATGTATGCCAAAAACGTTTCCGTATGTATATGAAAGAGTTTAAAACTTCTACGTGGTCCGGTTTATAAAATGGAATGTAGTTTCGGTGAATATCCTAAAGAGGTTCCTAAGAATTATTTTAAATGGGTATTAGGAAAAAACTGGATGTGTAGGGGAATCAATAATTATAAGTATTATAAGAAAAAGAAAATTCAGATGAAAGTAAATAATTAATGATCAGTTTTGAGATAAATTTCCATTTCAAATCGAAAATGTCCAGGAATTCAGTCAATTACGTAACATAAATATAAGAGAATTGAATTTCTTAATTGTTTTATTTCCATTTATAAGTTAAATAAAAAATTGATATTTTTATTGAAAAATTATGTTAACAGAAATGGTACAGAAAAATTAAGACAGCGCAAGTAACGTTCATTGTTTAAGTAATCAGTATATTTTGCAAAAAATATAATATATTTTATTTATTTATGAACATTATTTTGTAGCATGATCAAAAGTGTTTTGTAGCTAGTCGCGGCGTTGATAAATACATACACTAAATTTCATCTACAAGCGTTCTTCTAAAGAAAACCATCGCAATGCGACAAATGATTTTATTTAAGCAGTGAACTACATTACATTCGCTCTCATTGGGAAAAAATCAACAAGGTTCCACATCGAACCTGAAAAAGCAACTTTCAACAACAAACACAACGAGAATACACTGTCGTTTCCCATAAATTTTACAAATTAAATAATTAGGAGCATAGGCTGAAACAAACATCAAGTCCATTAATGGTGAATTAAAATTTATTCACCATTATTACGTAGTAGTCTCGCTTGGTGTAAGTAGCAAATACTGCTTATTTCTCTTTATTATATAACCCTTGTTATGTATAGTTTATACCGTTTGCGTTTGACTTTTAAATACATATGAGCTACTTCATATATTATTATTAATTATTGTATATTAGTATATTACTAGCTCATATATTATTATTATTGATTAAGGAAAGTAGGCCTTGATATACTGAAAAATGCTCATAGCCCTTATGGGGATGGTAGTGCGGAATAAAATCTATTCTATCGATCATTTAGAAAAATAAAAATAATGTTTGTGATGAATTTGTTATAAAATATTATGTTTCTGAACATCACCTGAAGACTAAAGAGGGAGAAAGATACCTTGTGGTATGTTTATTCGAGATATCAAGAAAACTGAAAATAACCGTCTTTTAAAACAAACTTAAAATAGCAGTGTTATCATTAACACCATTTATCATTAATTACTTTGATGTGTTATATATACTTTTTATTAATTACAGATATATTTCTTAATTAAAAAGGGAAACAAGTCCTTAAACGAAATGTATAGCGCATGTATAACATAATCGACTTTTAGTAAAGTTTTCGACGAAATTATAACTCATCATAACTTTCCCTTCCTCATTACCAATTGTTAAACCTCAGATTAGGGCCAGCATTTCCCATGCCTTTGTGGAGCGTAACTATTTTCCACTCTAATTACATGAAAGCTGCAGTGATCCCTACAAATGGATAGCTAGCTTTGCTACCATGAATCTTCAAAGGCTCGCTAGTGATAACAAACGTGCTGATAGAGGGTCACTGTGGCTTTAACTTCCATTCTTACTGATTCATTAGCAAAGCAGCAGATTCTAATTAGAATGGATTACGAATTGGTTTAATTGACGGCAGAGTCCATGCGGAATATCAGGCTAATGCTTAAGGAAATAAGCTTTGCTTTTAGCCTGCTATTAAGCATTTGTCGCAATCAATTAATGGAGTGCCACATGCTCATTTAATAAACCATCGTCTCGATATTAACATTATTTGTAATATTATACCGATTTAGTCAAATTTATATTTAATTGAAGTTTAATTAGTTTAAAAGTTATTAGAAACTATATATATATATATAGTTTTAGTTTTCTTTTCTTATACACCTGATGGGCCCTCATATATGACTGCCGCGTTATCCACGATCTTCACGTACACAACTTTCCTACAAGCATAGATATATTCCTTCTCTTTTAATTGTGTATGATGTATCGTGTGTTTACTTCAGAAAATCAAGACTAATTCATGACAGAAAGGTGAAAGTTCAACACGTGGCATTAAATACATTAAATATATACAAAAGCATAACAACAGTCATTAAATATTTACTAAGTCGTAAGAAGCATAATAATATTTGAGTCCCATCTATTTTATTTCTTAAGTACGAACTGTTATGTTGCCCCAGTAGTGATAATTGCTTAATTTTATATTCTTATCATTATGTGCAAATTCATTCTCCGTGTTGTATTTGACTAGTTTCTTGCATGTAGCTGTCAAGTCCTTTTCAAGGGTCTTATGTGATATTATAATGATTATAGGTGATATTAGCTGATATTTTCTTGAAACCTGAGTAAGATGTAAGATGTCCCGAGAGGTGCGCCTTTGGTGGCAGTATTTGTTGTTAACTTTCAATGTGCTAAGTTTGTGACCTGCAATTTTTAAACAAACACCCAATACACTCAGTACAACAGGAACAACTTTAGTTTCCCTCCTCCAATATCTCTTCACATCTATTTGCAAATCCTTGCAATTCATGATCTTCTCAATCTCGTTCTCATATTTTCATCTGTCCTTAGCACTGCAATATCGATCCATGAGACACGGGCTTTTCCTTTAAGCATAATGTCCGAAGGGTTACATGGAAGGCGTTTATTGCACTGGATTTAGAAATCTCACAACATTTTTCCATTTTCACTAATTTATTCCGGGTTGTTGTGCCATAAGTCCTTAGTTCTGGGTAATTGATATTTCTTTCATATACACCAGTGTATAGTGTTTGCCACGTCATTGTGGCGTGGCCTTCCTCGTAATCAGCTCGTGAAATATTTTTGCAACAGTGGTTAACATGTTTTATAGTTTCTTTTTCGTGTTCTAAACAGGAAATACACTTTACCCATGGCAATAAATGTACGCTCACCCCATACGACGCTGCTATAAATAGTAAAAAAAAAAGTCGTTTGCATTAGTAAGAAAACATTTTTATTAAACCAAATACTCCACTTGAACAATGATTTACAAAAAAAATCAGCATAAACCCTATAACTGGCATCTTGATATATGCCTGGAATCATTACACCTCTGAAAAGACGGTGGCGATAAATTTACGCGCACCCAGCTTTCACGACATAATTACCACTTTGTAGGTCCTCCTTTTGCTGCATGCACGTTGGCAACTCATCTAGGCATTGATTCGACGTAGGCACGACAAAATTCTTGTGGAATTTTGGCCCATGCTTCCTGAAGAAACGTCATTAGCTGACGCTTTGTTCAGGGGAAGGTTTTTCGCACTTCTTTTTTGCGGACCTGCCATAGATCCTCGATTGGGTTGAGATCCGGTGAATTTGAGACTTCATGACACACACTTTTGGACAGTCAAGAACTTGGAGACGATGTTGGCGAAACCAAGCTGTCATTTTGCGTGCAGTATGCGGGTTAGCGAGATCTTGCTGGAAGATAGCATCTCCCTCTGGGCGAAGGCGGTCAACGGAAGGCAGGCAATGCTCTTGTAAAATTTCTTGGTAGCGTTGTGCATTGATAGTCCCATCATACGGAAACAAATCACCAATGCCACAATAGCCAAAACACCCCACACTTGAACAATGCTTGGGAACTTTACTTCTTGTTTTACACAGTTTTTGGCGTGTCCTTCATTCGGCCGGCGGATGACTCTCCGCCCGATATTTCCATATAGGACTGGGAAGGGGGACTCGTCAGACGAAATCACCTTCAGCGACTGAGCTTCCATCCAGGACATGTGGTCTCTAGCCCATGCAAACCTCTTCCTTCACTGAACTGGCATCAACATAGGCTTTCGCTTACTCTTGTATGAGCCATATCCCATGTCATGTAGTATATTGATAGCAATTCGTCGCAATACAAGTCGGTGTATGCGTTTGGCTCCATTGTTCTGAAGCTTCCACCTAAGTTTCAGATCGGTGTTTCGTGACAACGCGACCCAAAATTCAATCTTCCCTAGCAGTAGTTATAGGCGATCTGCCTTTGCTAAACCCAGGCGCTGTGTAACTGGTTTTGTCGTAATGTTTAAGAAATGTTCTGACGGTAGACTCGTTTAAACACAATTCGCGAGCAGTCTGACCCATAGCTGCTCCATTTTGTCGTTTCTGAAGGATCTTATTGCGCATCTGCAGTCCTAACCTTTCTCTTACCATTTTTTCAAGTTTTGAACGAAACAGAGACTACATGAGGTTTTATACTGCTCTTCATTTGCATATTGTTGACTGCACAAGATACAATGCTGCAAAAATTTGCATGTTCAGCCGAGCAACATGTGCAGAGATTTGGGTGCGCGTAAATTTATTGCCACCGTCTTTTCAGAGGTGTAATGATCCAGGTATATATCAAGATGCCAGTTATAGGGTGTGTGCTGATTTTTTTGTAAACCATAGCTCAAGTGGAGTATTTGGTATTTGTTTGTTTGGCTTTTTTATGGCGCAAGAGCATCTGGGCTATACTGCGCCAAACATGGTAAATATTTGGTGTAATAAAAATGTTTTCTTACTAACGCAAAGGAGTCCTCTTTGTTTACTATTTATAACAGCGTCATATGCGGTGCGCGTACATTTATTGCCTCGGGTAAGGCATATCCGTCAAAACAATTGTGAACGATTTTTTGACGTACAACTGTGATTTGTTGTGCTTTAATACTCATTAATATATTTTGCACAGGGTTTTTGTCGATCTGTTTCTTCAATAACAAAGTACTAGGTGTACATATTTTTTAATTTCCGAGGTTTTTTTTGTTAGTACAAATATTTTATTTGCTAAAGAATCTTTAAAATCGCTATAAAAACACAGTCTATTCAATTTCTACGGCTATGGATATCTAAATAGGGCGATTTGTGGTTTATTCTTGTTTATACTTTACCGTGCCATCTAGTAATTGGCTGCAATACTCCGGAGAAAATCATACATAAAAATAAAATTGGTTTTTATACTGTTTCATTCATTTGATTTTGTTTTTACTTTTAATCTTCATCTTTTTATCGTATCTGTGTTATCTGACATTTTGATAATTCGACCCACTTATTTCATAGCTGAAACTAATTCGGACACCAGGGACCCCGCACACTACTTATTTTCAAAGTCCATTGGTTCTATAAATAAAAAGCGTTATAAAATTATGCACATGAGGAATCCATCCACTGGATATTTAATTTCCTTTTAAGAGCAAGAGACAGGCATTTACTTATTTTTGCCCCTATTCAAAATCAATTTATCTGTTCATACTCAAAAACTTCTTATAAATAAAATTTGTTAATTTTATATAAAGTATTAAACTATCAAATATATACAGCTGTGTTCCTTCTTTCTGAAAACAATAAAATATTAATAAATTCCGATAAAATACGCTTTCATTAAAATGTATAGGAGATCGACCATTCTAGAATATGTTCGCTCTCTCGTATAATAAAGCTAGATATTTTATTGATTTCACGAACAATTCGGTAACTCTAATAATCTATAAAATTCTTCTATTTTTGATGTTTCAATCAATTTTTAAACGGCTCAGCTATTTTGCTTGGCTCGCTGAATAAGTTTTGATAAATGAACAAGAGTCGATAACAAACGTCGTGGTGCTCGTTGTTACCGACCATTTATCAGGCACGATGTTTCAATTCCTGAAGTAAAGACATTCTCTACTGGCAAGACTGCCGGTAGAAATGGATTTTGCATCGGAGATGAAGGTAGAAAATGGACGGCAGAAAATAAAAGACACTAAGACAGCACCCACTTGTTTCCATCCATTACCGGATGAAAAATCGCCTGCTTAAAATCGTCTAGAATCTTCCAGATCACTGTATTTATTCTTGTATGAAGAATAGCATCTATTTTATCATAAACATCCAAAAAATCTCATAATTTAATAGTCCAATTCTTCTAAATAAATTTCATGAATTTTTCTACATATATTCAGAGGCTACACTGAGGTTTTCAAAAGTTTTAGTAGTACTCGAAAGCCAGAGACCAATGTGGCATGTAATGAAGTAATTAATTTCATGAATTTAAATATCGAATTTTTTTAAAGATCCAAACAATGAATTCAATATATTCCAGTCTATTAAATATCCGTATATTACAACCGATTTAATAGCAATGTATTAGGACCCACTCAATGTCAATATATTGAAATCCATTGAATATTAACCTTTTATTGGCCAACGTTCCATAAATAGAACATAACAATTTTTTTTTCACCAATTCAAATTAGCCTTTTTAATGAAGTGGTGTTTTATATAATTACATAAAAGTTTGAAACACTTCTAAATTATTTCAAGACTATTTATCTGATCGTTGTTATTTTTATAAATTGTCGAAATTGTCCAATTTGAGGCAATTTAAACTTCTGATATTAAATACTTACTTTTTCTCACTTTTTCTAAGTAACATTAATTGTCAATTTTTATTAAGATTTAGAAAAGATGGAGCGATAGTAAATTAATAAAAAATGAAATCATTTGAATAAATAGTAAGCGAGGGACATTTAAATTTCGATGTTCCGTAAGTAGAACGTTGGCCATTTCTGGTTAGAGTGTGCTTTCCGAACCCAGTATGGCTACGTTTCGTCAATTCCCAGATGGGTGTACATCTATGATTTGCTGGACGTAAATATTTTGATCTACCAGCCATAAACATTTAATCAGTTTCGTTAAGTTACGTTTCGGAATTTTTAGTTTCTTTTAAAGGCCTTCCTGTAGGGATTGCATTTTGTTTCTGCCCAGAATTTTCTGCTGTTTCTTCGGAGTCGTCAATAAAATCGAAAAAGAAATATTTCCTACAATCTATGAAGCTGTGGATTATTTGAATTTTTCAGTGATTCAGCATCATCAATTAATTTGGATGATTATTACAATATTTGTTAACTGTCGTATGTCAAGGAGTATTGACTTCCAGATAAAGAAGATATGGACAAAAATTAACTTGCAGTCGTTCATCCGTCCGGTGTTAGTGGGTAGGTGAATCTACTTTTAAAATATTTTTCAATACTACTTGCCAAACCCCTATGTCTACTTCTGCTGCTTATGATGAACTATTTACATCAATAATATTCTTATCAGGGGCACAATCTTTTTCAAAAAAGAAAATAAAAAAAAATAAAATTTGCCCCAAAACGAAAAGAAGATGGAAAGATTCCAAAATGGAATGACAAAACTGGTTTCGACAACAATAGTGCGACAGAAAAATGTTTTTTTATTATATGCATTGGTGGATCGAAGATATGGATTCTTTCCCCTCCCCTCAGATGGGCTGAGGAAAGACTAGAAAAACTGATTTATTATGCAAAATCATGGAATATAATGAAGTGGTCTGTACCCTGTCGCCATACAGAAGGATCTGTGACCCCAGTTTTTTTTTCTGGATCCGCTTATGATTATATGTATAGTTGTTTAAGGTCTGTAAATAAAGGCTTTTGCATTGTCACCTTCCCTTGGTGAAATCTTGACATTAGCCCTATGAGAGACAAGAGAAGGTGTTGAACCAAAAATATGACTGATTTTAATATTTCGAACCTCCATTGGTAAATCCCGTGACGGGCCTAGTATATATATATATATATATATATATATATCATCATCATATTCAACCATTATCTATCCACTGCTGGATGAAGGTCTCTCCAAATGCTTTCCACACAAGTCTATCCTGGGCCATTCGTTTCCACGTCACCCCAACCTCTTTTCTATTTCATCCACCCATTTAGTTTGAGGACGTTTTATAGGTCTTCGGTGGTTTCTTGGAATCCAGCTGAGAATTTGCGTTGCCCATCGTTGATCAGACCTTCTTGCGATATGCCCAGCCCATTGCCATTTAAGTCTTTTTACTTTAACAATAATATCCTCTACTCCAGTTTGCTCTCTCACCCAAGTGTTTCTTCATCGATCTCTCTTAGTTATTCCAAGCAGACACCTCTCCATGCTCCTTTGGGTTGTCTGTAACTTCCGTATTGCTCCAACTGTTAGACTCCATGTCTCTGATCCATAAGAGAGGACTGGCAATACACACTGGTTGAAGACCTTTCTTTTTAGACACAAAGGCAATTTCCCCTTCAGGATAAAACTGTTTCTTCCAAATGCACTCCAGCCAAGTTTAATACGTCTGTTGAGTTCTTTCATAATGTTGCCATCCATTAAAATCAGCTGGCCAAGGTAAATATATGAGTCAGCAATTTCCAGCTCCATGTTGTCAACTTGAATTTTTGTCCTCTCTACGAAATTATTGAACAGGATTTCAAGTTTTTGTAGGTTCATCTTGAGTCCAACTCCTTTACTTCTAGTTGAAAGCTCCTGTACTCCAAGACATGCACTCCTCATTCTGGATTCGAACCAGGGTCCCCGCGGTGTCTTGACCTACTAGACGAACGAGGACAAGAACAAACGCTTTTTTTCTCCGTATATTAGGATATAAGATATTATTACTAGTAGGTCAAGACACCGCGGGCTCAACGTGAGGACCCTGGTTCGAATCCAGGATGAGGACGGCGCTTCTTTTTCTCCAACTATAAATAAAAAGCTCTAGTTTGAGCTAAATATACGTGGGTGGCAAAAATTATTGTATAATAAATTCCCCCACGAAAAACTCACAAAAATCTCGCCCCGGAGGCTTTTCTGTGTTGACCATTATTTGGCAATTGTGTTATCCCTGTGAAGGGTAATAATATCTTACATCCTCATATCCGGAGAAAAATGCGTTTGTTCTTGTCCTCATTCGTCTAGTAGGTCAAGACACCGCGGGCTCAACGCAGGGACCCTGGGTCGAATCCAGGATGATCTTTTTTTCTCCAAAAGCAAAAAGGTCTTTTTTGAGCTATATATATATACGTGACGGCAAAAATGATGGTATAACAAATTAGGAGAGAAGGAGTTAAGTAAAACATCTTCACTTGAATGCTCCTATAATGATAAGGTTAATTTTTTTGAATTGGGGGGATGGGAGAATGGAGGGGTGTCACCCCATGCATGAACTTTATTTACATATGTGTATGTATATATATATATATATATATATCATCATATTCAACCATTATCTATCCACTGCTGGATGAAGGTCTCTCCAAATGCTTTCCACACAAGTCTATCCTGAGCAATTCGCTTCCACGTCACCCCAACCTGTTTTCTTATTTCATCCACCCATCTAGTTTGAGGACGTTTTCTAGGTCTTCGGTGGTCTCTTGGAATCCAGTTCAGAATTTCTGTTGTCCATCGTTGATCAGTTCTTCTTGCAATATGCCCAGCCCATCGCCATTTCAGCCCTTTTACTTTAACAATGATGTCCTCTACTCTAGTTTGCTCTCTCACCCAAGTGTTCCTTTTTCGATCTCTCCTAGTTATTCCAAGCATGCACCTCTCCATGCTCCTTTGCGTTGTCTGTAACTTTCGTATTGCTCCAACTGTTAGACTCCATGTCTCTGATCCATAAGAGAGGACTGGCAATACACACTGGTTGAAGACCTTTCTTTTTAGACACAAAGGCAATTTCCCCTTCAGGATAAAACTGTTTCTTCCAAATGCACTCCAGCCAAGTTTAATACGTCTGTTGAGTTCTTTCATAATGTTGCCATCCATTGAAATCAGCTGGCCAAGGTAAATATATGAATCAGCAATTTCTAGCTCAATGTTGTCAACTTGTATTTTTGTTTCCTCTACGAAATTATTGAACATGATCTTAGTTTTTTGTAGGTTCATCTTGAGTCCAACTTCTTTACTTCTAGTTGAGAGCTCCTGTACCATGTCTTGGAGTTCTGATGGGTTCGTTGAAAAAATAACAATGTCATCAGCAAACCGCAAATGATTTAAATATTCACCATTTATTTTTATTCCCTTGTATACACGTTTCACCATTTCAATGTACACATCCTCGATGTCTGCTGATCTTAAAGAGTTGATGACTGCTGATGTTTTAATAGAGTCAAAGGCCTTCTCATAGTCAATAAATGCCACACACAATGGAAGTTCATATTCATGTGTTCTTTCAATTAATTCTCTTAATACTTGAATATTGGTTTGGTATGTTACCGCTGTTAAGACATTTGGTAAAGAATTTTGCAAGTATGTCTTCTACATATTCTCCAGCTTCTTTTAGGATATCTAATGTAATACCATCATCACCAGGGGCTCTTCCTTTCTTCATATTTTTTATTGCAAATGAAACTTCTTCTTTTAAGATTTTAGGAGCTGTTCCTTCGACTATTTCAATGTCTTCGTTTAATTCACTGTTACTTTCGTATAGATTTTTGTAGAATTCTTCAACTCTTCTAAGTATTTCTTCCCTATTTCTTGTTACGGTGCCATCCTCTCCTTTTAATGCAATGATGTGTTTCTTCCC
The DNA here is from genome assembly GCA_006491805.2 of Dysdera silvatica. Taxonomy (NCBI): domain Eukaryota; kingdom Metazoa; phylum Arthropoda; class Arachnida; order Araneae; family Dysderidae; genus Dysdera; species Dysdera silvatica. The sequence goes on along the minus strand of QLNU02015003.1, from coordinate 71,287,309 downwards.
AACAGATAAACTTCCTTTAACAACCCTAAGGCTCTTGTTATTTTCAATGGCTTTCCTTACTAGCTCACAGTTGAATTTTCTTATGTCTTCTTTCATGCTTTTGCGCAGAGTTTTACAAAGTTCTATGTACTCAATCCTGGAACTGGTATTTCGATTGTCCACCTTCATATCTCTTCGCCTTTTCATGAGCTGTTTCGTCTTCTCAGATAATTTGCTATTGTGCTTTTTACAGGTTACACCACCAATTTCCCCAGCAGTTTCAACTATTGTCTTAACAATGTTTTCATTTGCTTCTGAGATATCACTTTCATCAATAAGTCCTTCCAGTGCAGAAAAGCGATTTTTTAATTCCAACTTGAATGCCTCGGTATTTACTTTCAGTTTCATTAAATCCACCCTCTTACTTACTTGTTTCCTAATGAGCTTCTGTCTTTCTAATTTAGTATTTAAGTGCACTTTACATCTCACCATTCGATGATCACTTCCAGTATTAAATCTGTTCAGTACACTGCAATCTTCAATAATTGATTTCTTGTTTGCCAGGATATAGTCAATTTCACTAGTTCCCCCATTTGGGTGTTTCCATGTCCATTTTCTTTGCGGTTTCTTCTTAAAAAATGAATTCATGATGCTAAGGTTTTCAGCTTCTGCAAATTCGATGAGTTGATCGCCACGTTCATTCCTTTCCCCATATCCGTATTTACCAACCGATGTCTCTCCTTGTTCCTGTTGTCCAATTCTTGCATTGAAATCCCCCATGATGAGCTTGATATGTTGTTTCCCTTTGGTGTGTAACTCTTTGATTTCTTCATAAAATTCTTCAACCTCTTCGTCGGTATGGCTTGATGTTGGTGCATATACCTGTACTATTTGAAGTTGGTATCGCTGGGTTAGTTGAACAACAAGCCTCGCTGCTCGATCTGATGTACTTTCAACTTCCAGAAGACAGTCTTTAATTCTTTTGTTGATTAAGAAGCCAACACCACTTGTTCTTCCAGTTTCCGTTCCTCTATAGTAAAACAAATGTCCGCTTTTCAGTTCCACCAACTCTTCACCTTTTCTTCTAATTTCACTGAGTCCTACAATGTCCCATTTGATCTTGTCTAGTTCCTCTTCCAATTCCTGAAGTTTTGCTTCAGAAGCAAGGGATCGTCCATTAAACGTAGCCAAGGTCAATAACAAACGGCAGCCTGGGCCATTCCAGTGATTCTTAGCACCCCCTGCTTTCATGCCACACTGACCGCTGCCTTGATCAGGAGCACTCCAGCACCTGGAGACTAGGGGCCATGGTTTCTGGTGTGTCAACATAATGGAGGAATTAGCCATAATTTCACCACGCTGGCTAGACGGGTTGGTGAATTAGCCCTCCCCTTCCGCCTTTCTATCCGTGTAGCAAATATTAATTTGCCACATAAATAGAAAGCTCAGCCTGCACCACTTGAAGGCGGGGTAGGACACTAGGTTACTGGCCTGGCCGGTTCCACACATCGTCACATACGTTCAGCGTGTGGGTCTCCTTCCAGTTAGATACCAGCAACCCTTTTGCAGGCCATATATATATATATATATATGTGTGTGTGTGTATATATATACATGCATGCATACATACATACATACACACACACACACACACACACACACACACGCACGCACGCATACATACATACATACATGCATGCATGCATACATACATACATACACACATACATACATACATACATACATACATACATACATACATAAGAACTTTATTAACAGAAAAATCCTGTTCCGCCACAAGGCACTACAGGGATGTAATACATAACTGGCATAACATTACCAAAATATATAAAAGTGAACAACATCAGAAAACACAACCTACTGGACGATACACACATACACAAAAAAAAAAAAAATCCATAAAAGTCTTATAAAATGCACAAACGTTCAATAAAGGTCCATAAAAATGTGATAAAAATCTAACAGTCAGAACTAACTGTCCTCATCAGAATCTTCGACGCCATCACAAAACGAAATGTACGAACCGGCCGTGAAACCCGTGGTCAACATAACTTCGTCCTCAGAAGAGGCGACAAAATTCACAAGCCTCAGGAGACTATCCCTAATATCCCTCGATTGAGCGATAATTCTCAAATCAGAAGTTAAGTTATTAATTTGAAAATCCTTTATTATAGGATTTCGGCACTCAGATAGCCAGTGAAGAAAGTCGGCTTCACGAAAACCACAAACACATGCACAATTTTTAACGCTAAATCTATTTAGATATCTCGGAGTGTTACCATGGCCAGTGAAAACCTGGTTCAGAAAATGGTTTTTCTCGATTCTATTGAGGCTCACGATCGGAAAAAATTCTGAAGTTATACGTCCTTTGTTCGTTGTTTCCCAGCCATGTTGCCAATCCATCAAGCTGTTGGTTAGTATTTGCTGCTTAAGAGCCTGCCATGCCATTGGTTGTTCATAATCTATATCATCTTTCTTGCTACCTTCCTTCGCCATCCTATCAGCTATTTCATTACCGTTGAAGTTAGCATGACTTTTCACCCAATGCAAGTGAATATTTGTTGACTCAGAGCAAATTTTAACTTGAATTTTGATATCGGTGATTCGTTTTAGAGTATCTAACGGATTCTCCAAGGACTTGAGGACACCCTGATTGTCGATGTAAATATTAACAGTCTCGCCTGCCTCAACACGCTCACCGACCCAGAGGATAGCCCTCTCGAAGGCAAAAAGTTCAGCCTGGAAAATCGTTGAGTTATCTGAAAGCCTATAGTTTTCCGAAAATTTTACAGTTCCATCACGGAGCACCACAAAGGCTGCCCCCACTTTTCCGTCTATGATACTTCCGTCGGTATAGATTTCCACACCGCGCTCTGTTGGTTTGTCCTTGGTCCACGGAATAGAGATGCCATTTCTAGGGTTTTGCAAATGGACATTCACCCTTTCCATATCTTCGTATCTTATCTCAGTATTGTTATGTCTAATTGTTTTTCGGAGTGTCCTCAATTGGAACATCTTGGCCTCGTTGTTTGCCATTTCTTTTATGGGTAAGACTCCTGCAAGTACACAAAGAGCCTCGGTGCTAGTGGTTCTATAGCATTTTGTTATTCCCAGCATTGAAAGCCTCTGGATCTGTGAGAGAATAACTTGCTTTCTGGAGTTTTTTCCATCGCACTCCCACCAAATGCCTACAGCATATAGTGCTATCCTCTCAATTACGGCTTTATAAATCCTTTTCAAAATGAGCCCAGAGAGTCCCCACGTAGCCCTGCTCATATTTTTCAATCGTTGGTTAATCGCCTGGCACTTGTTCTTCTGTGCCCGCAAATGTGGTAGCCAGCTTAATTTGCTATCGATTATGACTCCAAGGTATTTTAATTCCCTGGTCATCTTGATTGTTTTCCCTCGAAAAATGATTCGGGGGTAGGTGACCATCTGTCTTCTCCGGATGTGTTCCCTAGATTTCGGAAAGAAAATCATCCTTGTTTTCTCTTCACTGAGTTCTAGTTTTGCCTTTTCACACCATTCAGCAATTCTCTGCATCATTTCTCTGCCCCTAGCCTCCACCTCCGTTCTTGTCCTACCGGTGACTATCACCATAGCGTCGTCAGCGTAACCGACGACTTCCGCTCCATCCATACTAATCCCCAACATCTCGTCCATCGTTATCTTCCAGAACATAGGGCCGCTGTTTGATCCCTGTGAGGAACCCTTCGTATAATCCATTTCGAGAAAAACGTTGTTACCCTCAAAGTAAACACTCCTGTTACTTAAAAAGCTCTTAGCCAAATTGAAGATTTTTTGAGGACATTTTTTATTTTTTAGTTGGTTTAGAGCATATAGACACAACAGACATTATTGAAGGCTCCATACACGTCGAGAGAGATGAGACAGACGTTGTTCCCCTTTACTTTTCCCTCCTTGACTTTTTCAATGACGTTCATTATCGCCTTCGTGCTTCCCTTGCCTCTCGTAAAGCCATGTTGTTTTGTTTCCATTTCTCCTTCTGCCGAAAGATGGTATTCAATCCTGTTTGTAACCAATTTGTCGAGGATTTTTCCCATCCCGTCGAAGAGACAAACCGGTCGATACGCCGTGGCGTTGTGTAGGTCTTTTCCCTCTTTGTTGAAGAGGACTAATTTTGCAGATTTCCATCTCTTAGGAAACTTTCCGTCCTCGAAGCATCTATTAAACAGGTCGACATGGATTGTAGAGTCCATTTCGAAGATTTTTTGAATAACATCCAGGTATAATCCATCCGGACCGGGGGCTTTTTTCTTATTCATGTTATTTAAAGTAATCCTGATTTCGTCTTTCGAAAATTCACTTTCCTCCGTCTCGATCGGCGGCACGCCCGAGAGCTCAGCTCTAATTCGTGTATGAACCTCACGGTCATCAAGTACCTTATCGCTTTTGAAATGATATTCCATTATGGTCCTAATTGTTTCTTCAACCCCATTAGTAAATGTACAATCTTTTTTTATATTATTAATTGAACTCGGGTTCACATATTTACCACTTGCGATTTTATAGTGCTGGCCAAATGGTTTTGCAAGATCAACCCCCGTACAGTACTGTTTCCACGATTCGTATTTAGTCCTGTTAATCATATTTTTCTATATAGCCTCCTCTTTTCTATACCTTAGAGATTTATATTGTCTATTTTCCTCTGTTACACTTCGCTGCATT
>QLNU02015003.1:71235532-71282520 GCA_006491805.2 Dysdera silvatica | reverse complement strand
TAAAATCTTTGTTTCTTATACAGAACAATACTTTAACTTCTGCCATATCCTCTACGGACGAATTTTGATCTCTAATAATTTGAACCAATTTATCCCTTTCCACATATTTTTCTACATCATAAACAATTATCTTAGGTTTGTTTTTCTTTGATGTTACAACCAGATATTTATCTCCCATTTTCTCCTCAAGCTTATTTTTCAGTTTGTCTCGATCAGCACTCTCTCTACACTTTATAATTATTCCTCCCTTATTAATTCTTCTTGCCTGGACTCAAATCTTTAGTTCGGCCGGATCAACCAGTCCCATTAACTCGTCCTTACTCTGTTCTGACGATTGGCCTTCCTCCTTCGGATAGATCAATAGGGGCAATTCTTTTTCTTGTCTTTTGTTATCCTTTATTTCATAAGTTGGACCCACAGATGTGTGTTGTCGGCAGCCCTGCATCCTAATCATATCAAAAACTTTTCTTCTTTCTTCCAATTTCCCCTCCAAGACTGCTATTTTCATTTTTAACTCATTATTCGGTTCTACTGGGAGTCTATTTATTTTATCTTGTTCCCGAACACAGCTCGCTTGCATGAGTTGAGAAATCTCGTCGTTCTGTTCACCAATTACTTTGATCAACCTCCTACACAGTTCTTGAATTCTGACAGTATTTGCCACTCCTATGACCTTTTTTTCGATTCCAGTGTTTTGTTTATTTCGCCAATAGTTTTGTCTGCAGTCCAGGCTGGAAAGCTGTGATCCCCAAGAGATGCCATATCTATGATCGGGAGATCTTTTCCATTTTCTACACATTCATTCAAATTATCATTTTCCATCTCTTATTTTCCTAATTTAACAAGCCAAAATCGACAGCACATCCAGCCGATTAAAAACTCTCAGGCCAAGGAAAATCCCGCTCCAGTGCAATATATTTAGTGAGGAGGGAAATGTGGCCAGCACAGATGGTTCCGCATTACAAAAGAGTCCAGGCCTCGCGGAATAAGTCAGGCTCGAGTAACCAGTAACGCTTCCAAAGTGGCTGTTTGTTTACATTTTTCAAACTTTATTATTTACTTTCGGAATTCATGAAAAACAAGACTGTTTGAGATATTTCCTTCGCTTTTTTTAGCGGTTGGAGAGCTCTACCATAGTTTTGTCAGTTATCGCAGTCAATACGTGAAAAGCAATTGTATTTAATCTAGACTCACCCCATTCCGGTAACGAAGTTCAGCAGTTAGGATACCGTAATTTCAGAAATCTCACTAGTCCGCTAGAGTTCGATTATTTACTATAAATATAACATCAAAACAACACTATCATTACGCCAGTTCGACAAAAACACACTGACGGGAGGACCGATCAATTTTTCTAATAAAATATGATGGAAGCTGCGGAGCTCGAAATAGTGCGACCATTCACCACATACATACCATACACACCACATACATACACACATACATACATACACACTACATACATACACACTACATACATACATACATATGCATGTGTTCATCCATGCATGCATACATAGATACACACACATACATATTATTGTTATTACGTACGTCCATCCATCCACGCATGCACACATAGATACACACACACACACGGCTGATGGCCATACATATATACATACATACATACATATTTGTCTGCATTTATATGTTCTGTTTTTAGCAAAATTGAATTTTAAATATACTCTCAAATTTTGATCACTGTGTATAATCAGTATTGACCAACGTTCCACTTCTGAAACATGATGGAAAATGATCGTTAGCACAGATTCAGGCGAATTCTACATAATGGAGAATAAACAAAGCGTTAAAAAGCCAGAGAACTGAGCAGTATTATAACATGTATCAAAATCAAAACAAGTCGGAATACTGAAAGTGACAAGGATAGATGCTGTAGAAATAGCGTCAATTACTAACTTTCGTGTTGATATTTTTTACATTAGCCTGCAGCCGAAATTAAACCTGTTAATTAGAGGTTGGTACGTCAGTCTTTTTGTATTGATTTTAACTCGCCATATGTTGCAAAACATTTACTTTGCATTAAACATACATGGCGTGCAATACGCTACAGTAACACACTATAAAAATATCAAAATACAAAACTACATATCAAAGTAGAATAACGAAATATGGAAGAAATCAGAGCAACAAAAATGGCAAATAAAATCGGAAAGTTAAAATAGATAGAAAAAAAGAAGAAAATGAAAAGTGCAGGTAACAAAAATAAAAAATTGGTATACGAAATGCAGACCATACGCAAGAAAAAGTTAACAGTGGTGACACGAACGCAAATTAGAGGAACGGAAAATGGAAATCGAAAGAAAAAAAAAACAACATGCGAAAAAAAGCAAAACGAAACGAAATTTTTAAAAGGTACACATTTGATGGCAAATTGCTAAAAGGGAAAACTTCATAGATTCATATAGAGTAAGCGTAAACTTCTGAAACAGAAATCATTAGCGAAGCATTAACTTAAAAAAAAATGTTAAAAGAAACTTTTGAAGAATCTTTAAAATATATTTAAATGGATTTTTTTTTCAGTTAAAAGTCCATTCACATACATATATATTAAGTATGATTCAAAGAATTCCGCACATCGCCAAATTACTTTCCTAGAGAGCGTTGAAGGGGGAAAAAAACCGCATTAAGAACAAATATTTCTTCTAATTAATTTCTTTTTTTTATTCGACTTCACCTCAAACTCTCAATATTTGAAAGTTTTTTGTTGCAACCCGAATTTCCTTCAGGGTATATCGGAGTGAAAATTTAAGAAAAAATATCGTGGTACCCAAATTAACGTCGCATACTTTTAATATCCATCGGTCTTTGATTCTTTGGTCTGGTGAAAACGCCTTTACTTTCATAAAAAAATTGTCCCAATTTATTTTTCACGGTGGGGTGGAGATAAGGTTTTTTTCTTAAGCAAAATGTTGGAATTTGAAACCATATATTGAAGGTTCTTCTTAAATCGGGAATATTTTAAGAGTTTTGACGAGGGAGAACACAAATTATTGGAAAGTGATGAGTTTGAAATACCTCGTTTAGTTTCTCATTTTTTCTGGAAGAAAGTATGGAAATATTTTAAACTTTCTCCTGAAAAAACAAATTGCTAAAGTAGTTTCTTTATTTAAGCATATTTTTTTTTGTATTTCAGTGCGCTTTCATTATGTGAACGTTAAAAAACATGCATTTTATTAAAAAAAATCTGAATGTTTTGGTAAATAATTGCGGTAAATGTGTCATTTATTATTCATGATTTTAATGACATATTTGTAATTTTTTCTTAAGATCATCACTAAGTATTTTGAAAATATTTTTCCTTGGTTTCTGATTTCTATGCACAAACATTTTCATTTTGCATGTAATTTGTTTAGTATTTAGTATTTATTTAACCTATAATATCAGTCGTAATATTCTATATTGAGAAGAGTAGTGGCCTTAAATATACTGAATTGATATAGAATATTACTCTTCCGTTACGTTTCGTTGATATAAAATAAAAGAGAGTAGAGGCATGCAATATTACATATATATATATATATATATATAAAATATTATTATTCTTTATCTTATAACATAAAAAGAAATTTTCATTCCTTTTTATTCTCATTTCGATTACGATTTGTCTACAATTATACACTTGTATATAATATCTACTTCACGTATTTTGGGACTAATATTATTTTGGTGAAATGAGATTAATTAGTATATGCTTTTGTATTAAAATTGCAGATAACATAAATTATATAGCTGTGAAATACATTAATGTTGACTATCATTATACACATAGAATATACAGTAGGGTGTAGACAGTATAGAGAGTCCCTTTGTCTTCCTTCCTTCCTTTCTTCCTTCCTCCCTCCCTCCCTTCCTCCCCCTTCCCTCTACTTTCATCCCCCCCCCCTCCATTGTCGAAGCTTGTAATTTTTGAGCACATTGCGTTGATTAACTCGGAGGTTCATCGCGCACTTTCAGTGTTTATTTTTACCTTCGAATAAATACATTTAATTAATCTAAAAGAATTTCGTAGTTTTGAATAATGAATAATATATTTAGTTTTCATCCGACAAACGCTATCACTTTCATGATAAATAATAACTGTATTCGATAATACTAAAAATTTTAATATTACCTATTTTAACAATATTGGTACATGTTTTTGATGTCTCTGGATATTACCATTTATACGAGTTTTGAATGATTGCCTTTTTATTCTTTCTCTCTGTCAATCTCTCATCGTATTTTCATTCCACTATAATAACATTTTAGATTGTTTCTATTGAGAAATTTTGTGTCTCTATCCCAAAAAGAATAAAATATTTTTATTACATTTGTTGTTTTGGGCTTTTCAAGCAATTTTAAAACCTCTTGCGTAAATAGTCATATTTTCTTTCTTTGAATATGTCTTCCAACCATAAGCAATAGCTTTTTGAAAGACAACAGAGAACAAGTACAGAAACAACTTGTCCGGAATTGTATCGGAAGCATTTCTCAGTGTAAGCAATATACGAAACAGGACATATTTGTAAATCGAGAAGCATTTCTACTTTCCATCCACTATGTATTATATTCGGATATCCCGAAGCCAGTAGTAAATCCAAAGCTCACAGGGAAGTGGCATTTTCTTCAAGACAGGACATAATCTTTTATACTTCCAGTCACGTGCAAACCACTTTTAAACTATTTTTGGCGTTTTGTACTCCAGCTTTTGCGCAAAATCTCTTTTACGACAGACTCTTGAAATTCCTTTCACGATTTTATATTTCCGATATATATGAAAAACCCATCACCGAGTTTAAATATTCTCGATATTTTGGCACTCCAGCTTTCTTTTCTTTTTTTGCCATCCTATGAACATTTTACTATTACGTTAAATAATAAATCATAGCTCGCATTATTACTTCGCATTCAGATCTATTGAATATATTTTTATTTGAATGAAATTATTTACTCAAAAATAGAGAATTATTCATAAAAGGACACATATACTTTTTCACATAATAATTAAGCAATGAAAGATATTATTACCCTTCACGGGGATAACACAATTGTACAACTATGGACAACATACAAAGCCACCGGGGTGAGCTTTTTGCGAGTGAACCCCTCCACGTAGGAAGAAGCTCTAGTCTGAGCTCATGCCTACGTGGATATCGAAAATTATTAAGTAATAATTAAGCAATGTTTGTAAAGGAGTTCCAGAGGGAAATTCCTAAATAATAAGAAACAGCCTTAGATTACGGACTATGTGGAAAGACTTAAGAAATCAACCTTAAGAAGAAGCAAAAGTAGAAAAATCATAATAAAGAAACTCTCTAAACAACCAAAGAAAATAAAGATTTTTGTAAAATTATACTACTCCTCAGGGATTAAAGAGAAGGAGAATATCTAGAAATTAGAGACATCCCTGAAATTAAACTCTTAGTCTTCCCAGTAATAATTTTTCGAATAATAGGATGCTAGATTTCTTTAAATTTGAACTTTCGAAAACAAACTGTAATATTACGAAAAACTATGTTAATATGTAAAATGTTGAAACTAACCAAAGTCCTGAAAAGCTAATCCGATTACCTAATAATCCAACCTAATTTACTTTTGAAACAAACGTAAGTGGTTTTGTTCTTATGGAGAGTTATAGAGTTTAATAAGCAGGGGGATTTTGGAATTGTCATTATTTTATTATTATTACCGTTAGTATTCACATTTTATTTCAGATAGAAAGATCGTTCTCTGGGCATAATATTCTAATCTCAATTTTATTTAAATTTTGGAAATACATACGAATGTTTTCGTTAACAAATAAACGGATGTGTATAGTTTTATGTTTTGTTATTTTTAGTGATGTTTGTAAATTTGTTCTTACTTAATTTGCCTCTGCTTAAAATTTAGGTTATGATTAAAGAAAATGACAAACTCTGTTTCATTTTTCCCCCAATATATCGCCTTTTTCAGTTCTTTTCAATTTTGTTGATGAGTTGATAATTTGTTGAAATTTTTTTAATCCTCACGTCTTTTTAGGACGCTTAATTAATTCAATTTATAAAACTATTAGGCAGATTTTTGCGTGAAGCATTTTATTCTAATATCATATTTATTAAAACGTTTTGTAATAAATGTGTTACATTTTTCTAGTGGGCTGTTCATAAAGAGGGGCAACTCTTTAAGGTGACTTTAAAGGTGACAACGTTACCTTTCGAACAAATTATTGTATTAAAGTCCGTGGCGTCTTTTAAATTGGAACTTGAATTATATTTTAATGAATAGTAATATCCATACTGAGAGAAGTCTTTTGACACTACTGTAGCTTATTTGTGCAAAGTATATAATACAACATTTCGGTAGCTATCTGCTCCTTTTCTCAAATAAGAGAAATCGAAAGGTGGGGAAAAAATTGAAAAACAGGGATAAAATGAAATTTAACGATATTAAATCCAAAACTATTGCTCCCTAGCAATGGCGTAAGATAGAGAAGAGCTGGGTGGGCTCAAGCCCCCACCTCAACTTTGCATATCAAAACACATTATTTTCTTTAAGACCGCATCACATAATCTTCTTTGAAGCCACTTGAGACCTTCCATGAGCTTAACTTGATACGCCACTACTCTCTTGTGTATCATTACTTTTTCTATTACACATAGTTTTACCTACATATTTAATTATAATACAAATAAGCATATTTTCTGTAAAAATATTCACTAACTTAGCTGCTTATGTAGATGTTTAAACAAATTTGTAAAAGAATAAAATTCTCTTTAAATTATATTTTTTCCGTAAATTTGCAGTATGCTTTAAGCATTATGCATGTCTGTGCAGGATATATTAGCTTAACTAAAATTTAAAAAAAAAATAAAAGATAAATGAGTTATACATTACAAAAAGCAAAAGCAAAAATCTACCGATCTTCTTGAAACATAAAAAAATTCCAATATATTCTGCTTGATTCATCATTATTTTTTTAATACTGCACTTTTAATTTAAGTAATGTGCTAATCAGAATAAATCAGCCTCAGGGATGCTTTTAATCTGATGTAAAATGCTTTTTTCTTTTTTAGTTTCTCCTTCATGAAAATTCTCCTTAAAATAATCGACGTTAAGGCGCGATTTCTACTCAATATTAGATTATCTTTAATCACTTAAAATATTTGGCTGTCCCTCAAAATGAAGCTTTTTTTTTTAATTTTTGGTCTTGACGTGACCTGAAGAGGAAATATCATTTTCAATTTAGGATGTATGCTTTCCCCTTAAATGATCCTGTGTCAACATACACTGACATTCGATCAATTGTGTTGTCGTTTTATGATTGAGCATTTCTTTGAAAAGAGCATTTTGTCAACTAAATCCGTTTTGAAAATAAATTTTTCATCTATACGACAATCCTCTCTTGCCTGGTGCTTTTCCGACTACATTTTTCCTTTTTTTATACAGTTTGTTGTGTGAAAGGAATGAATGCATTTAGCCAAGCTTAGCTAAATTCATTTATACAGTCACTTCAATTTTATTTGAGGAGATTCCCATAGAGGCATTTTAAGCATAAATTGCTTTACAATAATTTCTTAATAGCTTAAAATTTGTAGAAAACGCAAAATTGGTGAATTTCCGTTTTTCTTTTTCATAAACGTAATATACCGTATATTTTTGCATTTTTACAACGTAAGTATATCAGAGATACTGCTTTGTCGGAAGGTACAGTTTTCTAACGAATCATAGGGCCCACGCAACATACCCTTTACAGTGAGGAATACTAAATTTTATACTTCGTAAGGTTTCCATATACAACTGACTGAGAGCTATTGAGTTTAATATACCATTAGTTTTCCATACTTATAATTCTATAAATATTAGCAAAAAGCAAACATAATGTTCCTCCCATTCAATTTTAGATATTTATTTTGAGATAAATTGCTGAGTTTAGAAGATAAGAACTTCAAATTTAATAAGAAAACAATTTTTCAGGCAAGAAGCTGCGTTTTAAGAAAACTATATTCATTGCTCAGAAACTTAACTCTAAATTGTTGAGCAATAAATATCGTTTTATTAATAAGCAGCTGGTCTCTTGAAAAATTGCTCTCTTATTACAATGCGCTGTGAAAGTCTACGTGAAATTTCGAATTTATCAAATATTTTTTACATTGAAGAATACACTTATTCGATAATTTCCGGGCATACAATAGATTGAGCATTAGAGCCTGCATAAAGTTTCATAAGCGATTTACAGACTTACAAAGGGAAGCTAAAAAGCTACATTATGAACCCCCTATGTACGCCAGTGCAATGACTCTCCATAATTCTTATCGAAAGACTCTACATATATGCACAAAATATATGTACCTTCTCCGTTTCTCTTTAATACCTAAGCGGACCCAAGGCATTTTCAAAAGATATCATTTGTCTAGACTTCGGTCAATACGTAAGATTACATTTCTTTAGTTAAGAGATCTTTAGACTTTATTTTAAACCGGGAGGAGCAAATTAAAATCATTTTCTAAAAAATAGCTATTACATGTAAATTTTGCTTCGGATTGTGCGTAGAGGAAAATGTTATTCTTCAGGGTAATTACGCGAGAAGGAAAGAGAGCAAGATGCTATTACTCACACAAACTAAAACTGTTTCGAATGATTTATCTGGCAGTCTTTGTGCCACAAACCAAAGAAGAAAATCTGTTTCCTTGAGCGTTTTTTGCTCGAACTCGATTCCAAAAAAAGTTTTCTGGTGTACTGGAAAACAAAAGAATTAAAAAAGAATGGCGCCGCCTCTCTGTCTCTTCCTTTTCTGGAGGTAATGACAAATCAATCTGCATAAGTAGTCGCCTTGTACGATGGTTTTCTGTGTAAAGTAATCCTCAGATTTGGAAACTTGGAAGGAAAAGGCTTACGAATCCTAAAAAATGCTTCTTACATGATTAAATTCTGGAAAAAAGCATGTCTTTTTTGCTTTCTTTTCTTAAAAGGTCGGCATAAGCATGGCAAAAAAGTGACGATGTATAATTATATTTCGATAGATAGCAATTTTTTCATGACATGTTATTTTAAACGCTCAGTTCAATAAAAGAAAAAAATAATGGTTTTTGATGTTTTATTAATTTAAGTGTTGTTTCATTTTTAAACAAGGCTTTTATTTATTTCTTTTGTAGTTTAAAACGTTTTATACTTTTTTATTTAGCTATATATTTTATTTTTTTATTTCATTATTTTACAATGATTTGATTCGGTACAATGTTGGTTGAATTATTTCTTTTAAAACTTAAAAAATAAATTATTTTATGGTTATATCATCACTTATTTTGCAGAAAAATCTCAGCAAAATTTTGTAAATGTATTATTTACATCTTCTTCAGATTCTTAATAGTTAAAGAAAATTATTGTTTGGATAATATACACCAGAGTATAAAAAGTAATTTGTACTGTAAATTCGTCACTCAATATTCAATTTTTTTTACTTCGACATTTTCCTTTTGCTATTGTTATTTAACAGCTTATCAACTGAATATTTTGCTAGAAGTAGAATGAACAATTATCTAGCTTGAAAACGTTTCTACTGAGCTTGAAACTATCAAGGTATTCAGGGTTTTGAATACAATTTTACGTAACATTCTTCGCATCAATTCTTTGCAATATTTTCTGTAGCAATTTTTCATATATGTTTTCGTGACCTCTATTTTTATTAACAAATTCTTACAACATTTTCCAGTAATAAATTTTTCGTCGCATTTTATGATAAATTTTACAATTTTTTTAAATGGCCTTTTGAAATTTAATTTATCTTTAATTTAATCAAACATTATATTTTTTATTTCATATTATCTATTTATTTCATTTTTTCTGATTAAAAATCTTTCTCAAATTACCGCTATCATAACCATAATTTATTAGCCTAGTGTTAATTTCTTTAACTTAAAATATTCATTAAGATTATTCTTACCACAATATTTTTGAGAGAATTAGACTTACGGCTATTACCATACGATATAATACCAAGAGTTTCAACGTTTCCGAATGTAACGCTTAATATTTCGATACTTTCTGATATAAATCATAAGTGGCTTATACTTCAAAGCATGTTTTTGAAGAATGACATATGAACTGAAATATTGTTTTCGTATACACGTAAAACTTTTATCTCCTTGGAAATAAATTGGGCGTTAAAAACTCATTGGTTCATCAAACTTAAGTATACAGTTCCTTTGTTCTAAATAGTTTACTCCTATCCGTACCGTGAGGACTCATTAAGCTGGTCGAAGCTTGGCTAATTACAGGTGTAGAGGGAAGGAATTATCTAGGCGGAACCGTAAGCAGTTTCAAACAATGATTTTATTGTTGAAACAGATCCAAAGATTGCGAAACTTCAGTGAAATTTATTATTAGCATGTCACTTTCTACCAAATGATAAAATTAATTCCCATATAACCTTTTAACAAACGGCATTTCAATCCTTTTTGTACTTCATCGTATGTGTTGTTTTTAAAAGAATTAGTTTTCACTGATTATTCCGTGTTTTTTAAATTATTTTTATGAAATGCGTGGTGAGCAATAAATAGATGTGGAAACGTATTCGGCATCCGATTGTCGAGACCCTTTTCATCTTCAATACCCTTTAATCAATTTTACTTTAGTACTCACAATCGAAAAGAATGATTAATTATTTTATTTAGCTTTTTAATGTTGTGCTCTCTGTCTATGTCACTTGACAACTCAAGGCTAAAATGGCTTTAACAGTGATCTTACATCTCGTTGGGCCAGATATATCTCCTATATACGTATTTCGCCCGCGAACACTGTCAAAATGTTGGTGTGAAAAGATAGCGAATTGTATAATTCTGTTTACACATGGAGAATATAAAAATATTCACGCGAAAACTAAAGCTTCATCTGTAAAAAATCCCATGAAAATGTATTCTCTTGCCAGATGTGTAAACATTAGGAAAATCTGCGGATACTAGCAATCAATATTTAGTCAATTGTATTAATCCAAAATTAACCACTTTATAAACTTATAGGGGAAAACAAATATACAGTTGCCCAATATCAAGATGGGAGAGAGACAATAGTAGAACAACGATGATTGTAGATAGCTTGCAGGCTATCAAAATTGCTATCAGCAGCGTTTATCTTTTAAATTAACCTTTCAAGAGAATTGTTTCCAGAAATAAATTTTGTGCAAATATTTCTTCAATGCTGTCTTATTTTTTTTTATTTCTTAAAAGTATATATTAATTGATTTGTATTTATTCATTTTCTTTATTCTTAACAATTCATTTAATGGAGTAAATAAAGTGTTTACGAAGTCTGTATTTCAAGTATAATTCTTAATAATATCCTCTTTGCAATGCCATGCAATTGTTTCGTTAAATTAACTTGAAAATGCCTACTCATATTTTTAAATATTCAAAAATTCCTAATTTATTATGATTTAAGTAATTTTTTACAGTTAAGTAAATTTGACATGCATGAAAAAGTGCCTTTTGTATCCTGGGAAAAAAATTATGCAAACATTTCGACAGTGCAAGCATTCATATTTAAAACGTTTCGAATTTAAATCTGAATCCATAATTGAAGTGGGCATTAAGTTGTTCGTTAAAATGTCAATACTCATTTAAATATGACTTACTGTCATTATAGATAAAAGAACTTTCATTTTAAGAACACTTAAAACTTATTCATTTATGTGAATGTTGACGGAAAAGGTTATTAAGTTTTGGGAGAAAATGGGTGATTAACGAAAATTAGGATTTTTCAAAAAGACTTGCCTTTTATATTTTTTAGTTAGTTTTTAAATCTAAGGTGGTTTATGCAGTTAACTTCCAAAATAAATAAATAGATTTAAATTCGTTCCCTGAATAATAAATCGTACTAGTCCTCTCTGACGGATCTTTCGTTTAAAGGGCACATCTTGCATTTCTCACCAGTTCCATTTTAATTCTTTTAAAACTTGAAGGTAATTAAAGTCAAAATTCAGTTTTTCACCCCCATTAAGTTATTTAAATAACAATAAATTTCAATCCAATAAAGTATATGAGAAAACTATACATTTTTAGGGTATATAGTAGGATAGTTTTGTGTAATTATCACACATTTTATTTTACATTAATTAAATTACTAGTTAACCCAAATGGCTGTTAACATTGACTACTTATACATATTTTACTTACTTATATTTACCTACTTATACTTACATTACCGAAATTCGCATTATTCTATAGTCGCATAACAGTCTATATGAAACACATCGATAGGCTCTATACGAACATAAAAACCACTACATGCTGCAAAGTCGATATTAATATTTAATGTATATAACATACTTGAAGTTTTAAAAATAAAGTTTCAAAAAACGAGATATATGAAACAGTGCAAGCATTAATTTACAAATAGTATTGATTTTACTCATCGGGTGCCCCCTGTCTGGGTGGCTTAATAATAATAATAATACATTCATCTTGGTGCCATTGGTCTGAGTTCTGTCTTCAAAGGTGACCAAAAATGAAAGAAAAAGAATTCTTACCGATTAACTCCTCGCTGTAGTCCGGGTTTAGTTCCCTGGACTTAAAAGGTTCGACTACCTCTGGAAAAGGCGAGTGCACTACCTTACAGTGGCACAGTGGCCTTGCATTCGTCTATCGTGCCATTAGCCGGGGTTCAACTGCCAATGGCATTGTAGAATGGGCGTGGTTTTTCTAACCATTGTTGTACAGATTCGGGTACACTTGGTGGCAGGGGGGTGTTCGGAGTTCTCAGAAAACTGTACACTCCGAATAAAAATGGACCTTACCCACCTTGTCCAATTAAAAGACACGTGAGCAAATAAATCATTCATTCATCTAGTCATGAATGTGAGGTAATAAATATCCACGATTTTGGAAAAAATTCTTCTTCTCACGTTAATCTTTTGTAGAGTTTTTATCCCTGAAAAAGCCAGTGAACCCGCAATGTGCGAATTCCATTTAATTAAACGAAATATTTTTAAATCCTTTGTTGTCATCTAAAGGAACAGTGCGGAGAAGTTGCAGGGGCGTGTTAAAAAACTTACGTTTTATTTTCTTTTGTTTTATTATCTTGTCTACGTTTCAATAGGCACGAATTTGTAATCCTTTTACTGAAAATTATGCCTTTGTTTATATACCTTAAAAAATTAATTAAAATTTTTGAGCGCCTACCGTTTCCTCCTTGGGCTTTTATTTCTTATCAAGATCTTCGGGTTTGTATTTTTGTAAGTAGATTCAAACTCAGCGTTATTAAAACAATATTTTTGCTAAAGAATGTATGTTCGTGTAAGATAACATTTAATTAATTCTCGAAAACGTGAGAGCAGAAAGGTGAAGGGACAGGTTATCTGAGGAATTCTTCTCTCCCCTCCAACTTCTTCTGCGAAACTTATACTACTCTGCTCCAATTGCTGGGGTGGATTGGATTCTCAATAAGCAAATTTGTGTAGCAATGTATCAAAATTAGGAGATAACGTTAAGCCATCGATCCCATCTAAGAAGAAAAATATCGAGTTTAAGACGTAAATTTTAAAAATTTATATCTTGCTAAGTCAATTGCGTCACGCTGTAAATGTACAGAAACTTCATGTTTTTTTGCAAGATGCCAGGGTTAGCACGATCTCCATTGGTCAACACACAAAGCCACCAGGGTATGTTCTTTAAGATTTGTCGTGGGTTTTTCTGACACGCTCATCTGGGCTTGAACTAAAGCTTTCAATGTATAGAAGAAAAAGAGAAATAGACTTGGCTGAGGGTCCGAATAGGTTCCCTCCGTTTATTTCAGAGTGCTCCAACCGCTTGGTCACCACACCACAGCACAGGAACGACGGTCCATTTCCCCGCGCATAATTTTTTTTAGCGTGTTATTACTCTTTTCAGGGACAATACAATTTCCAGATGGTCAACGCACATACCCAGCGCGGAATATTTTTGTTATTTTTTTTGTGGGGGTGGGGGGGATATTCTTGGTAGTAACTTCTGACACCCGCGCCTTAGTTGAAACCAGAGCTTTTAGTATATAGGAGAAAAAGAGATACTTCATTTTAGGATTAAAGGTGGCTTTTGATAAACTTTTCGCTACTTGCAACGAAAAACATTATTTTAATTAGAAAATACTGTTGAAAGTTAATCAGGATACCGTGAACATCAGCAACTTATTTCAGAAATATTTATCTGATTTCATCAACCATATAAGGATTTTCATGAAAAGAAAATAATACGTGTTACTGCAACACATAACGAGTTACATATTCATGTTCGTGTATCTGATGTGGGTTAAATATGAAAATTTCTGGAAGTATATCTTTTTGATTATGAAACGTCGTATATGATTGCTTGAAGGCAGTTCTGTGTTATGGGGAGCATTAATGTGAAAGTACTCAGGAGGAGGATCGATATTAAGATCCCCCCTCTCCTGCCGTCTACCGCTGACTGGCTACGCTGCTTTTAAGTAGTCACATGTATATATTATACATGTGATACAAATATTGTTATACTATGTATGATTTCATAATGTTATTTATTATACTGCTCATGCAAATAGAAAAAGATGGTTTTTGTAGGAAGGAATGCGTTTGATGTGCTATGGAATCCCACAAGGCTCAAATCTGGTATCGCTATTCAATATATAGATATAACTGTTTATATTAAATTGCTCCATGATAATCAAATTGAAGTAAATATGGAGAAAACAAGGATAGTAATTGGTATTTGCAAATAAAAATAAAGATATTATTTGGAAGCAGAACGACTCACTGTGCTGAATATATCACAATCGTAAAATAACACAATGGGCATAGTTTCTGAACTATATGTTTTAATATAGCTTTAAAACTTTTTTTGAAGGCTTTTAGCCCTCTTCAAAGAAGGTTACATAATACTGGAACTATTAAGACTGAACTAATAATAAACAAAATTTTCACATACTGTCACACTATCTAAAGTCACGTACAATTGACTAAAACCAAATGAGTTTAATAAAATTATTAAAAATACACTTAAATAAAAAAGTAAACAACCAAACACAAACAATAATCTAAAATGGAGAAATCTAGTGTAACTTAATGTGTAGGAAATTAGTCCATGCCGGATGTAATTTTGTGGTAATAGCCATGTCATTGACCAAATTATTATTGTTTTGGTGAATAATAAAAGTTTTGAAAAAATTTAAATCAGCTGGAGTAGGGGATTTAAAGATTATTTTTACATGATCAAAATTGAATTTATGGTCATAATCATCATCATCATTGATGGTCGTATGACTATAAATTCAATTTTGGTCACGCAAAAATAATCTTTAAACCTCCTACGCCGGCTGGTTTAAAATTTTTCGAAACTGTCATTATTCACCAAAACAAGGTTAATTTGGTCAATGACATGGATATTACCTCAAAATTACATCCGGCATGGACTAATTTCCTACACATTGTTACACTAGATTTCTCGATTTTAGATTATTTTTTGTGTTTGGTTGTTTACTTTTTTTTCTTTAAGTGTATTTTTAATAATTTTATTAAACTCATTTGATTTTTAGCCAATTGTACGTGAATTTAGACAGCGTGACAGCATTTGATAATTATGTTTATTTTCAATAATTAATTTAGTCTCAATAGTTCGAGTATTGTGTAAGCTTCTTCGAAGAGATCTAAAAGCCTTCGAGAAAACGTTTTAAAGCTATATTAAAACATATAGTTCAAAAACTGTGCCCATTGTGTTATTTTATGAAGTTTCGTGAGATAAAGATATTAGTGTAAACACATTGAAAATATAAAAGTATAAAAATTGAGGGTAAGGAGAAGGAGACGGTGGAACAAACAGGATTTCTAGGAATATTACTATCAAATAATTTGAATTGAAAAAGCCAAATAAATAGAATATCTTATTAAGGTAGGTATATTTTATCGTAATATTTTGCCGCATGCTTTGAAATGTCTGTTCTATAGAAATGCTCATTTCCGCATAAAAGGACGAGGACGAGAGATAATTATTCTAATATACCTACAAAAAAAATATGTAAAACGACCTATTCTGAAGATTAACCGGTATATCTTAGAATAATACTCGACATTCAGTAACAATATCATAGCACGTAGTTTTAATTTACGTTTAGATAGTATCACATTTTTAACCCCTTCCTTCTCGCTGCCGTCAAAATTACGGGGTGAGATTTCGCTTTCTTTTTCTCGTGATCGTGACACTTCCCGGCTGAAGTGTTCAAAGTAATTAATTAATACAATACAATAATTACAAAAACTCTGATTGTTGGTTTTTCTGAAAAATTTAATTTTCTTGATTTCAATCTAAAAGCAATTAAAAAAATAAAAATGAATACATATATTTTTCGTACACTTACTTTTATACAATTTTCTTGAACAAAGAAGTAGGCACTTTTTTTACTGTTTTCTTGAAAATTATGCGATCGTTAAGGGATTAAATGTAAATATTTCAAGCAAAGCCACGTATGTTAATATAAAATTATCATAGGAATCAAGCTCGTGCACGATAGAAAATTTCTGTATAAATCCCCATTTGAAAAATAGTAGCTGCAAAGCAAATTTAATTATGAAAGAAAATTAAATTTTTGTCTTCCCCCCCCCCACCATTTTTGTCAACACCCACTTTGCAACCTTGGGTACCAACCTGGTAGCAACTATTTTCCAACTTCGTATACAATGTAAAATGAATCAATGAGGCAGATCGCACACCTGAGAATGCGCTTAAACTAATGATCGTCGGATGAATATATTATGAATCAGCAATCATGTATTAAACATTTTAATAATAATAATAATACACCTTTATTTATTCTTCTCTGGTACAGTCATATAAGCAGTCAAGAAAAAAAAAGAAAACAAATACATGACCACACCAGGGAATGTCCCAAGAAAATAGCATCGGATGTAACAGACTTGGGACCTTGAACTTATTTAAGTATTATGACCACCGGCAATAGACACTCATAAAAATCCTAAATTCATGGATTCGAATCAAGCTTGATCCATAAAAGCTATCCCAATACACAATTTATTTTTAATTTTACTCAAAAATATTAATTTAAAATGAATTTAGTTCTTCTAAAAATGGTTAAGAGATAAGGAGATAGCTAGCGCGTCCAAACACTAGATTATTTACAGCAAATACACACGCTCTGTTGTTTTCCTTCTTGGGTATGACTAGAGCAGAGTAGATTCGCCCAATAAATAAATTGATTATTAAATAATTTATTAAAATTCGTGTTACAACTTTCTGAATTTAACTTTATTGCGTCACTTAATTTAACTAAATCATGATTTATTAATTTTGTGAGCACGCTATGCGATTCTCTGTAAAATTTATTTCGAAAGTATTATCATAATGTTATGACTTTTCTAAAAAATTAAATTTCATGTAAGTAAAAGGTTTGCTATAAATTAAAATTAATTAAAAGCCCCAGTACTAAAAATCAGAATGAATAAAAAATATCGAAAGACAAAAAAGAACTCTCCTAAATTAGATTTTTTTTTTTGGAAAATGCCTACCATTTTAGTTTCGAACCATTTATTGTAAGGCACACTTCTTAAACTCCCTAATATAGACAGAAATTTGTCAGTCTTTTGTATATAGGAGCACCATGATATTCGAACGACACGAACTCGAAATACATTTACGATCAACCAGCGTTACTTAGGAAACGAACTCTCACAACGTAAATTCGAAGTGGGCAGACATAACTACTGTATCCTCGAAACACCTAGATTTGAAAATAAAGTGCATTTCAGACAAAAATTATAAATTCAGAGATTAAAATTTAATGAAGCAACAAAAGACGGAAACAGCAAATTTAATATTAAAGAATTTTGCGAGCGGATATTTAAAAGATTTTTTTTTTTACTACCCAAAATTAAATAAGAGAAATGGTTTAAAAGGCAACTCCTCCAGCCAAATCTACATCATCTAACGGAGTGCTACTTACTTTGAATTTAATTTATGTGATAATAATATCCGATGATTCCTTAGATTAAATTCGATATTTTCATATGTTCATAACACTTTTGGAAAATGGTGAAATATTAATATTTGTTTTTGATGTAAATTTCTTTACGTTAGATTTTGATTTATATATGTAGATGTCAAATTGAACATTATATTGCTGTTTCATTACTATTTATCTCGTCTGTTGTTCACAATATTTGAAATATTCTTTTATATTTTAAATTCAGTTTAATATAAAATTTGTGTCATATTTTAATTTTAACGATTATCAATAGTATATTTTAAAAATTAGTGGATATTTATATGAACACATTCGATGAATATCTGGAAGCTTTACGCAAATTCGTATAAGCGCTGCTCTTCGTATTTCAGTTGCCGCGTGAAGTTTCCTCCGGTTGTGTTATTTTAATTGGACTCTATGTTTGTTTTAGTCGTTTATCGTAAATGAATCTCCTAATATTTTCCTTATTTGCATAAATCGATCCGCAGTTTCGGTAATTTATACGTCAAAGTAGTTCCAGAACTTGTGTAGTATTCTACTATATAATATTTAGATGAAACCTCGAAACGTATGCACTCTGATGAAATAGCATAACTAATTTAACAACATTTAACGTCGTTAAATGAACACCAGAGAGAAAAAGGTTAACTAAACATCATAGAAATATAGTTAGCTGAACGTCATAGTAAATATAATTAGCTGAACGTCATAGTAAATATAATTAGCTGAACACACCATAGCAAATTCACTCAACTGAACAGCATAACAAACCTAATCAAGTAAAAGAATTAATTATAAAAAATACAGTGAAACCTTTCTATGAATATAGTCAGGCTATAGTGATATTTTATCCCCATTTCCCACAGATATAGAGTCTATCATGTTTAACCTTGTCTAGAACGGTAAATTGTCTATAATAATACTCTTATCGGCCCTTTATATATCATCATAGACAAATTTCAATGTATCATGAAACAACACACTGATATCTACTTTAACTTCCAATTCATCCTATTGTTATATGCTTTATTTACACTTTCCCAAGATTTGACGATTTCCAATCCAATCCTCTCCCATACCCTTTTATCTCATATCATCATCATTCAACAGTTCTTTCCATATCTTCTTTTTGGACCTTCCTTTTCTGCCTTTTTCATTGATATCCATAACTATCGCTAATTTTCTTTCATATCACTACTTTTTTTTCACCACACGTCCAGATTGCCTGTCCCAACCACGAGCTAATTTTGAGCAAGAAATATGACTGTTTTCCCACAGACTGTGCGCCCGAATACTTTTATCAACGCGGTGTAGATAAGCACATGATTTCTTACTTATATTAGCTCGTTCGCTCAATGATGTTTACAGAAACTTATAAAACAGTGTTCTGTACAAAACAGTCGTTGCCATTTTGTAATCATTCGTAGAAAAACTTATTTTCAAATTAAATCCTGGAATATATTTCGCGTGTTTCTAAAGTCTGTTATTCATGTTACTTAAAGTGCATATCGAGGCGTATCAAACTAAAAGGATTATCGTTCTATCTTCGATACTTTGCAGAGAAGATGATATGGAAATGCAGGGATTCGGCATTTCAACGCAATTTAACGAAGGCTTTCCAGCAATCCTTTTAACAGAACGGCATTCGATTCGGCGAAGAGATCAAAACAGTTTTCAGAAGATTGATCAGATATATATAAATTTTCCAGATTTCCATTTAGCAAAAAGCATCGACTAAACCTTAAAAGGGGAAAAGCTTCGTCATTGGGCTCATAAGAGAAACAGAGAAAAGGCTGAGATATGGTGAAATAAAGGGACAGAAAATCCCTCCATCAACAGAAATAGGAATTTTCCTATTTGATGCTTCTTTTCCTGGAAACATTGGCCAAGAATATGCCTGCAGTAGGAAAGTTTTGAAACCCATTTTGCCAAATTCGAAAATTTTCTTACCATTTCTGCTCGAAAATGGTTTTCCCTCAAGACTTCGTTTTTCAAAACTTACCATATTTTTGATCACTTTGAAATTCGATTACTTTTTTTATGTAATTTTTCTGTATTTGCTTCCAACGTATTTATTTTCTCATAGTCTTTGAACGTTTACTCTTCACCATGGTCTCCTGAGAATTCGAGTAAAAGCAATATATTCCTCATGCATATTTTCTTGTATTTTTAAAAGTTACTAGTAGAGAACTTTAAAACAATTTTTGTTTATGTATTATAATAGTCAGAAGCAAGTACAACATATTTCACACATCATAATGAAAGCATAACATTGTAATCACTCATATCAGAAACTTGTAAATGACGTTATTCGGAATACCCGCAATTCCACGAAGCGTTCACTGAAACCAAAACTACAGTTGCTGAACGGAAATAATAATTAATTAGAAGCATTTAATTAAGAAAGTTTATTTTGTGTAACATTATAACAATATTATGTTTCAAGTTAATAAGCTTGAATTTTTCTAATTGTCATTTCCACAGATCACGTTTAGTCATACGTCCAAAGTCAAATGTCGGTTGTGGCATTTTTGCCAATTATCAATTGGTATTTTTATTACCAACTGTTCATTTTGCTTTAGCAAAATAACAAATAATAAGCGCCAATTACCAGCCATCTAGCAATTACTATGAAAAACATAGATTATTTCCATTCCTATGGCGTTATTATAAATTTATGATCGTGACGTCATAGGCTAGACTGCTGTCATTAACTTAATCGATAAAGTTAGCACAATTTTAATCGATCACACTTCGCTGCCGCTTTATAATGACTTCACGATTCACTTGATATTTAGTTATTTGATAAATGATCTGCTGGTTTAATATTGGTGAGTAAAAAAATATTTTAAAATACGTCCAAGGAGAAACGTCTTCATTTTGCGCATGCGTGGTTTCGCTGGATGTTTTTTATAGGGCAATATTTTTAGCCAACATAAAAGATATCGTTTGCGAAAAGTGCTCCTTCACTGTTTCTATTTGATAAAATTCGAAAATATATATTTTTTTGCGTTGTATGATTATTTCCGGGGATTGACAAATTGAGGCGAATTTTACGCGTACACAAGTAGAGAACTCGCCCTCCTAGTAGTAATAAAAAAATAATCTAGGATGTTAGTAGCAAAAGGAAATTTTCTAGTTGTAAACTGTAAAAATACAGTCGCCGATTGAAGTATTAATAGTAAGTTAGAGTATTTGAAACGTTATCTGGAAATCGCTAGCTCAATTATAGTTTGAGTATGTGTAAGATCTTCTCTTGTCCTGCTATTGTATGCATCCTTTTTTTATTATTTAGAGAGAACCAGGTTTGTTAGAATTTTTAAAATTCCTTACTTGCTAAATCCCTATAAGATCAACTGCATTTTGTCCATGTAAAATTACTTTTATATTTTTGTTATTTTGTAAATGATTTATTTGTTGTTGTTGGTTTAACGGTACTAATTCGTGAATGTTGCATTTTTATATGTTTCTAATTGCATTTAGCTTGCATCTTTTTGTCTAATAAATGGATGGATGGATGGATGGATGGGTGGGTCAGTCAGTCGGTCTGTCTATCTGTCTGGAATAGATTTTAAAAGTGAGGGATCATAATAACGTAATTGCGATGATTAATTCTTTAGAAGAAGTTCTTCTTTACTGAAGAAAATTTTCTGTGATAACATTTTAGTTTCGAAATTAAAACGTGAAGCCTTCATTTTAAACTGAAAAAGAAAATACTGCAAAATTCACCCTGGTTAAATTTCAAAACCCTAAATTTTATCGTCGATTCGACGTCGAACGCATTTTGCTTGTATTGTGCAGTCAACGTGAGTTGAAGGAAGTTCCTTTTTCTTACCTCTTTATCAGCTCGATCTATTTCTATTGGCTTTGGAGTAGTTTTCTTTCAGAAAACGGGTTGGAAATCCAATCTTGATAGTGCTGTGTATACAAATTGAAACGTGTTTTGCAAAAGAGATATGTAAGATCCAACCCAATTCTGAACAATATTTTACCTTGTACGAACGAATTTTACCGTTCTATAATTCATACTTTTAAGATATATTCTTGTTTGTTATAAATTCTATTTCTCGTGAAGCATTCTAGTGGAAATCTTGTTTTCAGCGTTTACTTTTTGTTGAATTCTGCTTCCATTTTCACACTACGAAACTATAAAAAACTATAAGATACATTATGCATTTACAAGTTTGAAATGATTTGCGCACTATGTCGTACTCATGGTGTCATATATTGCAGTCATGGCCGTTACTGACTTACTGCGCCGAACCAACAATTTTCCGTTCGATCCGAATATCTCTGTCTTAGATAACCAAATATCGGACTACGATGCTGACATAAAGTGGCACGCACTGCGTGGTACCAATAGATTCGAACTGAGATTAGTGGCATCGAAATCGTTGCGCCAAAACCACACCATATTTGGTCTCAAATAGGATTTTGAATTTCAAACCTGCATGTGTGATCGCATTATATAGGATCAATTTTTATGTATTTATTTAATTCATTTACATAAATAGATAAAATAGTAAATAACTTCACATAAATATTTTTAATATATATAATGACACAGCTAGCCGATTAAATACAAAACAAAAATTTATTATATATTATTTTACAAATAATGTTTTTAGAAATACCCCTTCAATAATATTTAAATTAAAAGTAAAGCATTATTCTAATTGATTTCCTTATTAAAGCATCGATTGCACTTCGGTTTTTATAGCGTTTAAAAATGCATATTTAGTACTTATAAATAAACCCATTCCTTACTTCCCCCTTTACATAAATTCACCACAATTTAATGATATTGCAATGTATTTCAGTTTTCGTTAGCCTTGCCTTTGATCTAATGATTCTATTGCCCAGGAAAATTGACTTCTCAGTTTAAAACAATGACGTAAAATGTGTGAATGTACGGAAATTGAAATAAACAGAAGCGAGCAACTTTTATTTTCATTCACAATATTTTAGCTCGTATTCCACACCAAGTGTGATCTACAGTCTGGTAAAACTCTACTTTGCCATTGGATTCTCTATTGCTAGACAGCTGTTCACGCAATTTTCTAACTTTCATTCTATAGTGTTTTCGCTAACAATTCAAAGTTAGATACTCTGAAATTTCTCTTCGTTTTTCCCCATTTTGCATAACGAGTTCGAGAAGACAAGTGTCTTCTATGTAGTTCTGCATTCCCAGTTAGGTTTAGAACCACAGATATAAAAATCAATTGTCTTCATGGAATGGCGCGGGAAGGTAAAAAGGTGTGATCAGAGACTTAGTTGAATCAAAAAGAGATTATGATGATGTTCATAAAAATAACATCTAATAAGAAAATCCAAATACATTCTGCAATGGAGGGTCGCTGTATAAAAATAGAGCTTCGTGGAAATACCTAAGCTGAAACAAAGTATATAAATATATATAGCATAACAAGAAATAAAAACAAGTTGTAGGTGGATTTCGCTAAAGTCCAATAGAAGGTGTTTTTCGAATCTCTCCCTAGGCCAGCGGAAGCAGCATAAAAATAAGTACGGCTGCCGCTTAGCTCCCAGCAAACAAAACATCGTTGGTTTGCGATGTAAAAAACTAAGAAGAAAGGATGAAAGAAAGAGAAAGAAAGGAGAAATATGCGTAAAGCAATAAGAGAATGTATGGCGACAAAAGTGGCGAAAATAATGACATGAAGTATATACGAAGCGAATGTAGATTTGATTAGTATAACACAAGCTGACCTAAATGGTCTATGCAAGCCGTAGAACTAATCCATATCTATTCAGGCAATGGGGTTACCTTCATAGTCCCAGATGTTTTTGAACTTAACGTATGTTAAAACTCGGAAAAAAAAGTAAGAAACCCGCATTTTTTTTGTTTTATTCAAAATTCCTGGCCCGAGATACAGGCCGCCGAAGATGGCGCCTCGGACGCCATTTCTCACTTGCGAGTTTCGGCAAAATTTAAAGTGTTCTATCTCTGGAACGGTTCAAGATATTTTGTTGCTATTTTTTTAAATATAATATTTTTCTGAATAAAATGATATCCTTCGTTCGGAAACGTATTTTCAAGTTCACTTGCTGTAGGCTTCTGATTTTTTTTGAAGAATCAAAAATGATTTTTTTTTTTCCAAAAATGCAAATTTTTATTTTCTGACTTCTGATCAGTACCATAGGGAACCATATTCTCTGAAAAAGTTAACTTCCACCTTTCATTTTAGCATGTTTTATAAACAATTGAAAATTTCGCCATACATTAAACCAGTTTACTCATGCATTGGTCCCATGAATTCAAAATCTAGTCTTATTTGACATGTCGTTTTAATTCTTAATAAAGGTAAGAACCTGACACAGCTTTCAAGAATATATATATATATATATATATATATATATAGTATTTTATAATAATGGTAACCAAAAAAAAATTAGTGAACCAAAGTCTTATGTAACCATGGGGAAGACAGGTCAGACATTTGCTTCTTTTTTTCTTACAAGGGGGAGGTGTAGTATAAAATAGCCAGAAATGTGTTTACTTAATAGTTGAACGGCCCCAAAGAATAATAAATCAAAAGCCCCTCCATTTTCCATATCATTGTTATTATAAAAACGGCTTTTCTTTATTCTTTAAGTTTTAAAATGACACAGTATTGGGTTCATGCCCTTGTGCCATAAAAATAAAATCAATCAACCAATCAATTTCTAAATTTTATAGTTGCTAGCGTTAAAACCTCACATAACTGAAAGACAAAAATTACAAAACGATTAAACATAATTCATTATTTCTGACTAAAATACTTAAATTCTTTTTAAAATAACAAACTTGTTTATTTAGACATGAATAATTATTAAAAAATGGTTATAGACATTTATGTGAGCAAATTTATTATTCTAAACCCGTTTTCTAGGAATTTTAGTTTTTATTCCTTAATTTTTAGAAAAAAATATATGATTTTGAATTCTTCCTTCATAAAATTTCTGAAAATTTTGAATGTGTTGTAGTCTTGTTAAATGGTTAGAGCTTTTTTAATTTCCTAGAAAAAGATTTTGCGTAACTGAAGCACATAAAGAGTTCAGTTACACAACAAAACATGTACTTCTCCTATTGAGATAATATGAAAGTGTATGCGATAAAGCGGCATGACAGTGTGTATATACATTAATGAGCGACTAGCGGTAAAACATAAGTATGGATTGATATTCTAAAATAAGCAAAAACAGATTTTGGGCTTCATGGAATATTATTTCTTAGATGTGTTCGTTGATTTTCTGTAATTTTGGGGTTTTTAAATTTAATTTTTCCAAGTATTCTTTTTTTTTGGAGTGGGATCTGAAATCTGAGGGAGTCCTGATCAAACACACCGTTCACCTATAGGGTAATATGTCCTTAAGCGCCCTCTCCCCGGATTTTTCATATTTCTTCTTGGCAGTAATATTTTTTACTGATACTGTGCAATTTTAAAATTAAAAATTATTAATTGGACCGATGAATTCAATCTAATGTAAAGCAAAACTTAGATAGTTCGGTATGCTTGCCTTTATGAAAGAAAATAAGTTTACAGTTTTATATTTTATTTCATAATTTTTTTATCTTGCATAACAAATTATGTGCTATGAAAATTCAAAATCGAGTAGTTAGGTCCAATTGCACTTAAACCATTATATAATATAGATAAATAGTATGTTATTAATATATATATGTATATATATATATATATACTTTTTTCAATAATCTCTTCATGCTCTTAATAAAAATCAAGCCCAATAGCGAAAAAATTTTCTGAAAGACGCCTCTATGAATCATGATTATTTGCCGTGAAAATGTTTGTGATAACGGGAATCAATCATTTACAATGCCAACGGAAGAAAAAAGCATATGCTAAATACATTAATAAGCTGTTCTGTGAAATACGTGTATTCTGCCTTTTTCCCCCTTGTCTTGCAATTATATGCAACACAATATCATGATCGTTTTAAGACACTAGAAAAATGGAGAGAATCTGGCAAGGAAGGAGGAGAAGTCCTTTATTCACGTGACAAATGATGTGGTTAACCCCAGGTGACGCAGAGCAGCCGTTATCATGGGGACACTGTGTCTATCTTTTAGATATATGGTTTAAGGTATTAGGCCTGCTGCAATTCAGAATGCCGAGGATTTTACAAGAGTGGTGAAGTCATACACATCAACAGCCCTCATCTTGTTGCCCAAAGAGGAAGTTGAAGGATTCAGCCAACAGAAAAAAGAAGAATGGTCAAACGAAACTGCCCTGTCAAAGGAATTCTGAAGACACATGTGTGGACTCATAGTAATGGTCGAACCTATATTGCACGAACTTTAAAGAGCAAGAAAGAAGAAATTTTATTTGTCCAACCAAGAGCTTAGAAACTGCAGGAGAATATTCAGATTCACAACTTACAAAGAGTGGTGTTTGTGGTATGGGTGTATGACTGTGACTGGTGGATTGCAGAGGCTATAGATATCAGTTGTGAGTTAAATGAAATCGTTGTGAACTTTATGCTATCATATGGACTTTCTGTTGGATATAGATTTCCAGCTGTACGGCAGCAACATCACCACCCCTAAAGCAGAATGTTTTACAATGTTCTGCAACAAGCCTTCCTTCAGCTAGTCAAAAATGTCCTGCAGAAGATGTATATATATATATATACTATGTAAATAAATTATAAACTCACATATAAAACATAAATAACTTATGATTTCAATAAGCGTTTGATATAAATTTATGCAAATAATATACCAACGGTGATTATATATATACCAATTACAACTTTTGAAAATGGTGAACAATTTTGTTCGTGAAAAAAATAATCATTTACAACCTGTAAAGAAACATAAATTCAATGTGGAAAATTTCAGGAAATCAGAAATTAAATGCGAGTTGGTCTTCCTTGTTTTTCAATAACCTATATCATTCTGTCAGACATCATTTGAAGTAGTTGATGTAATTGTAGTAAACATGTAAGTTTATGTTGTCCCAGGTATTCGAAATTTCTATTTGGACATCATTCACATGACGATATTGCTTGTTTCGTGTAGCAATTTTAGTGGTCTACTTGACTTTTGTTTTGATTTCATAATCATAACATTTTTGATGACATTTTGGCCAGCAGTTTGTGATCGCCCTATTTTATGGGATATTCCTCTTTTTGACTGTCTCTTGCCACGCAGCAAATATACTTTTCTGACGTCCTTTTCATTTAGTTCTTTTCCTCAATGCATACTCACAAAACGCAATTTTCATCACAACATTGGATCCATATGATAGCCTACATGTATCATATGATGTGTATAAAACTACACATGTGCAAATTAGTTAACAGGCTCGCAGTTCGTGAATTTGTCTGTTAAGTTTATATTTTCTTTACACAGATTATAAATGATTATTTTTTCTTACGAAAAAAATTCCTCACCATTTTCAAAAATTGTATATGGTATATGTATGTAATCACCATTGGTATATTATTTGCATGAATTTATATCAAACGCTTTTTGCGAACATAAGTTGTTTGTGTTTTACGGATGAGTTTTAATTTATTTGCATGGTGTGTTATATTATATACATTTTTAAATTTTATTAAACGTAAATTTATCTTTAATAGAAATTCAGAAAACATTTATCGGAGTGTTTTTTTTTAGTTTTTAATTAAAAAAAATTATATCTCCCTACCACGATTGTTCTGCAGTGAAGTTGTTTGTTCTGCGACGTGCGTTGCACTTTTTAAAAAATTGTGCTCTGGGGACCACCACCAGCGAGCACTTCCAATTCACAATGTTTTACAGATTATGGGTGCGTCAGTTCCTATTGGTTCAACAGGAATTCACTCAATATCAAAGGAATATACTGATACAGTTGAACAAATTTTAGTTCATTGAATTGCTAAGTTCAGTTCTAAGCAGAGTGCACAGAAGTCGTAGGCTGTGGAACCTGTAATATGTTTTAGAACTTGGATACGTATTTCGGAACCTTTAATATGTTTTGAAAGATGTATCTGTTGCTTATATTTATTAAGAATTAAAATGCCATGTCAAATAAGGCTAGATTTTCATTTCATGAGACCAATGTGTGGGTATGTGGTAACGGAAACTGGATTAACGTATGGCAAAATTTTCAATTGTTTATAAAACCTGTTAAACTAAATAAAAAGTGGAAGTTCTCCTTTTCAAAGAATGTAGTTCTCTATGGTACTAGTTAATAGTCAAAAAATAAAAAAAAATTGAGATTAGCATTTTTGAAAAAAAAATCATTTTTGATTTTTCAAAAAAAAAATTCAGTAGGCTATAGCAAGTGAACGTGGATATATATTTCAAAATGGAGGAAACTCATTTATTCAAAAAAACATTGCATTTTAAATGAAAGAAATAGCAACAAAATATCTTGAACCATTCCAGAAATACAGCACTTCAAAATTTTGCCGGAAATCGCAAGTGATAAATGGCCACCGAGACGCCATTTTTGGCAGCCTGTATCTCGGGCCAGGAATTTTTTTAAACAAAAACAAAAAAAATATGGGTTTCTTACTTTTTTCTGAATTTTGACATATGTTAAATTCAAAAATATCTGAGACTATGAAGGTGAGATTTTTCTTTGCCGGCCTGAATCGATATGGACTATGCACGTAGTATAAATACAGTCGAACTACTAATACTTCATAATGCAAAAATACCGATAAATAATTCGTTAAAAACATGTATAATCCTCATAAAATATTACCTTACCAAACAATACCTAATATGGTTATTGCAACTTCTATGAAAAAAATATATATATCACCATCATCATCATATTCAAGCATTATCTATCCACTACTGTATGGAAATCTCTCCAAATGCTTTCCACACAAGTCTATCCTGAGCAATTCGCTTCCACGTCACCCCAACCTGTTTTCTTATTTCATCCACCCACCTAGATGAGGACATTTTCTAGGTCATCGGTGGTCTCTTGGAATCGAGTTGAGAATTTCAATTGTCCATCGTTGATCGTTTCTTCTTGCGATATGCCCAGCCCATTGCCATTTAAGCCTTTTTACTGTAACAAATATGTCCTCTACCCTTTTTAGCTCTCCCTCTCACTCGTTTCTTCTTCGATCCCTCCTAATTATCCCCAGCATGCACCTCTCCATACTTCTTTGGGTCTCCTGTAGTTTGTTTTTTTTTTGTGGAAGAACAATTCTTGGATTTTGCAGCACGATAATGCACCATCACATTCATTGTTTTTGTACGCAGATTTTCGGTCAAAAACTCAATGGATACCATCAACCAATCACCGTATTCGCAAGATATGAGCCCCTGTGATTTTTTTCTGTTCCCCATTCTCAAATGACCCCTTCATGGAAAACGTTTAGAGAGGTTTAAAGCAATAAAACTTAATTTGGAGAAAGAACTATTGACCATACCGGAAAGTGCTTACAAAAAACATTCCAAGAAATGGAATATTCATTGGCATAAGAGTGTATCCATTAAATGGAGCTTATTTTGAAAACAACAAAACAAATTAGGATTTTTAAACCAATATTTTGTATTTTATTGAACAATTCCCGGTTTTCGGGAAACCGGGAATTGTTCAATAAAATCTGGCGAATACGGTGATTGGTCGTTGATATCCATTGAGTTTGGCCAAAAATCTGCGTACAAAATCAATGAATGTGATGGTGCATTATCATGCTGCAAAATCTAAGAATTGTTCTTCCACAAATCTGACCTTTCCCGGCGAACATCCTCTCTCAAAAACCTCATAATGCCCAGATGATCTTGTTTGTTAATTATTTGCCTATCAAAGGAATTTGGAGTAGACATCACCATGGTAGTAAAAAATAAACCAAAAAAACACTTAATATAATTTTGACTTTCGAGCGGCTTTGTGTTATTTTTCAATTTCAGCTCCTTATCGAGGTGTCATTCTAAAGCATGCTGGCTGATTTGCATGTCGAATTCAAAAACTCACATTCCGTCACCCGTTTTGTTGCATTTCAGTTTTTTTAATTTCATTTTTTTCAACATCAGTTCCAATGTTTTCAATTTCAATTTTTCCAATTTCAATTTATTATTTCAAATCAAACTCAAGAAAAAAGGTTATTACGATAAATATAAATGCATAAATATTTTTACACTAAAAGTATAAATTACGTTATAATTAGTTATCAAATATTAGTGTCCTTGATATTTCTCTCTTCCCTTTTGACCTGTGGATGTCATAGGAAAGATAGTTATATAAAAAACTGGGTAACCTGCCGCCATGACACCATTCCTTTCTTCGATATATGTGACCAGGGAATACAAAAATTACAAATTATATAAATTTTTCTATTACTCCAATAGATAAATTTACATAATATAATATAACAAGACTAGCAGAACCTCAACATTTTCTACATTGATAATCTGTATACACGAGGAACAAACGAAAATAATAGGCAATATAAACAACACGGATAAATATCATTTTAACATTCTCTTAAAATGCCCAAAGAAATTTATTGATTCATGAATACAGGGTCCGTAGTGGCTCCTTCAAATCTCTCTTCGGGAATGTATTTACGTTGGCTTTTTTTTTTTTGAAGAAAATTCAGCTCCTTCGGAATAAGCCCTGCCGCCCCGTGTCTCATGCCCAAAACCTCAACTAAAATGGAACGAACTGATGGGCGACACGTATTCTGATCCCTAACCATTTTTCTCAAGCTTGAATGATGCTTTTCCATCACCATTTCCTTTACTTTCTTGATGATTTCATCGTTTGAGGACGTTAAAGGTCGACCGAAACAAGACAAGTTTTCAACAATTTCTCGGCCTTCTTTAAATGCATATGAGTATGAGAATGCATATGTGAATGCATATGAGTGGTGTACCACTCATATGCTCGTGTTTTCGATAAAGCGGACCCACCATAAAAGCTTTCTCCAACATTTTCACCCGTTTAGCATATTAACTTTTATTGACAACACACAATTTGAGGCAAATTCTTTTTCCGATATTTGTATCCATTTTAAAAATCGCACACCAATTGTGCAAACCTGAGCTGCAAAGTCCCGAAATAGGCTAACCCAACTAATAGCTGTAAATAAACTGGTAGACACATCAAGCCAAAACTCTACCTAACTATTAGATGAATTTTTACCAACTTACAGCAAAAACAATTTTTCCATACCTTTTACACTTTTAAATGAACAATACCCGGTATTTATTTGACAGAAGATGTATGCAAATTTTGTTTCAATTAACATATCACTTTAAAGAGGATTTTACTAAAGTTTTTATTGAAAACAGAGCTGACGTACCATGTGAAACATAGTTTACAGTTTTTAGTAGGAACGTATTGTTAAAGCAAAAGGGCAAAAACCTTTAATTCCCTTTTTTGGCACGTTCTTAATTCCCATTCGTAATAGATTATAATTAATGACATAAAAAGTAACTTTTAGAAAGATGAAAAAAATCTAGCGAAACTGTTGAGACTTTCATTATTTAAAAAAAATATAAAAATGTTTTTTCAAGAATACAAAAAGAATGAATTAATTTACATTAGACACGCTTTTGCTTTTGTAAATTATCTTTATTATTTTAATGAAAGAAGTCGCGTTCTCGTTTTTCGTTTTATGACTAATTGGACTTTTTGCAAAAACGCGGCAGTCTGATATAAATTACGATAAATCTAATTTTGCTAATTAAAGGCAATTAGCTTTTACCCAGTCTCCGAAGTTCACAACAGCATTATGTTTTCCCGTTTATTCAATGATCATAAAAGGCACCTTGAGTTTTAAGAATTTGTTCAATTAATTTAATTTATAATATTAAATTATCAGCTTCACAATTTTCTTACGAAATGCTAAATACATTGTTTCTCTTTAATGGATATGAATCTTGTCATTTGCTATTTTTTATTTTTTTACTCCCTATGGTTACATTTTGCCTTCATTTCGAAAAGGAAACAATTGTTTCCCTAAAGATTACGCTTTTGCACTTTTTTATAAGTATCGAAATAAGCGTTTTTATGTTTATGTTCTGTTAGTATTATGGGTTGGAGCAAACGTTGTTTTCACTGTGGTATAATTTGGGGAGGGACTTATTATTTAAATAGGATTTTCACCGTTATTCTTGATACTGAATATTGTATGATTATATTAGGAGTTGCTATGGAGAAACGTAAGAAATTACGCGAAATAAAGTACGGTGAATTTCTAGGTATAACTCCAAACATTAAGCATCTAGAACCATTTACAACGTATATAGCCGCCCAGTAATAACTAGAGTGATATTATCAAGGCAGCCTGCTAGGATGATATACGATATACACAATGATTTATATGTTCAATTATTAATACGTAAGATCATTTATATGTGCCGTTATTAGCGTGAAATGTTATTTATATGTTTAATGATTGACCTGTAAGATTGTTTACGGGTTCAATTATCTATACCAGGGTGAGCCAATAAGTTCTAGGAAAGAGTTAGTAAAAAACAAATTATAAGTTGTACAATTTTTTTTTACTTTTTTTTTTACATTTCTATATTATCACCATCCTTTTAAATTCATTTATTCCATCTTTTTAGAAGGTTGTTAAATTTCTCAGAAAAGAAGATTTATGGTGGTTCTTTACACCAATTTTGGGCATAATTTTCCACCTCCAAATTCGTAGAGCATCCTAAATGCGCATGAACAGATGAAAGTTACATGGAGCTAGGTCAAAACTATAGGAAAGATGTGCTAACAATTCCTAACCAAGTTTTCTTAATGTTTCCATAGTATGTTTAACTATGTGAGGACGAGCATTTTCGAGTTGGAAAATGACACCATGTTTCAGCTTTCTTGTTCTTTTACGATGTATAGCTTCACGTACTGGACCATTGAGCAGGTTATAGCAATATTCTAAATTTATTGTATATATTTGTTCAAAAAACAATGCATATTATTATTTTGAGTCCCCAAGAAAAGTTTGATAAAACCTTTCCTGATAGAAGTTGAAGATCGCCTGCAGCGCTCAATATCGCAATCACCTACATGTCAAAATATAAATTTATCATTCCATAAATAAACTGTAAATTCACTTTTGCATTCATTATTATATTGTACTTGTACTCTTGACAAAATTTTGTTAGGTTTAACATTTTCTTTGGTTAGAAATTTTGCAACAGAACGTGTTCAATTTTGACAGGCCCCTTATAATCGCCGCCATTTGTTTCTATATATTACGCAAGCGCTGTAAGTGATAGGAAGACGCCAATTTGCCAAGGTATTCCCAAATGTTTACTCAAGAATTATGTTTACAAGAAATTTTTGACTTACCTGCGTATATAATTTTATTTACATGTCAAATGCTTGACATCTAAGATTATTTACATATACAAAAATCGTTATTTACATGTATGTTTACGATGATTTACACACAAAAGGGTTTATATATATAATATGATTTTGTTCCTGGACCTTCAGTAACGTCATTTTAAGAAAAAGTTTTCCTAGAAAATTTTATTATTTAATATAAGCGTTATTAAATTGTCATCTCGTTTTTAGACATATGATACCAAAACTAGTATATGAAAATGTTTTTAAGTGAAACATACCTACCCCATGCAATAGTTTAGCTATATTCTTTCCAGATATACTACTTGTAGGGAAACAATATATTGCAATTATTTTCTTAGGATTTATTTAGAGTTCAGTATTAAATATTCATATTATATAATTTTAACTTCGACATATTTTAAAATAAGAGTCCAATAATTTGAAAATTTTGTTGTAAGCAAATGTTTAATTCTACTTGATTTTAAATGTTTGTATTCGATGTTCGATATAAATTTCATTCTGCATCTGATTATGGCTGTCCAGTGGAACAGCCGAAAGCCTGGCTAATGCAATAAAAATAACACTTTACCCGCTTTACGTTATTTTGTACACATATCGTTCTAAATATTCAATTGCTAAAATTCTATAACACATTTTTAAACCTTTTTCTTTTTAAGTAAACTATTTTTTTTTCAAATAAATAATTTCCCGCATATATAATTTATTTTTAAATTTCTATTTCATCGAGTATCTTTATCGACTGAACAGAGCTTTGTTCTTGTATTATCAGTTCTAAAGACAAAATATTGGATCTTCAAATCGTAAATGTCCTTTTACTATAGATATAGGAAGGAATATATTTCAATAAGAATATTTTTAACAGTTTCGACCGACTGCATCAATGCTACTTCAGTTTCACCTACAATAACTTAGGTCACACAAAACTTGCAAAGAACTTTGATTCAAACAAAGAATACAAAGATAACAAAGAAATTGATTATGCAATGTATTAACACAGCAGTTTCTGTTAATGTTTAGTTTAAATTTGGAAGTAAAAGTAGCAAAATTATGTTCTAAATTTAATTCATTTGCATTTTCGTGTTTCCCAAATAATCTATAACAAAACACAAAGAGTCTACATAGAGGACAATATGTATTAGACGAAATTTAAAATATCTTAAGGAGAACTCTATCGAATTAAAATTTAAAACACATCGAAAAGAACTTTAAGGTATAAAATTAAAGAATTGAGCACAGTATAAGGAAAAATCAAGCGTCTAGCAAGAAGCTGAGATAAATGGGGATATTTTGCGAAGATACAACGTTTACAACTAGGGATTAACAAAAGGAAGAAGAAAGTACTTGAAATTATCATAAGCGGTGCTACCCCAAACGAAGCACAATAGGGAATTTTCTTAAGATCGGCTTTAGTATCTCACAGTAAATGGCAAAATTTGCATTAAATTTACTAAAAGCATATTTGAATTACATTTCAGTAATGGGTTTTCATTTGCAGACTAAGCTGCTATTCGGAATTGGGTTGCTATTCAATTGCAGTCCTTTTCCTTATTGTTATATATACTTTAAATTAAATAAAGTTTGAGCGGAACTTCCCCACCCCCCCTTACGCGGGATAGTATGAGCAAACATAACAAATTACTTTGGAAAATTTTGATGTCTAATTATATTATCCACTACTTTCTTTTTTTTCTTTTTTTACGAAATTCGCTGAAACAGTGGCCTACGAAATCCTCGAAAATTTTTCAAGTGACCCACTACCCAAAAAGGTTGGACAATCCCACGTATTTTTTAATATCGTTATTTTATGCTATAAAACATCCTTTATAGACACATCTAGCATTATCCTTGTCTAACATTCACCTTGTAACGTTGTTATTTCGCTAAACTGGTTTTTCTCAAGGTGTGTTTCTCCGAAACCCGGAGTATCGCGACGATTCTCCAGGGGTTTCACAAGAAACTTGTAAGACATATCCGATAAATCTTAGAAACACTGTAATTTCTGTAACTTTCCCTATGACAACCATGACGTGTTAACAA
The DNA here is from genome assembly GCA_006491805.2 of Dysdera silvatica. NCBI lineage: Eukaryota > Metazoa > Arthropoda > Arachnida > Araneae > Dysderidae > Dysdera > Dysdera silvatica. The sequence goes on along the minus strand of QLNU02015003.1, from coordinate 71,247,229 downwards.
ACCATAATTAATATCCAACGCACACACACACATAGCAATCGAATAGTATGGCCTTTTATATTGATATATATATTCCTTATTTTGATATTTATACCAAATAATAGCTCTTTAGGTTTTCTTTCAATGTTTATAGGAGGGTTCCATGTCTGGGCATGTAGAAAGAAAAGAGTTCTGCATGGAGTAAGATAAGATTTCTGCATGGAGTAAGAGAAGAGTTCCGTCGCAAATCATGCATAAAGAAAAAAATTTTCCTGGTTAAGCATGTAGAAAGAAAAGGGTGTCTTGAATAGGCATGTAGTAAGAAAGGGGTTCTGTGCCTAAACATGTGGAAAGAAATAGGTTCTGTAACTAGACATGCAGTAAGACAAGAGTTTCGTTGCTAGGCAAGTATAAAGTAAGTGTTTCCTGGATAAACATGGAAAAAGGAAAGGGTGTCGTGACTAAGCATGTAGTAAGAAAGGGGTTCTGTGACTAGTCATGTAGAACGAAATCGCTTCCGTGGCTAATTATGTAGAAAGAAAAGAGTTCCGTGTCTAGGCACGTAGTAAGAAAAAGGTCTCGCCATATAAAAAGTTTGATAACACTGCTTTAAACATTCGTACATTTTTTGACGCTTTACTTTCCTCTGGCAAAGTGGTTCCCAATTAGGTAAGTTCTGCGGGTCGTTTATTTTGCAAAAGCCCGCTTGCGGGCCCTTACTTTTGCATTCTAAAACTCGATGGTGTTTACCTGTGCCAAACCATGTTTTGAGAAAGAAATGTAGTTGCCTTTAATAAACACAAAAGGTTTAAAGTAAACTGAATAAGAAACAAATAACGGGTCTTAAAATGTACATTATTTCCATGCAAAAATAATATTTAGTTAGTTAAGGAAAAAATACGATATTTAATTTTACATATGTCTATTACAAATAAAGGAATTATGTCCCGTTTAGCAGCTGCTGAACCTAAACCTAATAAGAAAGTGCATTCCCATTTTTGTTCCAAACAATTCCGTTCGCATCCGGTTAAACATTTCCTTCTTGTAGTCTCAAATCTTGACCAACATCCATCCAGTCGATTTCTATGTATCCTTTCGTATAACAAAATGTCGAAAATGTATTTCGACAAGATAAATAGAAGAGAAGGGAATTATACATTTAAATACTTTTTCATCTAATTTCTTCTAATCAATTAAAATCTCCATATACATTTGGTACACATTTATAAACTCAATGATAATTTTGGTAATTTCACCAAGTAAGTTTTCAACTCCGAAAATCTGATTTTGAAAACAAAAAGGATCATCGTTTTATATTTTTTCCAGTGCGTACATTTTATTTCCAAATGGCGTTGAAATTTAGCAACAGACTTCATAGATTCATTAGCTAAAAGTTTAGAACATATATTACACGAGGACTTTTACTCTAAGTGGTGTCAGTGCGATTTCCTTTAAGTTTATTTCGTTATTTACCTGGCTAGTTTTTGTTAAGCAAAATGTTCCATGGCACTCTGAGGGAGTTACCTTAATCCCAGGGTGTGCGTGCACGGCCACTTGGGAACTACTGATCTAGAACATTCGTAAATACATCATGTTCTAAATCAAAGCTGAAAAAAAATTTTTTGGCTTGAATATCCAATTGGTAAAAGACAATATGCTTTCACTGCTACAAAAACTATATTTTCTTTGTAGGATTTTCCTAACACTACACAAAACATTCTTTAAAATGACACCCCACTCAGAAGTTATACTTATCGCCTTTGGGTTTGCTGGGCTGTATTCGAAGCCAAGTGCACTTGGTTTTGTGTCAATAAGTCATAATTCGCTTGCCACGTTAAATCTTTTCCCATTTCAGGTGTGATTCGTAGCTATATGCTCTGTTACTTTCCAATAAATTAATTAAAAATCTATTAATAATTTGTGCCAGAGTCCTTCAGTATCACCAGAAGGAAACTTAGGACATGGCGGCATTAAACTCAACATGCCCTCTTTATCATTTTCATAATACTATACACAAATGTTAGTAACATAAATATTGATCACATAAATATTAATGACATGAATATTAGGGACATAAATATTAATGATATAAGCTACTGTGTGATGCGAACAAAGATCTCGAAGTCTTTACGAAATATTTATCTACTATCCATCTTTATGGATTATTTCATATCATTCTATAAGAAATACATATGATCATAATTTTTATCGTATTTCTATATCATTAACTATTATATATATATATCATCATCATCATATTCAACCATTATCTATCCACTGCTGGATGAAGGTCTCTCCAAATGCTTTCCACACAAGTCTATCCTGGGCCATTCGTTTCCACGTCACCCCAACCTGTTTTCTTATTTCATCCACCCATCTAGTTTGAGGACGTTTTCTAGGTCTTCGGTGGTCTCTTGGAATCCAGTTCAGAATTTCTGTTGTCCATCGTTGATCAGTTCTTCTTGCAATATGCCCAGCCCATCGCCATTTCAGCCCTTTTACTTTAACAATGATGTCCTCTACTCTAGTTTGCTCTCTCACCCAAGTGTTTCTTTTTCGATCTCTCCTAGTTATTCCAAGCATGCACCTCTCCATGCTCCTTTGCGTTGTCTGTAACTTTCGTATTGCTCCAACTGTTAGACTCCATGTCTCTGATCCATAAGAGAGGACTGGCAATACACACTGGTTGAAGACTTTTCTTTTTAGACATAAAGGCAATTTCCCCTTCAGGATAAAACTGTTTCTTCCAAATGCACTCCAGCCAAGTTTAATACGTCTGTTGAGTTCTTTCATAATGTTGCCATCCATTGAAATCAGCTGGCCAAGGTAAATATATGAATCAGCAATTTCTAGCTCAATGTTGTCAACTTGTATTTTTGTTTCCTCTACAAAATTATTGAACATGATCTTAGTTTTTTGTAGGTTCATCTTGAGTCCAACTTCTTCACTTCTAGTTGAGAGCTCTTGTACCATGTCTTGGAGTTCTAATGGGTTCGTTGAAAAAATAACAATGTCATCAGCAAACCGCAAATGATTTAAATATTCACCATTTATTTTTATTCCCTTGTTATTCCAATTTATCTGCTGAAAAATCATCTGTAAAGCTGAAGTAAAAAGTTTTGGAGAAATGGTATCTCCCTGCCTCACCCCTTTGCCAAGTTTGATAGTTTTGGTATCTTTATGTAACCGAAATTTTGCACTTGCATTTTTATACACACGTTTCACCATGTCAATGTACACATCCTCAATGTCTGTTGATCTTAAAGAGTTGATGACTGCTGATGTTTTAATAGAGTCAAAGGCCTTCTCATAGTCAATAAATGCCACACACAATGGAAGTTCATATTCATGTGTTCTTTCAATTAATTCTCTTAATACTTGAATATGGTCCACTGTACTGAATCCACTTCGAAATCCAGCTTGTTCTCTTGGTTGAGCTGCATCTAATTTTTTCTGCAGGCGATGTGTTAGCACTTTTGTGAAGATTTTATAAATAGCAGGTAACAAGCTAATTGGTCGGTAATTTTTCAAATCCTCTTTATCACCTTTTTTATGCAAAAGAATTACTGTTGCAGAATCCCATTGGTTTGGTATGTTACCGCTGTTAAGACATTTGGTAAAGAATTTTGCAAGTATGTCTTCTACATATTCTCCAGCTTCTTTTAAGATATCTAATGTAATGCCATCATCGCCAGGGGATCTTCCTTTCTTCATACTTTTTATTGCAAATGCTACTTCTTCTTTTAAGATTTTAGGAGCTGTTCCTTCGACTATCTCAGAGTCTTCGTTTAATCCACTGTTTCCCTCATACAGCTTTCTGTAGAATTCTTCAACTCTTCTAAGTATTTCTTCCCTATTTCTTGTTACAGTGCCATCCTCTCCTTTTAATGCAATGATGTGTTTCTTCCCAATAGACAAACTCCCTTTAACAACCCTAAGGCTCTTGTTGCTTTCAATGGCCTTCCTTACTAACTCACAATTGAATTTTCTTATATCTTCTTTCATGTTTTTGCGCAAAGTTTTGCAAAGTTCTACATACTCGATCTTGCGACTGGTATTTTGATTGTCCACCTTCATAAGTCTTCGCCTTTTCATGAGTTGTTTCGTCTTCTCAGATAATTTGCTATTCTGCTTTTTACATATTACACCACCAATTTCCCCAGCAGTTTCAATTATTGTCTTAACAATGTTTTCATTTGCTTCTGAGATGTCAACTTCTTCAATAAGTCCTTCCAGTGCAGAAAAGCGATTTTTTAATTCCAACTTGAATGCCTCGGTATTTTCTTTTAATTTCTTTAAATCCACCCTCTTACATACTTGTTTCCTAATGAGCTTCTGCCTTTCTAGTTTAGTATTTAAGTGCATTTTACATCTCACCATTCGATGATCACTTCCAGTATTAAATCTGTTCAGTATGCTGCAATCTTCAATAATTGATTTCTTGTTTGCCAGTATATAGTCAATTTCGCTGGTTCCTCCATTGGGGTGTTTCCATGTCCATTTTCTTTGTAGTTTCTTCTTAAAAAATGAATTCATGATGCTAAGATTTTCAGCTTCGGCAAATTCTATGAGTTGATCGCCACGTTCATTCCTTTCCCCGTATCCGTATTTACCAACCGATGTCTCTCCTTGTTCCTGTTGTCCAATTCTTGCATTAAAATCTCCCATGATGAGCTTGATGTGTTGTTTCCCCTTGGTATGTAGCTGTTTGATTTCTTCATAGAATTCCTCAACCTCCTCGTCGGTATGGCTTGATGTTGGTGCATATGCCTGTACTATCTGAAGTTGGTATCGCTGGGTTAGTTGAACAACGAGCCTCGCTGCTCGATCTGACGTGCTTTCGACTTCAAGAAGGTAGTCTTTAATTCTTTTGTTGATTAAGAAGCCAACACCACTTGTTCTTCCAGTTTCCGTTCCTCTATAATAAAACAAATGTCCACTTTTAAGTTCCACCAACTCTTCACCTTTTCTTCTAACTTCACTGAGTCCTACAATGTCCCATTTGATCTTGTCAAGTTCTTCTTCCAATTCTTGAAGTTTTGCTTCAGAAGCAAGGGATCGTCCATTATACGTTGCCAAGGTCAATAACAAACGGCAGCCTGGGCCATTCCAGTGATTCTTAGCACCCCCTGCTTTCATGCCACGCTGACCGCTGCCTTGATCAGGAGCACTCCAGCACCTGGAGACTAGGGGCCATGGTTTTTGGTGTATTAGCATATTGGAGGAATTAGCCATCATTTCACCACGCTGGCTAGACGGGTTGGTGAATTAGCCCTCCCCTTCCGCCTTTCCATCCGTGCAGCAAATATTAATTTGCCTCATAAATAGAAAGCTAATATCATCAAGTATATATATATACATACATAACAATTGAGTTACTTACTACAACAATACTTACAACAATTGAGATTGTTCTCAGTATTAATAAAGAGACCCTTCTAAATTACTAAAATATTGTTAAACTAATTATATTCTGGGTTTATACTGTTTTTAGCTAAGTTTTGGTCAATGCTGGTTTATTCAGTATTAATCACTAATCTTAATTGTTGTAGTCAGAAAAAGCAAACCAATAACAAGAATTTTGTGCAGTCCCTGATGAAGAACAAAATTCTTGGTATTGCTTATTAAATAAATTAAATATTAAACATTATTAAATGTATATTATATATATATTATTAAATATTAAAAAGTAGTTAAAATAGCGACAATTGCAAGCCTTTTGGCAACACGTATCAAGATAGCTAGTTGGTCTAAAAAGGAGAAAAGCGAACGTGAAGTCGTATTTTAAAAGTTTAGAATACGTCCAGTAATAGCTTACACTGATTGCGTTATTTTTGTTAAATTTAAACATATTTGATTTTGAAGTAGCTGTAAAGTTATTTTTTTCTCTATTTGTTAAATTGAAGTTCTATATTATTTTTATTTTATTTCTGAAAGTCACATCAGAAAACAATTTACTTTAATTTTTATAATCACATTGCAAGTTGCAATTCGGTTTGTGCATAAGAGAAGCATTTATTTTTATTTTAAAAATTCTGTAACGAAGTATCGCTTGTATTCTATTTATCCGTATGAGGATAACATGGAACAGAATATACGTAAATATATTTAATGTGGTTTAGATGCTTTTTGAGGAATTTATGGAAGAAATTAAAAGGCGCCAAATGGAGATAAAGTCTCTCTTCTGTCAAACCAAAATCATTTTTTATTAATTATTTTTAGTGTTAATCTGAGGAGATGGATGATAATTTTCACGTATTAGGTTTCTTATGGTGTTTACTTACGACTGAATTAAATTCGTCAGATTCGGAGTGTGAGTTCCGGAGATGGGGGAATTCCTTGTTAGTTGCGTTATTTGAAAAGGCTCGAAAATTTTCATTTCATTTTGTAGTGAACTATTTACATTAAAAATTATTAATAAGTTGAATAAAGATAAGGAATTAAAGTAATATAATTAAATCAGGTGATTATTCTATTTATGTGATTATTAAATAGTATGATTATTAAATAATACGATTATTAAATTCATACGAGTATTAAATTGACAACATTTGATTGACCAGGGCTTACCATAACTAGTAAAATTTGACACTGGTCGGAATATACGAAATACAAATGAAGAAGGTAAAAGACATTTACCATCTGCAAAAATATTCGCAACGTTTCGAGAACTACTGTTCCCTTCATCAAGCGAAAGTGTCAAGGAAGTGTAGGTGTTTGGTATTTACTCCCCCAACATTGATTCGCCCCAAAGCCCCCCTCCACTCAGGTTTTCCCCTGTCTGAATCTGGATGTTTTAAGAACTTATCCGCACTCGGTAATCCCCACCACTCTGTCTGAAACTGGTTTTCCCCCATCTCCTAGCAAAAATGCGGTAAGGTTCAGGCATCGATTTTGCGATGTTCATCGCCTTACTTCGCATTCGAAAAGTCTCCCAAGACTCCAGAAAAAGTCTACAATAGCGAGAAGTTACATTTTTATGAAGAACTTTTGTACTTTTCCAATCAGGAACATGACCTTTCTCCCAGGCATGTTCTGCCAGAAGATTAGTCATCTCACCTTTCTCCACAGCACGATGATGTTCTTTTTTACGAGTACAAACAGTTCTTCCCGTCTCGCCAGTGTATACTTTTTCGCAGTCTTTGCAGGGTATCTGGTAAATTGTTCCAGTCAATTCATCCATTGGAACTCGATCTTTCACTCTCACCAACAGGTCACGTAAAGTCGATGTAGGTTTATAGTAAGTCCTGATGTCAGATTTCCTAAGAATACGCGCAATCTCCTCAGAAGTCCTCTCCACATATGGCAAAACAACCGTCCCTCTAGTCTGTCTCTCCTCAACAGGTTCTCTATGTCCATTATTAGATCTTCGAGCGATAAACTTGCTCGGGTAGCCATTATCTACAAGCGCTCTCCTTACCTTCCATACCTCAGCATCTTTCAACTCAACATTGTTGTTGTGTTTGAGGGCCCGACGTGTCAGAGACCCCACAATAGAAGCTTTGTGGTAAGTTGGATGATACGAGCGGAAATCCAAGTACCGGTCCGCATGAATTGGCTTTCGTTATATTAAAGTATTAAATTGCATTATTATTAAATAGTATGAAATTACTTGAATTGCATGATGATTAAATCAAGTAATAATTAAATTAACAAATAAAAATAAAATAAATTAAGTGTATATAATAATACCAGGAATTGCAGAAAAATTAATATGACGCGCAAATTGGTTACGCTACATGCAGTGATAAGCTACATATTTAAAACATCAAAACATTTAATCTCTTGGAAATAAAATGAAAACACGTCAATATCAATAAAATAGAAGAGATTCCAATCTGTTGCATTTGCTGGGGAAAAATCTGAAAAAAAAAAGTTTTAATGTTCGAGATAAAATCGCTCTATAGTTGATCACAGTCACCAAATATTTACATTGCATTTTATGAATAGTGTTTCTGTAGATGTAATTCACATTATAAAAACACTCTTTATATAAAAGCTACTTTTAGAGGCATACAGGGCACATTCCTAAGGGCTACAGCAAAAAGCTAAAATGCTGTTTAAAAAGTAAAATGTCTTGAATAATATATTGCGACTTTCATCCTATAATGTATTATTATAAGAAAGTTCATGGCAGTATACAGCAGTTCAGAAATGACAGGAAGCATGAATTTGAAGAAATTTGGATTTCTACATCAAAAGAAAAGCTGGCAATTGATGAACCGAGGCCTAAAAAAAAGGGTCTGAAGAGCAGTAGAATGCGAGTCGTCGATTGTACCAGGAAATAGTCAACTGCATGTGTCTGGAGATGAAAGAAAGATATTCTTCGCTTTCGGAACTTGATTTTTTTCAACTTCTTTGTAGCCAAAAATATGGTTATTGTGTGAAAAAGTTTCCCGATGACATTTTAGAAAACTTAAGGATTTCTATGGCCAGATTTTTGATTATATTCACTTAAAAAATGAACTGAAAGTATTATGTACTTCTGATGAATTTGCTGGGGCACCAGCTTATGACTTATTCAAATTTATGAAAGAAAATCTTCATGTTGTATTTAAAGAAATTTATAAGTTATCGGAACTTGGGATGTCGGTTCCAAGCTATAGTCGAGCGGTATTTTTCGACCCTGAAGAGAATTCATACATGTTATCGAGGAACGCAAGCACAAGAAAGCCTATGCCGTTTAAGTTTGCTAGTAATTGAAAAGACATTATTTCTGGAACTGAAAAAAAACCTCTGCTTTATGGTGATGTTTTATATATATATATATATATTATACTTGTGTATAAATAAACAACAAAATGAGGTAATTCAACCTTTCTTTAATAACCTAATCATACCACAAAATGCAAATTTCTTGTGTTTTTCAAATAAACGGAGTATGAAAAATTTAGTTGTTGGTGCAGTTGAAATTATATTCAATATATTTGAAATTGTACCATTTAATAAATTAAGGTACTCGAAGGTATCCTACAATTAATTATATGGAACCAAGTAAGGTGAGTCCTGATGTGGTGTGCATATTTAAACCTTTCGAACAGTGGCGGTGCTGGACAAAAAAAATGAGGAGATACAAATTCCTACCTACGTGCAGTGGAGCCGTTTAAATTTGTTTTTATAATTAAAAAATAAAATAAGGTTATATTTGGGGGCATGCCCCCCCCGGCCATAGCCTAGAACCTCCACTGCTTTTAAACATCGATAACGATGCAATCAAATGTTTACATTAACGTTAACTTTGTAACATGTGTAGCACACTCAACCGAAATGGTCACGCGATGCCACTGATATATATATATATATATTCCAATTCAAAGAAAATTTTTAACTTATTCCTTGGGCATTAGAAGCGAATAAATTCGCCTTTTTCACTTCCTTGATGCAATGGATTAGTTTTTGCAAATAGTATTTTTTTCCTCTGTATACAAGGAGAGGAAATATATATGCAACATAAAGAAGAAGAGAACGTGATGTTGAGTTTAAATTTTAAAGAACTACATTACATGAAGAAATAGTTCCCGGAAATGTTTAAACCGTCATAGTATGTGCCGAATCTTTCAAAGGACAAGTAACAATTCTTGTCTTTAATTTATATATATCCTCTATATACAGTTAGTCGGAGGAAAAAAAAGGCTTGAAAGGGGCAAGACTGGAGGTGTGTCTAAAGGTCCCCAAAACGAAGTACCGCTTAAACACAGGGTCTCGCTGATGAAAGAGGCCCTAGAACGCCACAGAAAGGGGCGGAACCCCTTCACGTGACAAACTACCGAAATTCTGGCCAGTAATTACATGGCCCGAAAAGATGTGTTTCCGTTATCCGTCAGTTGCTAGATCTTGACCGCAACGAAAAACAAGATTCTTTAGAAACGAAAAATTACGAGGTTTAGAGTGCGAAGTCGTAAACTTAAAGTCTTCCGGCTTCAACACCGAACATACATATATCAACATATTCAGTGTTTGTTAAGAGCAAATGCCTTATCCTTGAGCAAGAATCCAAATTTTCAACCATACAGGAATTCTATAGAGTGAAGCATTGGCGTATACAGGGGAGTGTTGATGGAGGTTGTAACCAACCCATGACAATGAAATTTTGTATATTTAACATAGGAACATGTGAGTTGTAGCTCTGTAACCCCCCATTGAGCCTATAACCCCCTTATGAACTTTCTGCGTACGCTTATGGAATGAAGTTGTAGTTAGCAAGACTTTGTTGTCCATCAGGAAGGGTTTATGGAATTGCAACTAGAATTTGTGCCAATGATGCAAATTTGCTCTGAGCCGTAAGAAACTTTTATTTTCCCCGCTGTTCTTTTTTAAAGACAATTATGCTTTATATGTTATATACATTTATTCTCTCTCTCTTTCTTTGTATACGTATATACGCATATATACACACATGTACTATCTCCGTATTCACTTTAATATATATTCAGAGATAGAGAATATGATGAATTATAAAGTTGGAAATTTTTAGCATTTATTAATTATGATAATACTTGTATCGACAGAACATCTATTCCTGTTCTTCGGTATAATTATTATTTATGTGAAATATACATACACGCACTGAGAGAGATTTGCCTTTATCTTTAGATAATTGTCCTGTTCATGCAAACTAAGAAACATGTTATATATACATGCATATAATATATTGCAAATACTTTACATAAGCTTTTATATATTGTATCTGGAAAAGGCTCATAATAAGCGCTTTAATTTATTATCTTTTTAAATAAAAAGGTTTTTGTTTTAGGTCTTAACACTGCTTATATTATCATGTGAGACACCACTGTCAACCGCAAATCATGGGCATAATTTTCGCCTTGATGATAGAGTCCGATATTACATAGCCATAGTATAACACGCCAATAAAGAGAGTGTTAAAACGAAGGTTTCCTTAAAAAACTCCTCCTTATTTTAATCCAACTGCAAGATTCAGTAAATGGCGCTTCCATGCAATTTCGTTATTTTATAAGAATCAAATAACCGCAACATGTCCTTTGTTCATATATTTGCCAAAGGAAAATAATAATATCTAAAAATTTTTTTTCAAAAACATGGTTGTCACGACGAAATATTTCATATATGGTTTCAAAGCGAAATTGTTCCAAAATATGAACTAAAACCTAAACTAGAACCTTTTTATTTAGAAAAATAAAGTAACGATTGGCAACAGGCTCTAGTGTTTCATGATACTTGCTTCACACAGAGAAATGCTCTTTTTGCACTAAAGAAAGCATAATGAAGAACGAAATTTATATTTATCCGATTGTGATAATTTTGCTCTTCATCATGGACCTCACAAAATCATCACTATTGTGTCAGTTTGTTTCTGATTGTATTCAGAGAGATCAAAAATAGTTTAACAATTTGCAGATATTAGCAGCAGAGATTTGAATATCAAGCTGCCAAGAAGCGCCGCAAATATTGGACACCTTTTTTCTTCTCAGGGGCCCCTTTTTTTATTAAATTAACGACAGGCCCCTATTCCTTAGCTACGCCACTAGTAACAAGTTGATACTTTTAACAATCGTCTAATTACATTTCTTCCTTTCTCGAAAGCAAAGTTGGTCATTCTCTGAAAGGATTTCACCAACTGTGGGTGCAAGGTTTTTAGCAAAGAAAAGGAAGAGAGAGAGAAAAAAAAGACCCAAAGAAAAGGAAAGGTAGAGGAGGTGGGAAGTGGATTGATGGAAGAGGGGGCGTAGCATCGAAGAA
>QLNU02015003.1:71217589-71229376 GCA_006491805.2 Dysdera silvatica | reverse complement strand
TATACGCCAGTTTATAAGGCTGCTGGCTCATGCTTGCAGCGCCACTTACGAGTGCACGGCCATGCGCAATCGCACCAGACTAAAACTATTTACATACCAGCCCGTCCTCTAGCTATTTACATAATTTCGCGATTGTAGAATTTCTTCTTCTTCTTGGTGCAAAACTTTCATTGTCCATGAGTGTATAAAATAAATTTGAAGCATTTCAATATAAACAAAATATATAACGATTAGTCAAAATTAAGGAATTGTTAATAAATTAAATATCTGCCATTACTCATTGAGAAACGCTAAAACAAATAGGCTTTTCTGTTAGTGAAATAATCATGTTTAAATAGATAGAAACTATATATATCCTCACACCTTTTTATCATATAATAATCACCATATAGTTATTTCAGTCAGATTAGGTTAGTAGCTAATTCGCTAATCTTCACTCGCTACTTCATTTTGGACTTCGTCAGGTCAACCAATGGAAATGCTGAGACATTATGGTTGCCAACTTCCCAATTTCTCTACTGCTGAATTAACAGCCGCAACAATTTTTTACGCATAAGGTTCGCAAAATTACGAGTGATTTCCTGTTGCAACTTTCTCACATGAAATAACAGTTTCTTTAAAAATTATTTCCACAATTTAACTTGTATTTTAATTTTCATCAGCTTATTTAGATATTTTTTTAAATAAATATAGAGATACCGATATGAAAATTATTGTTAAATACCCTGTCTCTCGCCTTCAAGCACTACTTTCCTCCAAGGACCTGGACCTCCATAGTTATCATCGCCTATTTCCCTCTGTCTAAAGCTTTCCTTTGTCACTGTCTTACTCATATTTTTTTTAGGTCTACCTCTAACCTATTCAGCCACTTTTCCCTGGGACGTCCAACTTCTCTATTTATATCGTTCTGGGTTGGTTCTTATAATCTTCTTGATAATCCTAACCCCCCTTCCATTTTTTCTGTTTGTCCTACGATGTAAATACTTTTCTTGTTTATTTATGGAACAACCTCTAAATTCGCATCCAGCAAGTTGATTTCATAAGATATATATACAATGATTAATGCCCATTAAATACCTGATGACGTCAATGCATCGCGCTCATCACTTTTTTTCATCTTTACTTTACATATAAGGAAACAACGTTTTTGCAAAACGTTTTACGACGTCTTGCGTCATTACAACGTCGGGTGCCTAATCATTTTACATCATTAAATATTTGAGTTCAGAAAAATTATGCCATTTATTATCTTTTACCAAATATTGCAATTTTTGAGCATTGGTAATATATTAAGACTAACGTTTTAATACTCCAATAATTGCATAAGGAAGTTCTCAAATAATTGGGTTTGACCTTTAGGGAGCTTTGACTAATTTAAGTCCTATATTAAAACATTTGTATTCATTAAAATCAAAATGCCATACAATGAACCTTATCGCAAAATAATTGCATTAGCTGCATTAATGATCTAAAAATTAACTTTTATCAATATTAAATTAATCTCAGCACTGAAGGAAACGTTAATTCATAATGCAAATCAATAAGTATCTTAATTAATCATATGTAATTACTGCAATGTTAGGATGTAAACCTTAACTTTATGATGATTAAAATAAATAATTAGAGGATGAAGCTTTTCAAGGGCTAATAACGATAACTATGGTAATGGTAGTCGTGGCAATAACAGTGATACTAAATTCACAAAATTTGGCATTTCAGGAGCATTTTTTATTTACAAAATAACTTACTTTATATGGTATAAGGGCAACTGAGGTCTAAAGTCAATTGTTTATCACAGAATCCAAACCTTTGGCGTGGAGGGGGACCAAACCCTGGACTACACATCTGTGCAAAGAAAGTGGTAAGCTTTACCATCCGGAGTTTTAGCATGGTACCCAAATTCCATAGAAAAAGAAGCAAATTACCAATGAACACATATATGCAAAACCCAGAGTTCTTTGAAAGAAAGCTTATCGATTAGAAAGGTATTTGGCAACAGAAGCAAATTCCCTTTGATTTTAAATTAGTTGACATAATAAATGATGGGTCCAAAGGTCGAAAATATCAAATAGAAAAAAAAATTCTGCACAGGAAGGAAATATGTATCTGTATACTTTGCTTCCGGAAAGTACAATGCCTAGATCGACAGGAAAACAATCTGCATAATGTAATAAAACTGGCTCCGGATTTTCAAATTTGGAAATCAATTCCTAATATCAACTTTCCCTGAATTTTCTTTCGCTGAAATCCTTGGCAAAGAAAAAGTTTGAAGCGCAAAAACAACAAAGCTCCTCCTAATTTTTATATTTATTTTTCAGAAAACTTTCCTCTAAGGAAAAGCCTTAACTCCTGTAGCACTTTTTTTATGTTTTCAACTTGGGAGTTTGAAGAAAAAAATGTGTATTGGCTCTAACTTTTTAAAGAAAATTTTGATAATTCCTTCAAAACTTCGATTTAATAAAAAAAGCGCCCCTATTTTGTAGGAAAAATTATTTTATGAAGAGATTTTCTGCAAATAACTCAAAAATTTCCAGTTAACTACAGACTACCAAAATTAAGTAATATATATTTAATTAAGTTAGAATTAAGTTCATACGAGTACGTTAATAAAAATAAAATGAAATATATAGTATTAATTATAAATCTGTAGCAATGTTAACAAAATATTTATTAATTTTTACACAGTATTTATTAAATTAATTTAAAATTAATTTAGTTGATAAATCTTTGTTTAATGAGGATTTTATTGTATGCTTAAATTGTCGAAATCGTTACTAAATAACAGAAATAATTATTAAATACAGAATTTTGTTTACATGTAATTACTCTACAGTTCGAAGAGCATATCAGATGATGTTGTTTTGTCTTTCTTACAAAGAACAATTACTTTACAGTAAACAGTAACTCTAAAATTTTCCAATATCGGATTATATTCCTCCAAATATTCTTCCAAGAGTATGAGATAATTAAACACAGCTAATTAAAAACTCGCATATATTTCCATTATAATAGCTTTAAACTTAAAACTTATACGTATATTTATTATGTTAATTTTACGAAATTAAATATTGCGCATCTTTAATCTAGTAAGCGGCAATATAATACGCATTTGCTTTTTTAATAAAACACAATAGCCTAAAGGTTTGAAAATTCTGACCATACTTAGTGTAACTAAATTTCTATAATAAGATAAAAAAAATCCTCTAAATATCTGGTCTCAAATTCTGGAAAAAAAATTCTTTGTAAGGAAAATAACAAATCTCATGATTTTGCATTTATAAATTTGGACTAAAATTTTTTTGCACTTTGTAAAATAAAAAATAAACACACTTTAAGAAGACGCGCTAACCAAATTTTCAGCTAATGCATCCTGAAGATGAGTTCCATTTATCTTCATTCACGTCGGAGAGACGTAAATTTCTCCATCTTACCTGTGAATAAAAAATCAGAGAATCCAAAAATACTCGACAAGAAACCTTAAATTTTAAAATTTTCAAAAAATTATTTATGATTTTGATTTTTTTCTTTGGTCAAACTGAGAAGTCTAAGCAATTACTAGCTTACTGCAAATCGGCATCAAAGAAACTGAAAAATATTTCCATTACGAGAATAAAGTGTTCTTTCGTTCATATTCTTCTTTTACTTAAACCTTATTTGAGAACAGCAGAAAACTATGAACTGTTATTTTTCAGTTGAAATTGTATGAGGAGTTTCACCATCATATCGGAATAATGTGAAATTTACTTTTAGTATGCATAGTTCTTTAAAACACTCTGTACAAGTTTTAACTCTGGAAGGGTAGACATTCGTAAAAATTATATCCGCATTTGAACAATGTTCCCTATGGCGGCTGTAGGGAAAATGGGAGCTTACAGTGAGTAGACAAAGCTTTCGCAGACTTTTTGTAAAAATAAATTGAAGGAGACCAACGTTTCAGACTCTGAAAATATCGTTAATGATCAAAAAACGACTCCGAGTTTCAGCCAAGCGTGGTTCAACTTAATTTCTGTCCTCCAAATATCAAATTTCTCCGCAACTTCTTCTAGTTTCCTTTTTCACCAACAGATGAAGCTAGCATCGCGCAAATAGAAGTGTAAGCACAGCAATACTTCAGTGCTGTTTAGCTTTCGATCACTCCAGACATGGGACGGTCAACACCCGTGCGAAACATGCATCGATTAATGTGATTAAAATTTTTTACTACTCCTAAAACGTCATTCTTCTTCAATTGATTTACACTGCGTAGTGTTACGTTACCAACCAATCTTACCTTTTTAAAAAAATAATTTTATTTCACTGAGGTGATAATAAAAAAATTTAAAATAATAAAAATATTCATTTTTGACCACTTCTCCCCACGAAATAATGAATTTTTTATTGTAACTTATATTAGCGTCTACTTTTATTTGTTGAAGATTTACGTCTACCCATCTAGTGTTAATAGTAGATAAGAAACACTAAAACAAGCATGCTATTCACCCTTTGGTCGCAAAAAAAATAAAAACACTGTTGGTTAGTAAAGCTCTACGCTCCTTTCGCCGCCTCCATAGGTTATGCGAATTGCACGTGCAGCATTTTACCAATGCTGAATTGGCTGACGTGCATCGTTCGTATAAGGTTGCCACACTCTGAATGGATACATGTGAAAGAATTTTCAAAACCTATGTCATTTTATTTGCTTATAGTGCTTCTGTGATATAAGATTTTTGAATTGAAATTTAAAATGTCATTGCTTAAATTTGTAGAAGAACATGAAGGTACATACATGATTGCTGTAAGGCCATCTAAAATGTATTTGAAGATGGCTTAAGTTAAAGAAGATATAAGAATTATGCTTTTGAATAAAACTGTAGGATTAATAATCTCAAAATATGATTTAAGAAAATAATAAATTCTAAACTAAGCCTACGTTATATAGTTTCTAAGTTATTAACCTTATAACAAAAATAAGTGGCTTCTCTATAACTACGGTATTTCTGAAAATGAAGTAAACTCTAGGATATAACTTTCGTACATAATATTACATAGCACTCATATAAGGTAATGTTATAATGTGTTGGAGACACCTCATATATCCATAGATTCAGAAGTTAACAACCTCTAAAGTGTTAAACTGCGTAAGAACAGATATTACCAATAAAATTAAATGATTCGGTATAATCTTAAAATTTCAGAGATTAGAATGTTTAATTACAGTGAAAAAACTTCCAGTTGTTAGTTAATGTGGTGGGTTCTTCTTTCAATGTAACTTTAAACATGTCTATAAATAGCCGAGAATAATTTTAACTCTTCACCAATGTATACAGATAGACAATAAATTTTACTTATCTTTACTCATCCGTTGTTGTACACCGTAGGTTATGTTCATATACGTATCCAAAAAATTTGCACAACACAAATACTCAATCATCTTAAATGATGTACACTAATTTATTTTAGTTTCTATATGGAATACAGATCGGGAAAAGAACATTTGAACGCTGATTTTTTTTGCGGAATGAACATTACCGATAATCAAACTAACAAACAATTTACAAAATAGTTCTTTGATAACTAATAAGTTTTCTCTTTACTTTGCTCTCTTTACTTTGCTCTCTTTACTTTTCTCTTTAGTATTCTTTTTAGGCGAACATATAGTGAAAGTATCGATAACACTTTTAACATGAATTAAATGAGATTCCCAATCATCGGAAAATATAGCTGCATCGTTAATAAATATTTTCGTATATTTGCGATGCGATCTCAATGAAATGTCAACAGCCCTTTGACATGTGGCTGATCCGTTCTTACTAACCAAATGGTAAGATGTTGAATCTATAAGTACCTTCGTGGGTTTTAAATGCAACATACTGTTTAGTGTGTTCCTCCATTTGAATTGCCCAAAATCATTTATATAAATCCAAATTGTTATGAACTTGGCGCGAGCTATTCTTTGTATGACTTCCTTCTGACCTTTTAATGGGTAATTGTCAGAAATCGTAGCTGCATTCAAAAGCTTGAAATCAACACATAATCTAAGACTTCCATCGTTTTTACTTACACAAACCAATGGAAAAGCTTTATCAACTATAGTAGGCACAATAGCTCCTCGTTCTAATAATTCTTGTATTTGTTGCTCTACCGCTAGCTTTAATGATTTGGGAATTCTATATGTAGGGGAATGCTTAATTTTTACATTTGGATCAAGCTTTATTGAATGCTTTATAAAACTTACACCTCCTAATTTTCCTTAGAAAAATTCAATTACTCCGTTCAAAGCAGTTTTAAACTCTGTCTTCTGTTGATCGGTTAGATGTTGAAAATGACAGTCATCGATTGCATCTATAGCATCTTTTCCTATTCTTTGGTCATCTTTTACTGGAACTATAGAAATCTCTCCATAGTCATCCTCTTCCTGATCGAATATAACTCCCGGTACATATAATCATTCGCTGAACACAAGGTTTCATTTTGTTAATATGTATATGACGATTCTCTTTGGCAATTTGACAACATAACTATGAGGGCTTCTTTTTTATATCACTTTTGCCGGTCCTAACCACTTTGCCATTAACTTATTGCTACTATCAGGATATAATACTACTACCGTATCACCTATAAAAAATTCTTTAGGACGAGAGCGTAAATTATATGAGCGTATATATGCATCTTGTTTTATTTTAGAGCTTATGTTTGCTTGTTCCGTTGCTACCTCCAATTCTGCTTTCAGTTCATTCAAATACCGCTGTTCAGGTACTGCTAACTTCAATGGTTCAGTTTGCTCGTCGATCCAATAATTTCGTAAAATTGCCAAGGGGCCTCTAGGCACTCGACCATACAACATCTGATAAGGACTCGCTGAAGTCGTTACGTGGCTTGCTCCTCTTGCCGCCCATAGAACAAAGTCGAGATGCTTATGCCATTGTTTAGGATACTTCGCTACAGCATTCTTTTTAATGTTTGGTTCCATCTCTCCACTCTTCCTTCTCCTTCAGGTTGATGTGGCGTAAGAAATCTGGGACTGCAAGAAATACGTTTCAACATTTCAGTTGTCAATTGCGCTGCAAAATTAGTACCATTATCAAAAACAGCAACTCCAGGACAACCAGTACATGCAGATGATTTTAGAAGCGCATCACATGTTTTAACATTCAGCGATTTTAATGATTCAACTTCTGGCCACCTGGTCTTAGCATAAATACAACAAAGAATGTAAAATGAAGACTTCGATTGAATCGATCCGATAAGGTCACAAAAATCACATCAAAAGGTAAATCCGGGGATTGGATTGCCGTAATTGGAACGCTATCTCGAACAGTAACTGGTCTCTTAAGTTGACATCTTTCACATGATTTAATCCATTGCGCTATATCCTTTGGCAAATTTGGCCAATAAATTGATATTTGAATTCGACTTTTGGTTTTCTTCTCACCTAAATGTCCTCCAAAGACAGTATCATGGCTCAATTTCATAATATCTTCAAGACGCGTGACTTGAATAACAAGTTGACAAATATCTTGCCCTGCGATGCGTGTTGAATGATATAAAATGTCATCAATGATTTTAAAACCTCCTTTATGTATTTTAGAAAGTTTCCAGCACTCCTTTAATGTCACACATGTCTTCTGTTCATTCATAAAACAAGCTCTTTGCGATCTCTCGTTATTAAAATTAAAGGATTGCGTATCAGTTAACGAAGTTGGTTCGGCTGTGAGTGTTTCCGCTGTTTGTAAAGGATTAAGCGCATCTTTCGTTTGCGTTCTTGTCCGTATTTAGTCTTGACCTACTTTCACTTTCGTTTATACTTTCGCGTATGTGGGACTGATCGGCGTTTAAGAACCTCTCTTGGTTAAATTATGATCCGCGTTCATTTCCAAATTCGCCTTCGTTTGTCCTTTTACGCTTTAATATTCCGGTAGTCACTTCGCTCGTCGGAATAACAGGAAAAACAGGATCGTCTCGTCCGAGTTCTTCTTTCATCTGGGCCACTAATTTTGGATTAATTAAACACTGTTCATGTAATCCTTGAACCAACGTACAGAGCACGTCCTTTCTTTGAATATCATATGGCTGATTCTCCGATATAGCAAAACCAATTTGTACTCGTGCCAAATCAGCTTCAACGGCGGGTCCAATGGCTGGTTGTAATACAATTTTGCCTGTGCAGTTCTCGTATTCGTGTGGGTAACAGATTTTCGTTTGCTACAAGAATTTCTGTTCCACTGTCAATTAGTGCTACTAAATCAACACCGCAAATATTTATTTTTACACGTTGTAACTCATGCGATGAATCATCACTGAGCGAGTTAACTCCTATTTTAGCAATAACTAAATTCTTATCAACAATCTGTGCCTGCTCTCCTTCCTTTTGGTGGTTATCAGGTGTGTTTGTTCTTAACAATTGTGTAGATGCTTGGTTTCACTGCTCCTAAGATTTAG
Source organism: Dysdera silvatica (assembly GCA_006491805.2). Taxonomy (NCBI): domain Eukaryota; kingdom Metazoa; phylum Arthropoda; class Arachnida; order Araneae; family Dysderidae; genus Dysdera; species Dysdera silvatica. The sequence continues at coordinate 71,220,958 of QLNU02015003.1, read as the reverse complement.
GATATGTTTGTTGATTTGGTAGATTAATGTTATAACGATATGGTCTATTATTTATATAAGGTTGATATACTCTTGGTGGTGTTGTATTAACAGGTGGGGAGTATCGAGATTGCCCTCCTCAATTCAAAAAATGGTACTGTTGCAAGTTAAAGGTGGAATGCCCTGCCGGGCGTTGATTTGGATATCACCGATTCATAAATGGTTGTCGATATGGTTGTGTTGAAGACACCTTTGGCGCGTAATCTTGGTTAGATTTATCTGGTACAGGGTAGCGCTGAAATTTAGTGTCCAATTTTTTTTTTTCAGCGGCTTGAAATATTTAAGCGGCTTTCGCAATCTGCTAGGCATAAAAACTGCTACCAGCCTCTTGTAGTTGTATACAATGTCTATAATTTTCTGGCAGCGTATCACGAATTTTGTCGGCCAAAATAAGGCCAATGTTCCCATCGTAGTCCGATACTTCCCTAGATTTTAAATAGTACGTCAATAGGCATTATAAACGGGCTAACATCTCGGGAAATGGTTTTCCGCTTGTCACTTTACATTAATAAATGATTCTCTGTATTCAACAGGCGGAAGCACCGACAAACCCCAAAATTTTTATTAACTAGCTCATAATTTTCCAAATGTTCTATTGAAAGCTGCGACACTATATATTTTCTCTTTCTTCCCAATGCAATCAGCAATAGAATCGCTTTTCTATCCTCCGCTACCTTCGAATATCTTCTCAATACTACTTAGAAATTGTGGGTATTCGGTGGAATTACTATGAAGCTTAGGGACTAGATTTTTAAACGTTTTTCCGCAGCGTTATCCGCAGCGTTATCCGCAGCATTTCCATTTATTGCTGGACATGCTTGGAGCCTGACGATTTCTACTTGGGCTTGAATTCTGCGATTTTCCATCTGTAGCTCTGCCATTCTCAATTTGAATTCTTGTTTCATTCTCAACCTCTGAAGTTACTCGTTGCTATTCACATCATGATAATCCGTTGTGTCCGTTGAACTATCGGAATCAGAAGTAATGGCCACGTCATCGTCTAAATTGTGTCCGCCCCATATAACATTTTCAATTATGGCGTGAACATTATCCATCTCCATATTTTGACTATGTATACAAATAATACTCCGGAATGCCATGTTAAATTTCCATTTCACTTTTACGTGTAGTAATTAATTACTGTCCACTACACACATATATAACATATATAGAATTTTCAAAAGATGTATAGATTCACAACCGAGCATTTATATTTTACTCATTTTAAACAATACGAAGCGTTTTCTTTTATATTTTAGTTCGTCTCTAGCTCTCGTAAGCATGTTTATTTCATTTATTTAATAATTATCTCACTACTGACACCAAACAATGTGGTGGATTCTTATTTCAATATAACTTTAAACATGTCTATGAATAGCCGAGAATAATTTTAATTCTTCATCAATGTATACAGACAATAAGTTTTACTTAGCTTTATTCACTCAGTTCATCCGTTTTTGTATGTACACCGTAGGTTATGTTCATATACGTATCCAAAACATTTGCACAACACAAATACTAAATACTCAATCACCTTAAATGATGTACACTAATTTATTTTAGTTTCTATATAACGTTATATTATAATCCTCTCTTTTATGTATTATAAATTTTATAATATTGGACAATATATGATAATAGCCAACGCCCTTTATAAAAATAAAATTAATCTCTCTGTCACTAGCGACGCGACAAATCGCGGGCTAAAGGCGCGAAAAAATGGTTACAATTATATATATGAAATAATGTCACGTGATGGTATGCTGCGCGTCGGCCAATGAATTTAATTATAACAAGTATATTTTGAAAAGTGAAATTTGATTGAAAAGTAAAATCATCCGCATTGCAGCAGGACGACGACAAAGCAGAATTTGAAAGGACTGTAAATTAGCTAAATATATATATATAATAATTAATTATAATTATTTTTAGGTCGGTTAGAAAATATTGAAGAATACATAATATGTTTACAAAATCAGATAATAATGTGGAAGCACCACAGTTAACTCGATTAGGTTACGAAAGATAGGAAGTATGTGTAAGGTCAAAATTTGAGGTTTTCACTAAATGTAGATCGTATTTAAACATTGCAAGCTTTTTCCATAAATGTACCAGAAAACTCACGTTTTTGCTAAATATATCTGTAGGGGAGGGAGCTTACGTCTTTGTATTGTAAGGGTTTTAACTAAGAAACGTACGGGGGATAATGTTTCATGATGGTAGACCTGACATTAATTCCAAGGAGTAAATAAGGTACTGAATTCTCGAATTTTCAAGATTACTTCGTCATAGCGAAGCTTCAAGGCATACAAGTATGTGGTTTCCTTCCACAGTTAGGGGACACCCTGTACATAATCTTGGTTTTGAATAACATTTGACTTTAACCACTGCTGCTACATAGTAAAATAAAGTGACTTAATGAGGCAATTCGCCGTTGTTTCGTAACACTTTTTTCCCAAACGGTCGAATGACTTTGCATCCAACCGCGCCACAGATAATATCGAATAGCAATTCATTTTACATTTTGTCCTTTCCGCGGCATAAATAAAGCAAAAACCATTAGCTTCTCTTTAAAGGTTTCTCTTTTAAGTGTTTTCTTCCAATATTCCTTTTTACGCATCAGCTCTTTCTCTTAAAACAAAACGAAAATAATATGTTCATTATTTACACATACTTTATCAGAACTTGCTAATATTCTAAAGTTCTGTCTTCTTCAGTGCATTTTAACATTCAATATTCACTTTCTTGTACACTTTTACCTAATTGACCTAATTGCCTGGCTTCGTTTGTTTAATTAGAATATCACGTAATGTTTTTCGTACAAAGTATTTTAAATTTTTATTATTTATATGCTAAAATTTACATTATGGAGAAGATTCTTGTAATTTTCTGAAATTCATTTCATTTTGCCAAACACACTTAATAATCAAAACTACAAATCCTTTGTTAGCTTATTATCTTAAGCCCGAAATTCCATGGTTTTTATAGGCTTCCTAATTTTTATAGAGCAATATATAAATCATCATTCATTCTTTGATGATCTTCAGTATAGATTTAATCAATTTATAATCATCATTCTGCTTCCTAATCAAACTCAACTTTAACATTCATTAAAAGCTTAGGAAAAGTTAAAGAAGGATAAATACACTCACACTTCGTTAAGATGAACACGCTTAAGACGAATTACTTTTAATACGAACCGTTTTCTGAAGTTCCGTCAGATTGTATAGCATACTATTCTTCCCAGATAAGACGAATTACTACCAATATGAACAGATTTTCTGTTCCCCATTGGTGTTTTTATTAACGAGGTCCGATTATATAACAAAT
>QLNU02015003.1:71200269-71217489 GCA_006491805.2 Dysdera silvatica | reverse complement strand
GTGGAGCCACCTGTATTTCGTATTAATATACAGCTAATTTCGGTGGGATTCAGGGCAATTGGTGGTTATTATCATTTATATGCTTAAAATTACTTTTGAGATTTTGTCATCTTCAGAGTTTTCGCTAATTAAAAAGAAATGTTATTTCAAAATTTCTAAAATTTGGGATAAACATAATGATTTGAGTAGGGAAAACGATGATCTCCATAAAGGTCAGTTTGTTTTTTATTTAAAGTAAAACGTATTCTCATCAAATATCATAAAATGACGAGAATTCAAAGATAACTATAGTAGAACTGCAAAATTGCTTATAAAATTAAGTTTTAATTCATTTTTAGTTTTTCCACCTTTTTAAGATATGTTTCCATCGATTTCTTCATGCCAGGTGATGTCCCTATATACAGATAACATAGTCAAAGTCCTACGAGTGCCGAAATTCAATAGTTGGCCAAAAGAAACAATATAGAAGATTGCTTTAACTTTTTAGGCAACCTAATACGTAAAAAGTATTATATAGTTAATAGTTTAAGTATATATCTGTACTCATCGGAATAAATGATTAAAGCAGTAATTTATACTTAGAAGCTGATGATCGAATCCCACTATTTAACTGTTTGCATTTATGAGCAGTTTATTGAATATGTAAATGATATCGTTGCGATGTATAGGATGTAAGGCACTTACATGAAAATATCAAATATTATTTTCATTATTGTATAAAATTGCGTTTAATGGTCATTATAATTAATGTCCGGTGAACGTTATGTGTTAACAACCACGTTTAACAATGTCGCATCCATTTTCCGTTCGTCATGCTGACCTTTACCAAAATATTCAAATTTAAAAGCGTACTAGGAAGGAGATTATATCGTTTTCTTTTTTTTCCAATAACGCGATTTAAATAAAAAATGAAACATTTTTATGGCACTTGCTAATTTTTTTTTCGTTCTAATGCGCTCCATAAAATTTTGCACGGCATTAATATCCTTCCATTTATTAAAAAAACTCCTGTTTTTGTTACGGTCCCTGCTTTATTTTTTTTTAGATATTGCGTTTTTGCAATAATAAAATGTCGTCATTTGCTGGATCGGTGCTCAGTCTTTTGCTTTTTGTACAGTTGCATAATATTAGGACGCAAAGGGCCAAAAAAAATATAAATGCTTTTGGTTACAAAAAAAGTAAGATAATTTCCATCAAAAAAATTTTTTTAAAAGTTTTATTTCACTAGTCCTAATGGGCCTTTTTTCTGCTAAGATAAAATAAATTGCTTTCCGTATTTCCATTGTGAATAGTAATTTGTTCGAAAGCCGATTATATTTAAAAAAAAGTTCAACCTTTTGTTGGCGGTTCGGCACTAAATACCACAGATATTTTGCATAAATAACCCCGACATTGTGTTCTCTACAAAAATTCAATCAAAATTTTTAAAAACAAATATTAAATCAACCGAGTTATAGATAATTATAATACTCTAGTGGTCATTTTTTTGCATAATAATTTTTGTCGCGTTAAAATGAATTTAGTTGATATGAATTAGTTGACTAGCGATACTAATTAAATTGTTGATTTAAAATACTAATGAATTGATTCATTAATAATATTAATAAATTGGTTGACAAATGATACCAACGTATTGATTTATTAATAATATTAATAAATTAATTGGCTAATAATACCAATGAATCTGTTGACTAATAATGCCAATCTATCGGTTGAATAATGATGCCAATCTATCGGTGGACTAATAACGCTAATGAATTTTGGTTCCCCAATATAATTTAGAGACTTTGTTGACTAATAATACCTACATGAATTTGGGTTCACTAATAAAATTTGTAGACTTCGTGGAATAATATGTCTTGTTTAACTAATAATATCAGCACATTTACCTTTATGTGGCATTTACTCGCTTTCTCCTGTTTGTATTACATATTTGAAGTTTCGTGGTTGAACATCTTGTGCACACAAATGTACTACGACTGATGGCTATGCCATGCTGTAAACAACGTTTCCGATATGATCATCGAAGTTAAACACCTTAGCTCAACTTGTGGCGACGTAAACGTGGGTTATGTTACAGCTATATGTAAAATTTTCTGGAGCAAATTTCCAATGTACTTCATAATTCTGAATAAATTTCTGCAGTTCCATAGTCCAAGACTCGATTCCCATGTTAAAATAAGTTTGCAGAGATCCAAATCCTTTGTTTTAATGTTGGTTTTATAGACATGATGTGATGAGCTCAGGTACATCTCGTGTGAATTACGGGTTGAAAATATTGATTTAATGTTTTTTATCATTTTGAACAAAATCGTCTATCAACGCGTTGTGTTGATTTCAACATGCAATAATCACTGTTTGGATCACACTCCTATCTATGTACCCTAAACTCGCGCACTTTAATGGTAAACATGACTGGGAAAAGACATATTTTGAAACCAAAAAATTATTTATTAACTCCCACAATTAAAAACGAGGCAAAGAAAAAATTTCCTCACTTCACTACTGATTACCCAAATAGTGAAATTTTCAAGACAATGATAAGATTAACATAAACTAATGCAACTAGGTTAATCCCAAAATCCTAAATAATTCTTTAAAGAACATGCAATAAAAGAAATCAAACATGTTGCCTCACAAGCTGTGAGCATACTTAATCATATCATAAATAGCATAGTGATCTTTCCGTATTAGTAAAATATATATTTAATTTCCCTATCGTTCCCAATATGTGACTTTGCAACTCGTATTCTAATTATAAATATGATTATCATTATTAAAATTAACAATTATATCTAAAACTAAAGCTTAGCTATGATAGAGCCTGCCCAGGACATAACCTAACCATGTTGGATTAGGTTAATCTGTCCAGAAGATGAAGAGTTAGGTACTTACATATGCAGGGCTGGTTCGCAATTCCTTCCAGATCTGTCTCTTACTCTTACATTTGGATACTATTTTCGCGCATTTTCCTTTATGTCTTTTTTTAAAAAGCTTAAAAGTTTATAATTATCAGCACTCTTATTAAACTATTAAGAGGGTCCTTTAAGTGATGTGGACCTCACTTACATGTTAACTGCCCTAGTCCCCTTAAACTGGACAGCAAGGGTCCTTTTCTTCTCGGCTGCATTTTTAGTAGACCGTTTTTTCCACCTTAGCCACACTCAACTCTTTTCCTCAAATCCCATTATTTCCCTCCCTTCAAGGTTAACCATCACTCGTTTCTTCAAACTTTGCAATAATTTGGTTAATCAAGACCATATAAAAAACTGGACTATTTCCATTCTAAAACTTGTGGTGGTGGAATGGGGGGCTAAACCACGCCTCTCTGACACTTCACCAGATGGTCACTAACATTGGCCTTTATGCCTCTTAGGTCGTCTCTAGTATCTGCATTTTCAGAAGGGATATTCTTTTTAACTTGCATCTTGTCCTGCTGTAATCACAAAGGACCATTAAGTGTCTTTTGAAAAAGATCCAAACCTAACTTAGCTCCTAACTTAAACCTAAGTTCCGCTACCTGAGACGTTTCCCCTAACACATGTGCTTGATTTAATTTAACCGTTCATTTTCATTATACCTGTAACTGCCGTTTGTAACGCGGGTTGCCATTACATATTGTGTTGCATCAGTTGCCGTTCTGACGAAAATATCCCAGAGCTATTGAAACAGCTGTAGAAGATTAAATTTCTTATTCAACTGTGGTAATTTGTTACCTTCTCAATTATGTTTTAGGTATCAAGCTGAAATCTGAGTCAACTGGGATTCACTCAGTGGTAATACGTAATATAAAAGAATCACAAAAGTCTAGCACGTTTCTACTTTTACAACAAAGGTTATCTGAAAACGCTTTCCCCTTGTTTTGATAGTTTTATAGGTAAATGTCTTCTTTTTACTAAAGCGCACCTGAATTTCCTATTTAGAACACTTTTTCTCGGTTCAAGTAACAAACATAAATTTATTGTGCAAAACTTTATTAAGGACACCAGTATTGCTTGCGACAATATACTAACCACCTCATCCTAGAATAAATTGATATCCACTAATACGTAATATTGAAAAGGCAAAACAAAATCCCTCATTGACTATAAGTGCCACTGGGTTTTGGATATTTAAATGCTTAATAATTGAAAAAATTAATAAAAATTGATGAAAAGGGTGCAAAGACATTATATTATTTATTACTTATTGCTTATTATTGAAATATATTATTTAATACATTACCTTTTCCCCAATATTATTTTCAACTTTTCCTTTTTTTAATACTTCAATTGGCAGAATATGCTCCCTTGTTTATTAGATTATTAAACCTTTAAGAATGGCGACATAATTGAATATGTATATATTTATACGAACAATTACTATACGTAATATGACAAAATCCAAACATTTTACTAATATTTTATCATTTCAGTACCAGCAATACTTTTACAATATGTGTGTCAGTGGCGTACTTATAACCCCCGCCAGTCGGGCCCCCAAGAAAAAGGGGGCCCTCTCTTTGTCGTCGTTTATTTTCCATAAAATTCATAAGTAAAAAAATAATATTTTTTAGTTAATAAGGATTTTTTTTAATCTTTAGGTAAAAAATAAAATAAAATGAACGGTTTCCAACTGTGGCAAACTCATTACATGTATTTACTTTAGCTGTTTTTATTGTTTTTAAAACTGAAATCAATATCAAAAAATTATAAAATCTGGACGAGTTTTGAGAGTTTTGAGACGAGTTTTTATAGTATACGCTTTACGCCAGAACTCTACCTCATGAAACGGTGACTCGTAGATACGTTCCGTTTAAAATATCGGCATGTGTCTCCGGTTACTTTCTTATAGAAGACACAACACTATTATACTTATATACATTTTTTCGTATATACATATACAAATTAAATTTTTTAAAAGGGGGGCCCCCCGAAATTTTCCATTACGCTTATAGGCTCAATAGGGTTGCAGAGTTGCAACTCACATATTTCTATGTTAAATATACAAAATTTCATTGCAATGGGGGTTACAACCCCATCAACAAACCCTGCATATGCCAGTGCAATTGGCAGCTACTTTAACATAACCTCTTCTGGTTGTGGATGTCTTAGCATATGTATAAAGTACTTCCAATATACCCCACTCTAACACGTGTCATTGAACAGTTCTTTAATTGCTTTTAATACACAAAACTTGACAAGTGATGATACGTGGGACATGCACAATTTCTTTTTGCGTATTGAAGGTGAAATTTTGAGTTATCTGAGATAAGGCTGTAGAATTCCAGTCATCCGCGATTTAGTTATGTGATACTTCGCTTCACATTCTTACCTTCCTGACCTTGCAGCCAGCAAAGAAATATAGTTGTCCAGTTCTGTAATTTATATAAGAAATATTTAATCCCGTGGATTTTGCCTAAAGATTTTCAAAAATTCCTTCTTAAAATTCTTCACTATGACGACCTGCAATAAATTAAATGTTGCTTTCTCCCCCTTCGATATCCAATAATGTTTTTCTGATCATAATTCAGCCGTTGGTTTGAAGTATTCGGAAATTTCTCATTAAAATGTTATATAGATGTGACTCCTACATCTCGGTCACAAATTCTCGCAGTTCTGCAGCTATCGAAATGAAATAACTAACTTTCCTCTCATCAAGTATCTGCCCGTAATGCGTAGTTCCTGCAATCTATTGTAGCCCGCCATTACTGTTGTACGGATTTTTTTAAAATATGTAAATATTTTATTAATGCGCTAGCGTCAGCCCACTTAGCGTTGATACATTATTTGACGCAATAGCGCTGTTTTATGAAAATATATAGCCACTGAAGCAAGGAAATTAAAGTATGAAATAAAAATAACATTCTTCTGTCACGATTCATCAAAATAAATTGTTAAATTAAACGATATCCAACAATGTGAATTAATTTTTTTATATAAATCGAACACTACGCAGATTAAATCAATGTGAATTAAATTAGAAACCATTTTTTGTCAAAGTTGTTTAGGCGTAGTAATAGTGATGTTGATGCTATGGTGTGGTTAGATGGTGAGACGTTTGTAAAGAAAATAAATGTTTTCTGCGTCTGGTCGGATAGAAGATCATGGGATCGTTCCACACCAGTCGCAGAAAACATTTATTTCTTTGCAAACTTTTCACCATCTAACCACTAACTTAATATTGCTACGCCTAAAAAAACGTTGACAAAAATAGTGTCTAATTTAATCTGCGTAGTGTTCGACTTGTATAAATAAATGTGAATTAATTACAAACGTAATAAAAGTATTGCACACGTCATTTGTGAGAAATTTAGGGTAACGCAAAACCTTTTTAATATCACCGAATAAATTTCTAGCTTCCTTACTGAAAATTTTTTACAAACCGGTATTTTTATTCCACGATGGGATTTACTAGCTTGGTAAAACGTTGCAAACGTTTCTTTTTAATTTAAGTTTGATATAACTGTATGTGTAATATATTTTTTCTAAAATTTATTATATACGTAGTAAAATATTAAAAGCTTCTGCTTTTAACTTCATGGAAAATTTATACCTTGTATAAAATCTCATAATTTTTAAATGCGCAAGGAGTTATATTTTTAATTTCATTTAAAATATATTTACTTTCAAAACCCTAATAAAATACATTTTAAATAAAATTAAAACAGTCGCTTCTTATTAAGAGATTTGTGAGCAATAAAATGTTCCAATTATTAAAGCACATTCGATTTGTTAAATATCTTATTTGAGATCTAAAAAAAAGCCAGTAATACATAGTATTATTAAAGCGTAAAACTGTGTTTACGGTAGCGGATTACTCTCTTATTTTCTGTTCAGGAGCAAACACTTTTATGGTTGGAAAAATGTTAAATTTCCAGACCTTAGATTTCTTTTCTGATCGAAGACTAGCAACCGTTTTAGTTTCATTCTTTTTTTTATCTCGGAACGATGCTACCCAACATACAAGGTTAGTTAATCCTAACGAACAACGAACTAACCCAAGTCGATGATTTTCCTTTAACAACGGCAGAACCTTTCCCAAATAACCACCATGACATAGTTCCTTTCTGGCATCATTTGCTCTTGATTTCTCCCAGGAATTGTCCCTTCGGTGTAGAATCTCCATCACTTTGTTCAGAGTTCTCTTCTTATTAGTTACAAGATCCTAAATAAATTATGATGATTTTGAAGCTTATTACTGTTTGATTTCTTTTGGGCCGTTTCTATCCATAAAGAGATTATGGTTATTAGACCTGGACGTTGAGCTTCATTTTTTACATCGCCTAAAATGAGCAAAAAGCATTTTATTCCATATCTACCCTTTCAAAACTATTTATTTACCACTTCGGGGGTTAGTTATTTATTAATTCAAAATATGTATTTACTAATTGAAAATTATTTTTTATTAATTCAAAGTTATTTATATATTAAATCAAAATTATTTATATATTAACTGGGGAAATTATTTATTACTGAAATTATTCACTTTATTAACTGAAATATTATTAACTCAAAATTATTCATTTATTAACTGAATTATTTATAACTGAAATTATTTATTAACTCAAAATTATTTATTTATTAACTCAAAATTATTTATTTATTAACTCAAAATTATTATTAACTCAAAATTATTCATTTATTAACTCAAAATTATTCATTTATTAACTCAAAATTATTCATTTATTAACTGAAATTATTTATTAACTGAAATTATTTATTAACTCAAAATTATTCATTTATTAACTGAAATTATTTATTAACTCAAAATTATTTATTTATTTATTCAAAATCACTGAGCTATCACTTCCAAATTGTTTTCTTTATATTCATACCCGAGCGTTTATATAGCTAAATATTCCGTATCAAATATAAAGTTTCAGTTTATACGTTTCACGGAGTAAAACTCAGTATTCTTAGCAAAATTCAAAACCTACTTTTTTAAAATAGGGAATGCATCTCGTTTATAAATATATTTTAAAACATTTTAATTTATCTACCTAAGTTTTGAATTTTGAAAGTTCATGCAAACGTATTTTCTCTTTTTTTTCAGAGAACCTCCAATGGGCCGAATGCATACCATCTGTACTCATGAGCATGGAGATTTGAAAACTTAGTTATTGGAAAGGGCACAACCCTCCATTAGTTATACACTTCAGTCTTCAGTTGTTTTTCGATAACAATCATGTCACTCTTGAGAAATGCACATCGTCCATACTGTCATCTTGATAACGATGAAGATAAATTCATGTACAGGCATCACAGGAAAGCTCACAGAAAAAGCCACAGTTTACAGAGGTACACCTTTTCACTTAATTTTTTTGTAACTTTAATCCAATCTTAATCTCTATTTTTTTTATTTCCTCGCTTATCTCTCCATTTTAATCTATGGTTCTTTATTCTTTTCTCATTCTCCCCCTCTCTCTCTCTCCCCCCTCTCTCTTTATCTCTCTCTCACACATACACACAGCGTCTATAAACTCTTTCATCGTTTGAATAACGGAAGTTGTGTTCCAGTAATATTCGTATTTGGGTCAATTTTCAAAATTCGTTGCCATATGCTGTTTTCCACCTGAAAATTCTTTTTTCTAGGAGTTATACGAAAATTTTAAAGATTATTTTCTTTTTTGCCATGATTGTTAACAGACAGTTGCCAATAAAGAAAGAATAAGTTATTAGTAATAGTAATACTTTATTCCTTATTATTATGTACATCAGGAGACCATACAAACGATTTGCTTGGGAAATGGAAAGAGAGCAGTAGCGATGCTAGTAACGGGGCTCTCTTTCCGGTAGAAAAAGCAAGGGATTTCTCGTATTCAACAAGAAACAATAAAGATATTGATTCGCGCGTACAAATCCTCATTGTTATTAAGAGATTTACATTTGCAGGTGTATCACATTTACAGAGTTTATGAGCAGGGTATTGACTAGAAAAGATGTTACAAGTAAAGTTGAGGACATTATTGAATGAAAAATAATTTTTTAAAGGAGTAGGTTGATCAAATGTGTCATATCTGTTACTAAATAAAAGTAACAGACTTGACATTTCAAGGACGAAAAATGCATGAGGCTAAACAATTCAACCAAAACGAAATATTAATTTTGATCTAGACTAAGCACCCAGTGAACTAAATTAGCCAGTTGATTTAATAAATAAATAAATGCATTTTATATAAATAATTAGGGTAACGGGCATGACATGAAATAAAAATACTTAACACAAAAAAGGTTTTTAATCTTTCATTCAACAACATAAAATTCAAACGGCTGTTTTTCTTTCTTTCTCAAAGCTCGCTACAATGAAAAAGAAGTGCTGCAATTCAAAAGGTTTAATTTTGTAGTTCGAAAAATTGCAAATACTGTGTGGTAACATACATGACACCAATTTCTCGACAAGAGTATTTAACACCAGAAGCGCCGTTGAGGTCATTTTGATCCTTGTTTTTCCAATTTCCCATCATTTATTTGAACATACAGTTGAGCATCGAAGCTCATTTTTTTTACTTTTCCTAATATGGTTCCAAGTGTGCTGCGACAATTTTTCATAGTTATATATCAATTATTAAAATGAATAATCATAAAAATAACTAAAAGAGCCGAACGGGCCCATTTTGACCCTCATAAAAAAAATGACCAATTTTCAAGTGAATGTCTATTTTCGAATTCCCGATGCCTCATTTTTGTTGTCCGCACATGGGGAAACACGCACCTCTGCTCGCTATGACTCAGAAAAGAAAAAAGTAAAAACCGCTGGAAAAGAATTTTTGAAGGGGGAAACCAGTCCCACAGGGTTCTCCGAGCTTCCGATTTCGACCAGTATGTAAGCATTTTTCCGTATAAACAATGCCGAGAGGATTGAGTACACAGGAAGCCCTTGACCACCCGTAGCAGAGATTCAGATATTAGTGGTGACGACAGCAACGATGAAGATTTCGTTGCCAATGTGAACTTACAAAATGCGTCGTCCTCTGAAAGCAGTGACAATGATGCCGTGGGAAATTCTGTGGCAATGCGATCTCTACTGATTGATATGCGCGGATGTGGACGTGGGCGTGGGCAAGGACGAGGTAACAACAACATACCCACTAATTCTTCTGGCAGCAGTGACGATAAGCACACGTCACCCATTCTTTGGGTCCCGATGAAGCTTAGCAGCACTGCTTCCACAACAGATCGCACGCCAGCTTGCAATATTATGACAATTGCAAGTGAATAAACGCCTTTTGAATCCTGAACAAGAAATAACTGTTGATGAACAGTTGTTGCCATGTAAATCAAGATGCAGATTTATCCAATAATAAATTGGACAAGTTCACCATCACATTCTAGTTAGTAACTGATGTAAAATCCAATATGTTTTGAATATCTCTCCGTATTTCGGAAAGGATGAAGAGCGATCAACTGATTTACAACTTGGGAAGAGTCTGGTCCTCAAATTACTGCAACTACATCTAAACTCCGGATTCAGTGTCATTACTGATAATTTTTTTACTTCTGTGAAACTTGCAAATGAACTTTCTGCAAAGAAAACCACAATTGTTATGAAGGTGTGTCTAAACCAGGGAGAATTGCCTAATATTGCACGTGACACATCTTCGCCATGATAGTTATATTTTGCACTGGAAAATTGAAACAAAACACTAACGACATATAGGTAGAAGAGCAAAACGAATGTCGTGATTTTTAGCACCATGCCTACAAATGTGTTTTCTGACGACAGTGCAAAGAAGAAGCCGAACACTGTCATTTACTACAATCGTACTAAATGTGGCGTAGGTGTGGCAGATCAAATGTTAAGGAAATGCACTACAAGAATCAGAACAAGCAGGTGGCCTGTTCATCTTTTCTACAACGTCCTCGACATCGCTGCACTAAATGCTTGGATAATTTTCAAGGAATCCTCGGACTCCGAAATTTCACGTCGAGAATTTATTCTTTCGCTCATGAAAGAACTACAAATTGGTGCTTTGCGCAAAAGATGCCCCGATTGATACAGACCCCAAAATGAAAGAAATGTGTTTTTTATCTTTGCAAGGGAGGGGAATAAGATTTACACCAGCTGTGAGGGATGCCAAAAGTGAAAAAGGAAAAAGGAAAAGGGAAACCAATTTGTGGTAAATGTATTGCTGTCACTGTCAAACGTGCAAATTATTCCACCTACGCTAATGTCCAATGAATTTAGGAACACATTGTGTATTTATTGCTAGTTTATATTTTTTGTATTCTCACTTTCAAACGTGATGTTTGCTAGTTTGTGTTATTTGCATTTGTATTTTTTGTCTGTTTTATTATCACTTGTACTCCTGCACAAGAACGTTGTGCACTATTATACGTAACATTATATATTGTCACTTCAAAATAAAAATTATAAGCATGAAAAAAAAACTAATTCTAAAAATTTCATTTACCAATAAAAAAAATTTTTTACTTTAATATGGCTTGCCTTCTTACAGGGTCAATTTGACCCTAATGGCGATTTATGTAGGTTAGTCTAAAATCCGGCTGTTCTAGTATTAATTAGTACAAAATTTGCATTCTTTTCACCTGGTTATTAAAACCTTTTTAGTATGTAATTTAGAGTATATAGCGCAATTATAAAATATGTTTGAGAAGAAATTGTGGTTTTAAGAAAGTAAATCGACAAATGATTTTTTTGTTTTCTGATTTGGGCAGTGATTTTTCGGTTCCCCCCTCAACTAATTTCTTTAAAAAAGTATTTTTTTATTTATTAATGTGTTGTCATTTATTCTTGTTTATTGGCAACTGTCTGTTAATATTCATGGCAAAAAAAGAAAATAATTAAAATTTTCTTATAACTTCTAGAAAAAAATATTCTCAGGTAGATAGCATATGGCAACGAATTTTGAAAATGATCCATTTTGCAAACTAATTCCTTTCACAGTATTCCTACACAGCAAACGAGTTTCCAAAATGAAGTATCTTTCAAAAGTATTTTAATTTGAATATTATTTGTTCTAACGGCATGTCATCGTAAAGAAAATATCATTCATATTTTATATAAAAATGAATTATCTAATGATAATAATTTATTTTTTCGGTATAACAATTTATATATTTTTAATAATAACAACGTTCAAAATTTACTTTTAGATACATAACTTTGAGATCCTATCTAAACATTTGATATCCATCGTCCGATGTTTAAATATTCTATGAAGAACCATCCTAAACCAGCAATAATATATTTATTTAAATAAATCGAACACTACGCAGATTAAATTAAACAACAATATAAATCAACGTTTATTAGAGTTGAACGCAGAAATATTTATTTTCTTTCGAACGTTTCACCATCTAATCACGCCATACCATCGGCGTTGGTATCACTACGCCAATAAACGTTGATTTATATTGTTGTTTAATTAATATATTTATTTTCAGTACTTCGGATTGAAGCGAATTTTGCTTGGAAAGAAAAAAAAAATTAAACCCGATTTGAAACTCTCTCTCTCTCTCTCTTTCTTCCTCTCATCCTCTCTTCCTCCTTCTCTCTCTTCCTTTCTATTTCCTTAAATTTCTTTCTGTGCTGTTATAATATTTATTTCTTCTGTATTTTAAATAGTCGTATTACTAATATCATTTAATTATTATTTCAAATTATTATTAAATTTATATTATTATTGTAAATTGTCAAATTATATTTATTACATTAATTATTAATTTATTATATTAATTATTAAGTTATTATTATATTATTATTAAGTTATTATTATATTATTATTAAGTTATTATTAAAATATCAAATTATTATTTAATTATTATTTCTTAATTTTCAAATTAAGTGGTGCAATATTCATAGAATCCTAATATACATGGACGAGAAAAGTAAAAATAATAAACATATTGCTGATTAATTCTTCAAGATTTAACCTCTGACGATATTAACAGTGTTTTATAAATACACTAGTTCATCATTCATAAAATTCATAATTATCTACATAAACTTCGTTCACGTAACATCAATTACAAGCAATATTCATTCATTTATTTGTATTAACATAAATCATATAACTATAATTTTGTTTAGTTTGTGCTTTTACTGCACAAGGACATCAAATGTGACGTTGCACCAAGACCTTTTACAGTACATTTTACAATATGCACTTTGCAGTTCATTTTAAAATATGGACTTCACACTACGTTTCACCATATGTACTTTACGGTAATTTTACGATATGCATTTTGCTGTACATTTTACAATAAGCATTTTGCCGTATATTTTACAATATTCACTTTACAGTACGTTTCACAATATTTACTTTGCAGCTCATTTCACAATATGCGCTTTAGAGCGCGTTTTACAATATGCATTTTGCGTAGCATTTTACAATACGCACTCTAAGGTATATTCTACAATATTCACTTCACATAGCATTTTACAATACGCACTCTACGGTATATTCTGCAATATGCACTTTACTGCGTATTTTACAATATACGCTTTACATAGCACCTCATAATATGCCCCACTGTTGTACGCCATCATAGGGCAGTGGACGTACATTTTTCCGAAGAATTCGTACTTTGTATTTCCTAGGACATCGATCTCCCGGACTTCAATGAGCATACACACAGTGGGCGTATATGCTCATTGAAGTCCGGGAGATCAGTGAGCATATACACAGTGGGCGTCACTTATTTTTGGCACCATTGGGTCTTGGTTATCCATAAGCTAAGTGAACACGTTGCCTCACTGCCGAGCATAGGCGTACGCAGAAAGGGCATAAGGGGGGGTTATAGGCTAAATGGGGTGTTACAGAGTTACACCTCTATGTTAAATATACAAAATTCCTATGTCAAATATACAAAATTCCAATGTTAAATATACAAAATTCATATGTTAAATATACAAAATTCATATGTTATATATACAAAATCTATTAAATATACAAAATTCCTATGTTAATCATACAAAATTCCTATGTTAATCATACAAAATCCCTATGTCATATATACAAAATTTCATTGCAATGGGTGGTTACAACCCCATCAACACCCCTCTGCGTACGCCAGCGCAGATAGGCCTAACTATAAATAGTCTTCATGTAACACAATAAATGAGGAAATTGTAACTGACAGTTACATATTTTAAGAGCAGCTAACTAAATGCTCTTTTTAAGCAATAAATTGAGCACTTTTTATGTAGCAATAGTAAAGCTGTATGTGAACTTATTGACAGATGCAGCAACACAATATTGCTTAAGTGGATGAAAGTCGATTAGTTGAACTTTGAGAACTCTAAAAAGTCTACAAACGGATTATTCAATTGGTATCTTGGGCAAAATAACGGTTGGAAAACTCTACTTATTCCGATTAAAAGTTTGGGTTCGGTGGCTGTTTGAACATTAAAGCATCTCGGATGGTGCCTTGTTGTATAGGTGAGACTCCCATTAGAGCAAGTGCTTCTCTTGTATCCGCTTCTTTATCCGATTTATTTCTATTAGCTCTCAGATGGCTTCCAGACAACAAATGGAATTGTTACAAGAGGACAAAAGTGCATCTATCTATCCGCAAAAATTAATCGAACCTTATCAAATAAATATAGTGAGTTTAAAGCTGAACGCGTACAGAATTTGCATGCACATAAAATACATACACCTATCACGATTATATCTCAAATCAAATCAAATTTATTTTTGCATAACATTCACAAAAAAGTGTATACAAAGAATACAGGTTAAAATCGAACATTTAAAAGCACCCGCAACCGTGGCGACTAATTTACTTGATGCTCCAAGAAAAAAAATTGTTATGGTAGTTTTGAATTTATTTTTCAGTTTTATTTCTTTAATTTCAGTGGGTATTGTGTTCCAGAATTCGATTCCATAATGATTTATATTATTTTTACCCATGCTTGTTCTTATTTGCATACTTATTAGTTCACTTTTATCTCTTGTATTATAATTATATTTTGTTTTATTTAATGTAATTATATTATTATTTTCAAGTATAAATTCGATAATATTCTATTCAAGTTTAGGAATTAAATATCAAATCAAGAATTAAATATTATATTCAAGTATAAACTCCAACGATCTTTGTCAAAATGATTTATAAGAGATATGCTTCAGCAAGTTAAACATCTATACCATCCAGAATTAAATTATTTTAATGGAAATTAATTTTGAGGTTAATGAATATTAACCTTTACACTTCTAGTTGGAGAAACATTTCACTCTTGTTGATGTATGCATTAATCTTGAATTTAAGCTATGAAGGTGAATTCATTGATTACTTCATTCAAACACCTATTGTATTCTGCGATTATACATTATTTCTCTTTTACAGAGTATTTCTCCCTGAGCTCTTAATAAATCTTACTTTCAAATTTTGTTACTGGTAATGGGTCAAATCCTAACGATTTCAATAAATCTATGAAATTGTAATTAGTTGAAAAATTAAAGAACTAAATGATAAAATAAATAATTAAATAAATGAATAAATAAATAAATAAATAAATGAATAAATAAATAATGAAATAAATGATAAAATAATTAATGGAATAAATGATAAAATAACTAATGAAATAAATGATACAATAATTAGTGAAATAAATAATAAAATAATTAATGAAATAAATGATAAAATACTTAAGGGGGCACAGGACCTTTGAATGTATTTGGTCAACACAAAACTGCACCATTTTTAAAAATTTATAACATTAAACATATCCAATAGAAACCTTAAAAATTTTAACCACATATTAAATGTAATTTTGTCTTTATGTGCAGGTTTTGATAAATATATGAATTGAGATTTTCCATTTTAGAAATTTAATTACGTAAGTCAAGTATTGAACGTAAAAATTACAACATGTGTACACTGCGCGCAAGATTTAATCTCAATAACGTCGCATAAATGAATAAAAATAAATAAAACTTTAAAGAAAATAAGTGCCTTAGGATGGTAAAGCTAAAAAATAACATTTAGCATTAAACAAATTATTATTAAAATTTTAATTTTTGAATTATTGATTTTAAAAAACTATTAGTCATCAAAAATTAATTTTTAAAAAAAATATGCACAACATGTTTTCAAAATTTTAGGTTTTCGTCATGCACAATTCAAAGTTTAATAAGTATGCCAATTTTCTTACTTACACAACAAGTGGTTTTCCAGAAATAGTATACGCAAGCTGCAAAACCTTCATTTTGCGAATATTGGCGTTGGAAAAATATATTTACGCTAAAATATATATTTTAAAGGGCTACATTTCATGTGATTCCTCGCGAAATAGTGAACAGATTTAAATGCAGTTAGTCTTAAAACGTTTATAAGAATCCAGCGTGATTTTGTTTAAACAAATCGATTTTTTGCAATTTCGATGTTCCTGTGACCCCTTTATGGAATAAATGATTACATTTTTACCGGAAAGGAAGTCATGCAATTCATGTATAATTCGGAATCAGGCCTTATTTTATCTATGTAATATATATATCAGTAAAGCTAGTTCCGTTTTGAAAAAGTGGAAAGCAAACTCTAAAGCTACTGAAAAGGATAATTGGCTTAGGTACTACATCAAGACTAGATTGGACAAAGTCAGAAATGAAAATAATTTGTGTATAATGAAGTTCAGCAAAATCATAGAAGAAAAGATTGATTTATAAGCATTTAGATGGTATGGGCATGTAAAGAAAATGAGGCACGAGAGATAGCCAAAAAATTCTGGATTTTGTGCCGAAGATAAGAAAAATAAAAGTTAAACTTTACGAAAAACATGGGATTTGATGGAAAAGCACTGGCGTAAATAGCCTCGAAGGCTTACTGTCAAGCACCAATATAAAAAAGAAAAACATAGCAGCTGATCCACAGAAATGGGTCCACGTTTTGATCTATACCAATGGATCAAAATATTCCATGTTTGAAGATATCTCAGAATTAAAGATCCATTAGAATTGAACTAAAATTAAAATAATAATATAATAAAAAGAATGATTTTTCTTCAAAGATGAACCAATATTATTTCATGACATTTAGAAATTATATGTTGTTCAAGACATGCATACTGGCTACACAAATGGTATATCAAAATGGAACAAATAAGTTTCGAGCTAATTATTTAAATGGTACATACATTATTTTAATGGTACATTAATATATCAATATATTAATAGATTAATAGTTTAGATATAATATTTATATATAGTTTAGGTATAGTTTAGATATAATATTTATATATAGTTTAGGTATAGTTTAGATATAATATTTATATATA
>QLNU02015003.1:71174064-71184572 GCA_006491805.2 Dysdera silvatica | reverse complement strand
ACGAGACATGTACATCAGAAACAGATATGTGCATTAAATGTGCTGATCCACAGTAACGGTAGCCAGTGGTCAAAGCAATTCATGGCTATTAATATCTGAAAAATACTTCACAAATTCATCAATAATCGCTGAAAAAATGTTTTTAATTTTCTTTTCAGTAGATACCCTGTGTTTTTCCTACTATGTTTTCAATAAATGATGTTTCATTCCTATTAATTTAATGGAAGTACACTTAATGCAACTTTGCCATCTTACCCCGTTCTTCGGGGCAAGATGCCCAAAATGCCGTGGTATGAAAAAGTGCCACAAATCTAACATAAAACAATGAGGTTTGATATCAAAATCTTTCAGTAAGTATAAAAATATTCATAGTATTCATTTCCGATACCCACATTATTTTATTTGAAAACGCCTAAATATAATGTCGTTGAATAGTTAAACTTTCTTCCCCCGATTCACTATATATGAATTATTAAATCGCGTTTCGAGATTTTAAATCAAGAATATTCAGTATCATTTTGCATTTCAATTAATACCTTACTTTCGTAGAAAATCGACAGAAAATTTTTCTTAAAATTTACTTTTTTCATTTTTTCTTCCTTTTTTTGCATTTTGATATTTTTTATGTTTTTGAAATTAAAAATAGTACATTTCATTAGAGCGATTATTTTTCCATATCTTTCTTAATAAGGACTTAAGGATGAGCTTTTTGGTTAACATATGCACACGAAAAAACGAGTTTCACGGGGCTGTACATATTAGTCCAGCGGTAAAGGTACTGCGACAGTAACCCAGAAGTTGTGGATTCGAGCCCAGACTGAGTGCGAGACAAGTTTCTTTTTCTCCAAGTATTGTGAGCTAAAAAAGGAAGTTCTAATATGGACCGTGAACAAGTGCATTGTTAAATACAATCGTAACGTATTTATACAAGTCGAATATTACGCAGATAAAATAAAGCAACAATTTTTATCAACGTCTTTTAGGCTTAGTAATATTAACACCGATGTTATAGCGTGATTAGATGGTGAAACGTTCGTAAAGAAAAGAAATGTTTTTTCGTTCAGTGATCATGATCCCACGACCACTCACTTGCCAAGCGGGAAATCTACCAACTGAGTTACGAACGACGAATATTCAATCCCTTACTAACGTTTTTAAAGAATACTTTCCGAAACCGATTATTTCGCGGAAACGAAGAAACGGATATTAAATTCTGCCCCATTCCGCAAAATAACTGGTTTCGGAAAGTAATCTTTAAATACGCTCTTAAGGGATTGAATGTTCGTCGTTCGTAATCCAGTTGGTAGATAGAGTAACCGCCCAGCAAGTGGGAGGTCGTGGGATCGTGCCCCACCGAACACAAAAAACATTCCTTTTCTTTGCGAACGTTTCACCATCTAACCACGCCATAACATCGGCGTTAATATTACTATGCCTAAAACACATCGTTCAAAAATTGTTCTTAATATAATCGTAACAGTTTTTTCTAAATACCCTCTTTAGTAATGACTTGAACAGTTCAATTTGGATATACTAGATTATATTAGACTCAAATGTAGTATATGGGGGCCTTATTGTACATTCTGCGTTAGTATGGTGATACACAAGATTTAACATTTCTGTTGACAAAGGTTCACAACTTACAACTTACGTAATCCGTTTGCAGCGTAATATATAACGGGATTAGAATCTTATCAAGTGTGAACCATACAACGGTTAAAGTTTACGAGATCCAATGAAGAAAGAAGACCTTATCCGAAACAATTTTATTATAGGAGCTTTATTACTAGTCTCTTATATATCTTTGGATTCCCCGCTGTGTAATGCTAGACATAAATTATAGTGCTATGATTCTAAAAATGTCGTTATTCTTCTGTACTGCAAAAGTCGTGTGACGTTTAATTTTGTGACGACTTTAAACGTGTTTTTTATATTGTGGCACAAAAAAAGTGAAACCTCAGAAGATTTGGCAAGTACGAAAGAGGTGGTCAAGCGTTCTAATTTGTTTTTCGGCCAAAAACTCCTAGAAAAGAGTTCGGATCAACTCACGGTTTTGGCACCGTTTTTACTGATTCGTTCCATGTCGAAATCTCCCTCTAGAAATTCATTTTACCCGCTTCCAGCTTCCACTTCATCAGCAATGTTTCTGATAGTTGAACATTATATGACTGTCAGTACGAAGTTGCAACTTTTTAATGTTGTCTTCAGTTCATTACATTTTGTTATCAATGAATTTTTAGAACCACTAAAAAGGTGATTAATATTCTGTAATTCATCCATATGTTACAAGAATAATAATTATTTGTAATAAGAAGTCCAAAATATCGAAGAATTTTTCTTAGTTTAACAAATAATTCTTCTTTATTCTCCGTGCCATTTTAAAATTAGACATTATTTTTCTTTTTTTTCCTTTTCTTTGACTTCATTTGCATTCCTTTGGTCTCATGTGAGTTTCTCTAATTTCATCTGCATTTTTTTACTTCATGTGAGTTGTTTTAATTTATCTGACTTCCTTTGATTTCATCTGAATTTCCTTGATCTCTCATCTGAATTTCTTTCATCTCATCTGAATCACATCATCTTGATTTTCACCTTATTTTTTTGTATCGTTTCGTTTGAATGTATTTTTGAATACATTTATTATCATTATGATTAGTTTTAATTTGTTCCATGTTAAAATCGCATGCAAAGCCCAGCTTTGGTTGGACCAGAATAAATCTTGTCCTTGTGCCATACAAATCAACTAACCAACTTCAACTTCTTTTCATTGACATGAAGACAA
Source organism: Dysdera silvatica (assembly GCA_006491805.2). Lineage (NCBI taxonomy): Eukaryota > Metazoa > Arthropoda > Arachnida > Araneae > Dysderidae > Dysdera > Dysdera silvatica. The sequence goes on along the minus strand of QLNU02015003.1, from coordinate 71,181,790 downwards.
CTAAGGTAGTACTGCAATAGGATTTGCAATTTTTTTAGAAGTTCGAAATTCTGTCGTCTGGAGAATCAAAAATTGGAATTCAGATTAGTAGAACAAAAGGCAAGTATCCTATCAGTGATTTCAATCCTGGGTTTTTCGGGTTGTGGACAAATGTGTCGAAGCTACGCCTTCGACTAAGTTCAAACATGATTGCGATATAAAGCAAGAATGTTTACTGACATAAGATGGTTTCGACTTGTTTGGCGCAGAACGATCTTTGCTGTCCTTTGGTTATAAACCTCCAACCATTGAACAAACCATCTAACGATATATAAGCTGCTACGACCATCGGCGCAGCAACGGGGGGGTACCAAAGGGACCGATCCCCCCAGAACCTTAAATATGAAACATTGATTAAAATAAAAATATCTACTTTTTCTTATTTTTGTTATTCATATATTTACTTTTCTTATACTTTGTTAAAATTTAAAAATTTCATTCCGTAAACATTTAATTTTTACTTGACACTTCGTTTTTGGTTTAAGGGAAGTTCCCTTCGAAAGCGAAAAATCCTTCGGAAAGAGAAATTTGTTTGCCACTAGATAGGTCTAAAAAAATTTCCTGATGTCATACGTCTTGCCTTGTTTTAGAAGCACGTGTTGAAAAATAAACCTATATGTTTAAGAAATAAAACCCCTACGTCTATCGATTCAGAGACTTTAATATTCTCTTTTACGATAGCAATACTATAATGAATAGAACGTAAGTCATGTGAAAGAAGCTGTTCAATTTTTTAAAAAAGAAAAAAAAAAGAAGATAGTGAATGTAATGAAAATAAGTTCAAAAATGTTGAATGCTCTGAAGCTCACAATGCAGAGAGAAAAACACAAATAGATGCTGAGACATCATTATTTACACCATCTAAAATCAACTTGAATCCTAATGATATGGGGTTATTCGTAGGAGAAAAGGTGAGGGATTTTATTGTATAGTTATCATAATAGATCATAAATATAATTAGTTTTAGAGGACTTTTACCAAGTTATGAAATTTTATGATTAATAATATAACATAACTATATAAATTTAAAATCCTGTAAAAACTCGTCTTTAACATTTTTTCCATAAGAATAAACCGAAATTTTGAAGAAGTTTGATATTACACTTCGTATTCCCCTGCAAAAAATATTTTGAGGACAATTTTTCCTGTCATTTTTTAAAAGCAGACTATATGAGAAATACAAAAAATACATTTTTCTAATAATACATCGCCTTTTTAATATTACACCTCTCAAACGTGAAAACCTTTTTTTGAATGTATGGAAACCGACTGAAAATTTAGTTTTTCCATCAACCAATTCCAGAAAGCGGCAACTGAAGTTTCAGTACAGTTGTTTTAACAATTGTGAAGGGCTTGTCTATTGAAATAGATGTGATGGTACGTTTTGCAAATATTGCGTTCTTTTCTAACCATCAGGAGGTGGAAAACAAGGCCTAAGTTTGAGAAAACTAGTGAGAGTACTGTACAGTAATTGGAGACATGCAATAGAAGATTTCAACAAACACCAACTTACTAATTATCATGCCAAATGCAAGCTTGATTCTGAAAACTTCCTTGCAATCAAGTTAGGCAAGAAAAATGACATAATAAATGATATAGATAAAAGTATAACTACGAAAATTATTGAAAATCGACTTTTCGATTGAATTTCGACTGATTCTTCTGAAGAAATCGGGCAAAACGGAGGGAACTTTCGCGCTCTGTTAAGACACCTTGAGAGTGGGGATGATATCCTAAAATATCATTCAGTAAGTGAGGGTAAAAACACGGCTTTCTTAAGTTTGTCTTCTCAAAATGACATCATTACAGGATGAAATGAAGTAATTTTGAAAGAACATAAAAAAGCAATCACTAACGCGGAACATTTCAGCATCCTGGTCGATGAAACAACTGATGTTCCATGTACAAAACAATTAACATTATGCTCTTGATTTGTTGATATGGAAAATATAGTACGCGAGGACTTTCTATATTTTGTTCTGATTCCAAACATATCTGGACAGGGCATAAGTGAAACTATTTTGAACAAACTGAGATCAATTGGTGTCGCAATAGAATTCTTGCGTGGTCAAGGATATGATGGTGCATCAGCCATGATGGTGATTTCCGTGGAGTGCAATTACATATTAGGAACCATTGTCCAAATTCTCTATATGTTCATTGTAGCACCCATTCCTTAAACCTGGATATATCTGATTTATATTCATCAATGTTTATCAGAAACTCTATCGGGACGGTAGATAATGTGTGTAGCCTTTTCCATAAGCCTAAACGCCAAGCTGTATTAAATAAAATTCATTGAAAACTGTTCAAAGAAAACCAAACAGACATACCCGACTCGATGGATACAATGACATGACGCAATAAACATTTTCGCTAAAAAATAAGATTCAGTTGTGAAGGCCCTTACAGAAATATCATCTGCATGGGCATATAGGGATTCTTCAAGTAATGCAAACATTTTTTACAATGCAATTAACAAGTGTAAATTCGTTATTTTGGTACATATTGTTAAAAACTATTTTCATATAGTTTACCTTTATCGAAATATTTACAATCTGAAAAAACGATCTTTCCAAAGTCATTGGTTATGTCGAAGATATACGAGGAGTTACACAAAGTTTAAAGGATAATTCTAAAAACGTGATCTCTGTGATTTTTAAAGATGTTAAAAATTTTTGTGAAAATTTCGAAATCCCCATATCAATACCAAGAACTGTAAAATATCAAGCTACACGCATTAACTTCGACTATGACACTCCTGAGACATATTATAGGGTAGCTACTTTTATACTTTTCATATATCATTTTCTGATACAGCTTGATGAAAGATTTGTAAAATATAAAAATATATTAGCTTCTTTTCAAGTCCTATTACCGAGAAAAAAGGCTCAAGACCAAGACTTTGAAAAGAAAAACAATGAAGCAATGAAGAAGTCATGTTCTCGATATTCAGAAGATATTGGTGATAAAATGAGAATATTTGAGAAAATTTGTATAGCTAGTTAAAAATATGGCACAGCAAACTTGAACGACTTCAGAAATATTCAGATAATGCTTTGAAAGCTTTTTATGAACGTAAGGAAATTATATTTCCTAGTATACGAAAACTTCTTCAGATGATGATTACACTTTCAGTCACAATGTATAGCGCAGAGAGATCATTCTCCACCTTACGCGATATTTAAAAAATTATTTAAGAAGTTATACAGGTGAGGGCAGATTAAATGGACAGGCTATGTTATATATCCATAAGGAGATTGAAGTAAACCCTGGAGAGGTTTTAAATGACATGGCTAGGAAGCCTTGATATTAAACTCGATATTGAACTTTGAATATTGCATATTTCCATTTATAGAAGTTAACAGTGCTGTTTTTATTTAACAAATGTGATGTTAAATAAACCAATCTATTAGGATTAGGCGGTATATTGATTTATAGTAAAACCTCTCTAAACAACCACCTCTATTCAGCGACCACTTCCCTTAACGACCATTTTTTTGAAAGAGATTTTACGCCTATCCTATAAACCCAATGCTAAATTTACCTCCATTCAGAGACCACCTCTGAGCGACAGCTTTCCATGGAACCAACAGTAGTCGCCTTAGATAAGTGTTACTGTATTCCTATATCTTGTCATTTGACAAGCGTAATAAGATGCAATGAGGTTTAATCATCCCCAAAACCAATTCCTGGCTGCGCCACTGGCTACGACACTGAAATATGATGCAGAAATATATAGCGACCGTAGGAATTATTTGTCGGTGTGTTGAACTTAAGCGCATAGCTCAAACATACAACTTCAGTCAGGGTAAAAAGTCTAGAATTATAAAAATTTGTTCAGGTCGCTCCACAAAGCACTTTACTCTATTTTCACGATATATTTTCACGCTAAGTCATCTCAATAACGTTAGTGTGCGTTTCACTTTGGACGATTGATTATATGATGTCTTACAAAATTTATCAACGTTTAATAAATGTAAAATAAAAGTTCTCAATTTACGATAGTGAATATCATTATTAAGTATGCCAAAATCCATTCAGACAAATTTTTAGCAACAGCTACAGATACCACATAACTGCCAAATTAATGGTAAAGCTAAAAGAAATCTCTGGATTTTTGACTCATTCAAACCTATGGATGAACCAGGGTTCGCCCCAATAATTTGATGATAAGCCAACATGTTTGAAAAGTCAATTGTTAATCCAACAAGTTTGAAAACCTCATTGATAATCCTACATTTTCGGGAAATTAATGGTCAAACGCGTCGTATTATTACTTATAGAGTTTGCTCCAGAAGGAAAGGATGTGACGATTCTGGGAGGCGATGGTGTATTTTCTAAGTATACACATTAAAGACGACTGAAATTATTGCAACACAAGAAATAATTTTAAAATAATAAGGGTCCTTATGCACATAATCCCACAATTGTCTCTTCACTACTTGGTAAGAGATATTTACAAGGTCTCTTTCCATGTGTCTGTTTTGATCAGTTCGTTTATATTAATCTGATTTCCTATTTCAGCCATTCATTTAGCCTAAGAACGTTTCGCAGGTCTTTGATTATATTTGAATTCCTAACGTTGTATATCACTAAGACATGTCCAGCTGTTTCCATTTGAACTTTCCTACTACATTAAGTAGTTACCTGAACCTTCTCTGCTCTTACATGCTAATATCTTGTCTTAATACTTTTTGATCTGTCTAATTATCCCGAGGATCAACTTTTCATATACTCTTTTGGGTTGTTTTCCGATTTTTATATTTTTACTTTCGCCATATCGATGTGTCTATTCTATGAGAGAGAACTGATAAACACATCAATTGAAACCTTTCCTTTTCCTTCAGGAAATATACTATATAAAATTTACTAATGTAAACTAAACTAAAAGGGCTAATAAATAAAATATATTTTTAAAGAGACATAATGGTAACCCTGAAATTTCTTTAAACAAGTATCTAGAAACTGCTTATAATAGTGGACGAAAACAGCAACAGTGCATCACTATTCTTCGCTTTTGTTATTCTCTTAAAGAGATATTTTTTCATGTTACCGAAAAAATGTTTATCGTTTCTACAGTGTGTAATGTATCTACAGTTTTACGGCTGACTAAACAAAGGAAATTTCAGTTATGCGGCTAGTCAGAAGCAATGTCCGGTACGTGACAGGCTGAAAAAATAGTGACGTTACCTGCGATATAAATGCAACGGCTCCTTTCTTATTTCTTACTTCGTCTCTGCCTTTTTATCTAAGTTCCTTTTAAGGATAAGGCCATGCTGACGGAAGCACAAAGAGCAAAAACAGGAAGAACCGCGAGTAAATAACAAAAAGCCTTATTGTCTCTTTAAGACATTGCTCTACGTGATCTTCATAAGTTTATTTTTAAAGCCTTTATCGATGTTTTCCACAAACTTCACATTTTTACTGAGTTGTTTTAAAGTGTATTAGAGTAACCTTGCTTCAAGATTTCAAAATAAACTTACCTTAAACAATTGAGCTTCTGAGTTTTTTTCGCTACTTTTCTCGGTTTGTGCACAAGACCTTTTAGCTACGCCTTTTGCGTTTTCCATCAGTTGAACTGACGGGTTTATAATTGAATAATATTTGAAAAAATGTGATTTTTGTTTGAATTTCGGTCTTTTTAAGATTTAGGATTATTCTAATCTTTTCAAAAGCTTTGTCTCTTTTAAATTGCTGTCATTTTGACTTTTGTCGTTTTTTGAACATCGTGATCAATTTAGTTTTATAGTTTTATAATTTGTATTTCAAATAATTCATTGTTTAAAATTAATGTATAAAAAACAAACAACCACACACGCAGCACATATTAATATTATTTGGATATTACGTCAAACTTTTGTGTCGTCATAAGCATAATCGAGCATTTTATATTAATAGTAGATATCATAATTAGTTTCCACCGCGAGCCAGAAGATATGAAAACGAAATTACTTTACACGCTATATAGATATTGGTGGGGGGGCTTATCCTAATAGAAATTTTCTGATTCAGTTAAATAACATTGGGGTAAGAACTTTAGCCCCGCGTCAAGAAAAAGGATTTCAATTTCTTATCTTTTGTAGCCGGACTAGTTTTTACAGTTCGCGGGCCAGATCTTGCCCGCAAAATTCCTACTGAGAATCGCTATTATATATCAACAGAATGATCGATTAAGTACGTTTTCTTACACGTTTCTGTTCTAGACAATTTAACTCCAGGTTACTCTAACTTGTTTCTTAACTAATTTTATATTAATTATATCCAATAAAATTAATTATAACCAACCCCTTGTCGAGAGACGTTTTATTTGCCCCTAACAGTCATTTGAACTCTACTTAAAAATGGCATCCGAGTAATGTAGTGAGCAAAACCAGACCTGTAGGTTTCGACTCCCAATATGCTTGGTTGTCTGTAAATTAATTGTGCTTCGTGGGTTACGTTAAGCCATTTATTCTATTCCAGTTAACTCATAGCAAAACCATGGAAAACAGAGCAATTGAGACTGTCAATTTTCTATCTTTAATCAGTTCTCAATTCATTATTTCCTATATCTCTATACTTGTACGTATGCTATATTATCTTACTCCTGTCCGTTTTATTGCAACTATGCGCTCAAATACTAGAATACAAAATGTTGTCTCAAATAAGATTAAGAAGTTGGATTCAAGCTATAGGTTGAAGTTTAATCCGAGATCCTAAGTCAAAAATTATATAACGTGCACTTAGATTAAGGAATAAATCTGAAACTTATAAATAAACTAATCGATTTTATTTGTAAAGCAAAGAATTCCGGAAAATTAGTTAATGAAATTGCAAATTCCTAAAGAAATATGTATACAGCGGTACCTTGGTTAACAACTGCAATGTACGGTAACAACCCACTTGGTTAACAACTGCGATGTACGATAACAACCTGCTTGGTTAAGAACTGCGATGTACGATAACAACCTACTTGGTTAACAACTGCGATGTACGATAACAACCTACTTGGTTAACAACTGCGATGTACGATAACAACCTACTTGGTTAACAACTGCGATGTACGATAACAACCTACTTGGTTAACACCTGCCGATGTACGATAACAACCTACTTGGTTAACAACGAGTGGCTGTGAGAAAAAATCTTTTGATTAAGGGAACAGGCTTTGGTTAACAACTCTTGATGATGCGAACCTTTAACCAAACTAAAAACCGGAATTTTCCGATCGCACTCAGCCACGCTAGGGAAGACATTGTCCAATAGAGATGTCTGCAAATTTTAAAAAATGTTACACAAAAGCACTTTTTACCAAAGGCGGACACAAGGTGACGGTGGGGGAGATCCCTCCCCACGAGTAGGGATTATATCAAGTAAAATAAAATGAAAAGTACTGGACACTTGGCTAAAAATAACAATCGGAAACAAATCACCCCCATTTGAAAGATTTGTGGATCCGCCCTTGTTTTTTACCCGGTGTTTTGAAATATGTGAGGCTACCAACCCGATCCTAAGAAAATTTTGGAAGGAAGAATTCAATATTGTCATAATAATCTGACTAATTGTAAAGGCTTGACAAGAAGCAACAATGAGATAAGTATCTAAAAGCAGCATGAAGGAAACTATGTTCTCTCTTTGGTAAAAGGATCTTCAGACGAAGGACAGAAATTGGTAACGAATATTTTGGCAAATGTTCAAGATCTTA
>QLNU02015003.1:71158253-71173964 GCA_006491805.2 Dysdera silvatica | reverse complement strand
CTAGAATACAAAATGTTGTCTCAAATAAGATTAAGAAGTTGGATTCAAGCTATAGGTTGAAGTTTAATCCGAGATCCTAAGTCAAAAATTATATAACGTGCACTTAGATTAAGGAATAAATCTGAAACTTATAAATAAACTAATCGATTTTATTTGTAAAGCAAAGAATTCCGGAAAATTAGTTAATGAAATTGCAAATTCCTAAAGAAATATGTATACAGCGATACCTTGGTTAACAACTGCGGTGTACGATAACAACCTACTTGGTCAACAGCTGCGATGTACGATAACAACCTACTTGGTTAACAACGAGTGGCTGTGAGAAAAAATCTTTTGATTAAGGGAACAGGCTTTGGTTAACAACTCTTGATGATGCGAACCTTTAACCAAACTAAAAACCGGAATTTTCCGATCGCACTCAGCCACGCTAGGGAAGACATTGTCCAATAGAGATGTCTGCAAATTTTAAAAAACGTTACACAAGAGCACTTTTTACCAAAGGCGGACACAAGGTGACCATGGGAGAGATCCCTCCCCACGAGTAGGGATTATATCAAGTAAAATGAAATGAAAGGTACTGGACACTTGGCTAAAATTAAGAATCGGAAACAAATCTCCCCCATTTGAAAGATTTGTGGATCCGCCCTTGCTTTTTACCCGGTGTTTTGAAGTATGTGAGGCTACCAACACGATCCTAAGAAAATTTTGGAAGGAAGAATTCACTATTGTCATAGTAATCTGACTAATTGTAAAGGCTTGACAAGAAGCAACAATGAGATAAGTATCTAAAAGCAGCATGAAGGAAACTATGTTCTCTCTTTGGTAAAAGGATCTTCAGACGAAGGACAGAAATTGGTAACGAATATTTTGGCAAATGTTCAAGATCTTACCGTGGAAATAGAGAAAAAAGATGTTAAACAATTATTGTAGATGCGTAACTATTAAGCAGATAAAGGAACTTTTGAAACGGCATTGTGAAAAAATGGAAATTTCATCTGAGGATTAGGATGGGGAAACGATCAAAATTACAACAGCTAAAATCAAAAATGTTTTAGCAAAGTGGAAAGAAGTTCAGAATGTTGCTATGAAACGGAATCCAAACAAATCTGATGTTATCAAAATTGCAGATCTATTTAATGCATAGTTCGTGCAGTTTATCAAAAACATTTTAAAAAAGATGCAGAAGCAAATAACCCTAGACATGTTTTTTACCGAATGATTTGTAAAAATTCCCAAGTGAGCCCAGTTGTACTTCTGGTGAAAATTGATAATTTAAAATTGTTTTCATGAACAATGTATTTTATTTATGATAAGCTTAAATAGTTAGTTACAATGAAAAGAGTTCTAATTATATTATGTCCGTGCCTGCGTCGAACATGGGCTGCTTTTTAATTGTTTGGAAAGCGTCATCATAGTTACCAACAGCTCCTGGGTAGCTACTAGAGATAAGTTTGGGACCATTTTCCGAGGCTCGAACCCGCCCTAACCCTAAGCTTGGAATATAACTTTAGCTCCTTATCATATGATTTAAATTTTAAAACATTGCTAAAATACACTATTTAATATCCTTCGAATTTTCATATACACCCATATTTGCAATTCTCAAAAATGATTCAAATATTCGTATTGTTTGGAAAATGTCAATATCAAAAGTTATTCTTTAGCTTCAGTTACATCTGTCTAATTAGCCTAGGCCGGCTCGAGACCGAAAACTGTATGAAATATAGAGCCTGAGCTCGATTCAGGCCAGGGTTCGGTCAAGCGCTGAGCCAGTCTCATCTCTAGTACGTACCCACTTTAAACTATATTTCTTCAAATTCGAACATAGCTGTCGCCAACCTTGGTTCGCCAAGTAGCTCAAATGCTGCTCCACGAAAGACAAAAGCCAAGTGAAGTTATTCATATTTCAGTCTTTGGTGTTCTTGGCGTCGGTGCAACCGCTATTAAAAGTATTGGTCCTTGTCGATGTAATCTCCTGTCTTCAGAAGGAAGTACATGGTTAATTCTCAAATTCTTCAGTTGTACTTCTAAGAGGTTGTAATGTAGTAAGCCTCTACGAGATACACCCAGTATTACGCAAAATCTACTACAACTTCTGTCATTTTCCAAGGTCAATCACTAAATAGTCAGTAAATGGCAATTAGTAAAATGCCAATTACTGAGTCTAATATATTTAAAATATGGTTTAAATTTAAAACATCTTCTCTCTCTCTCCCCCTCAAAACACATTTCATTTTTAAACCTGGTAAAAAATGCTATGCTGGTATGGATTAAATATCTGCTTAATTAGGCAAGAAGCGCAAACCTAAATCCTTGACGCTGTAAGGAAATTTCTTTAATCCCATAAATTACCGCTTCGTTCGTTACACCCAACTAGGAATAATTAGAGCTGTAATTACTAAATTGACTGCAAACGGTTTGAAACGAGATCTATTGATCAATAGTGAGCCTGGTTAGTTTAATGATCCTTAAAATCGAAATAAAAATAATTAAATAACTACTAGTTTCGAACAAATTTAATGAAGCGAAACAAATCTTCTATTAAATATTTTTTCATTTATAGTAAATCATTTTAAAGGCTTTCTTTGCTGTGCGGAGCAGTATTATTTTTTTGCTGTTTACGAAACTTAATGCCGCACATGGGAATTAGGTTATTTCTTGAATTTCTAAACAAGATATCTTAGTTTGGTAAAAGGGCTGCTTTATGCAGTTGAACTAGCTCATCGTATTGCTGGAAGTGCATTTTGTCTTATTGTCGTTTGAGTAGCGAAAGATTTTCTCTCAACTGTTGTCAGTAAAGTATATTACTTTGTAGTATGCGTTAACGCTCCTAAAAAGAAAAACCGATGCATTCGCCATTTTGATGCCATCGTATCATGTGATCCCATTCACCACTGCATGCAGTTGAATAATAAAACAGTAAAATATATGTTTTAAGTGCGTATAATGATTCATTATACGCACTAAAGTGTTGTTTTACTGTTTTATTATTTAATTCAGTACGTAATGTCCACCATCTGTTATGCAGTTGAATGATTGACAAGTGTGTTATTTTCAATAAATTACATTGAAATTGGTGGACTTGCCACTGTTACTTGTTGAAATCATTCGAGGAATAAACACAAAATGTTTAGATTTGCAACAGATCCTGTAAGAAAAAGAAAATGGACTATTAATTTTGGAATAGGAAACGTTGCGTTATGAAACCGGAAGTGTACAACAAAATGGCGTCTGAGGCGTCGGCCTAGAATTCTAGGGGCTCTGTGTAATTGATTTTTTTCGATTTTGGCTTAAGAACCGTTAGCATGCATTATATTTGTTTGATGTCTCCAAAGAGTCACTTGTATGGCGAAAACAGAAGGTGATGTATTGGTTGAATGCCATTCATCCAGTAGTGATCTACTTTCTGTACGCACTTTATGCGCTTTGTATATAGACGTGAGAATGGTTACCCTTGGCCCTCTTACTCTTCCGTGTGATACGATCAAGGTTAACCAGCGTCGATGTCACGATAGAATCATTGTCTACAGGCAATAACATTTCAAGACTTTTTCTAAAAATCTTTGCTTGGTGTGTGTCAATATATTCGTAAAGCTCAGCTTTAAAAATAGTGAAACTATCTGTGTAGTAACCGTGTGTATATATACAAAAAAAAATCATGCATAAATCGTCCCGATTGATTCAGGATGATGAAAATGGTTCTATTCCAGCATCATGAGAGCACCATCAATTTTTCTGATTGTCTCACTATTACGAATCACTATTAGGAGGTTTTACTTTGTGATCCGAAATAGTAAAACTTCATAAGTCACCATTATGTGGTTTCAGTTATTTCGATATTGTAGAAAAGGAATTGTTGTTAGGACATTGCTGCAATGCAGTATGTGTTATATATGCAACACGAAACTGAACGGCGAAACAATTCAGCAAGATAAACCAAATTCTCTGTTTCTTTCCTACTTAATAAGAATACGTTTCTTCATGGAATGTTTTCAACAGAGCAAAATTTATGTCATCACATTTTTCTTTAAACCATGACAACACCAAATTCTCCAGCGAAAATACAAATAAAACTGTCACCTTTGTAACAATTTCTAGTGACACTTTCGCAAGGTCCTATTGTCATTTTCGAAATACGGTATGTTGCACAGAAACTTAATTTCCAATTTCGGCAGGAGTATAATTAAAATGCCAAATATTGCGTGCTGGCTCATTTCTAATGAACGTTTCATCGGAACTTCAACGATCTTAAATGTGAACTGTAAATTTATCTGCTTTCGATTCTTTAAGATTTGGAATATTTCATCTCAGCTGTCTGCGCAATTCAAATAGACTAACTAAATAAAGCTCAGACAATATCTCTGTCATTATAAATGTGTATATAGTTAGTATAACCTATGTGTATACTAACTATATATATATATGTATACTAACTATATATTCGTATAGGATCAATCACCTATACGGTATTTAATCAAGTACTATTACAAAACATGTTAAATTAGCAATCACAGCTTGTTAATTAGACAATAGGTAATTTATATATACATTATTAGAACATATAGCCGGAGCGTTTATTCAAAATGTTTATATTATTATCGTAGTTACATAAAATTAAGACAACTCCTCATTCAATTTTAATCTAATTCATCACCGCATTCCCTCATTTGATAATTGAATCTTACATAGCTATTTACTACAATTTTTATAATTATTTACTAAATTTTATAAAATTATTCATAAATTTCATGTAATGAGTTACTATTTTTTACAGTTTTTACTTCCTGCGAGATATTTCTAATATTTATCCTTGATACCAATAAAACCACCTTTGCAACGAACTAAAAATTAAAGACTCTCTAACGGTTGTGTCCACTGCCGTGTGGCATATTCGAACGAGTTTGATTTTAAGAAAGATTTTTTTTTTATGATATATTGTGATTGGGAAATCAAGTTAAGTAGTCCCACCTCGGATGACCAATAGTGCAGTCTTGGAACATAAAATATAAAAACGAGTAATAAAACATAAAAGCCAAATAATAAAACTTGAAAATTAAGTAATTAAACATGAAAACTAAGCAATAAAACATGAACACTAAGAAAAAACATGAAAACTAAGTAATAAGACATGAAAACTAAGTAATAAAACATGAAAACTATGTAATAAAACATGAAACTAAACAATAAAATGCATTTCTACTCCGGTATTCGTCCGCATTGACGCCATTTTAATTGAATACCCGCTATTCGGGTTGATAGACTCCCATATTTTGCGACTTCTCCCGTATTTCAGATATTTTTTCAAATTTTTCCGGCTCCCGCATTAACATTTTATTTCTCCCGTGTATTTTATTAACCATCAAAACCGCGAAATTCAAGATATATATTTTTAAATTAAATTTACATATGGTATCTTTATCTAAATTTAATTATTATAATAGAAATTACAATAATTATTAATATAAATTGTAATTTATATATGTTATTAGAGTTTCTAATTGATAAAGTTCTGCAGCATCAGTGATTAAATACATATAGATTAAGACTGTGAAACATGTAAATTTAGAGCTAATAATACGACGTAGCACTACTCATTTTAGAATAAATGTTTGTTTGTTTGGCTTTTTTATGGCGCAAGAGCATCTGGGCTATACTGCGCCAAAATTAGAATAAATGAAGAAAGTATATGCAACACATTAGACATAGTATAATTTATAAAGCAAAAATCGTCGTTCGTTTCAAACGTACTTCAGCCGCCCTCATCAGGAATTAGAATGATTCATACGAATCCCTGAAGAGGGACGACCAAATTCGGTTCGAAAGGCGCATTGAGTTCTTTATTACAAATAAATTTGACACATTACAAATAAATATGATGATGTCAAGAAATTCCATCCTGTTAAAAACACATTTATTAAAGCTTTAAATGTTTAAAATAGTTAATTAAGATGCCAAAAGATAAATGATTATTTACAATAATAACAGAATTCAGTACTTTTTTTGGCGGAGTCTTCGAGAATTACGTGTGCACATTTCGATGGTAAACGGAAGACTGATTTGATTTTAGAATTCAGAAAACAATGACACAAGCTGTTGCCAAATATAAAAAGTAAAATTTTAATTATACAATATATGTTGCCAGATACGGAAGTCGAAATTATGTATATATAGAAAACATCACATAAAAGGAAACAACTTGGCATTTAGCCAATTTTAGAAATTGAAACCTAAGTTTTCTTTCCTTGCGTTTCTAAGTGGCAACTGTTAAGAAAGCCTGCGAAGTAAACATAGTGTTTCTATTATGAGAGCCCACAATTTAATTTTATAATAAGAAACAACTTTACATACGTAATTTCTTAAAATCTCATATGCATAGTGCTACGTCATTTTGCAGTGAATTTGTCTTTTTCTCCCCTTCTAGCCTCTGATAACACCCTTCGTCTTCAAGAGAATAGAAACATTATTAGTGTTTTGAAATGGAAGAACAAAAAGTGGTTGTCATTCTTCCCTAATTTCCTGAAGTTGAAATGTAATATATATATTTTGTTTTCGAGCAATTTCTTCAAATTAAGCTTCAAATTTTCAATCCCCTTTTTTAATCAAACTTTTCAATCAACAACAGAATTTGGGCTTTGTGTTATGTTGCTTTACGTTACTCATATATATATATTGCATTTCAGCAGAAGCTAAAATTTACTTCATATCTATGAGTAAATTATTTTCTGAATCCGATGAATGTTTTAATCAAAATATAGTATGTGTTACTAGGGCAAATAAATTACTTAAAAAGACTATTGGATTTGTAATGTGCATTGACTCTTCTATGGTAACACGTTCGCCTCAGAAATTTAATACTTGCATATTTTCGCTGAAAAGTTTTTCCTTTCATCTCTTCAGTTTTGCCTTAAAAGAATATTTTCTAGGTCATAGCAGCCCGTGTTGCATTTTTTTTCTTTTTGATGTTGAGAACAATTGGAGTAAAAGAAATACAAAAGAAATTCAAACACGCAAATGGAAACAGAATTTTAATAGAGGTCTTGTACTATTAGACATTTAAAAATTGATTTTCTCTAGTCCTATATTAAGATCTAGTTGCAAGTACAAAGGAATACTAGTAAAGTAACCCCCTTTGTAAAGTATCTACCTGAATAAAGTGACAACTTTTGTGAGTGAGAACTTGTAATGACTTAGTCATGCGACTTAGTCATGCCTGTACTAAAGTCTGTTGCATAGTGATCGCTTGTCCGTGGTGACATTTGCAGTCTCCTCCCGAGGGTGGTCACTTCAGGCAGGTTCTACTGTGCATATTTAAAGAGAAACTATTTATAGAATTCGTCTGTTTATTTGTGAATTTTACGGCGCAAGGACGATAATGTTAAACCTACGCCGTGAAAATATTTATGGAAACTTTTCACGTTGTATTCCAGTAGAACCTCGTTATAATGAAATATTAGGAGTTGAAAGTCCGGGTTATAATAAATAATTCTTATAGGAGTGTAATGAAACAAGGCGTACATCAGTAAAAGTATATACCGTAGTTAGCTATAGAAATTGTTCATTGTATATCAAATAAAAAACAGCTTTCAACGTAGTTTGAATTGAAAAAAAAGAGTACGTATACACATACTGCATTAACTTTTGGAAGAAGAAGAAGGTCCTCGTTCATATTGATGGCATTGGATTGACATACATTGGTTTGAAACACATAAGTTAGTTTCTGCTGGGTTTGTTTGCTGCTTATTTCTTAAGTTAGTAACTGATGGAGGTGTCGGAAGTGTTCACAATATACAAAAACATTTTTGTTTACCGATATTGTTCAACAGTATTATTGTATTATTATATTAGTACAATTTCTTTAACTGTACATTATAATGAAGTTTCATTGCATAAGCAAAAATATTTCAATCCTTTCTACTGAAATTTAAAACACTATGTTAGTTGGAATTAAGAAAATGGGAAATGAGCAATGACCATTGATGATGGTTCTTTCGTCTATTTGAGACAGAACAAAATATGACAATATTTTTTCCTTCGTCTAAGAAGTAACAAGTCTACTCCAGTAAATAGCGAGTATGTTTTAATAAATAACGAGTCTATTTAAATAATTTTACGTAGCACGAATCTAAAAATAAATTCATTTTAAAATCTATGAACACGTAATTATTGTACCTTGCAGGCCAAATCCAATAATTTAATAGATTCTACTATACTTGAAAATTTTAAAAAATAAATAAATATTCGACTAAACTAAAAATAACTGAAAATTGAAAAAGTTACAAAAAAATATCACAGTCCTGGCCTGACACAAAAACGTTATATGAAAGCACATAATAATTTTTATAGATTAAAGTTCTTAAAAAACGCTTTCAACGGTTATGACAAATGCGTATTAACATCTAATGTATATATCAATATAAAATTAATTCTCATCGCCCTACCAGCCCGACAAATTAACTACACTGTTCCAAAATTCATTCCGGTCAGCTGAATTTTTGTGTGTAACTCTCACATATGTTTTAGTTAATAAACAATAATAAAAGAAATATTTTCTCGCAGTTAATATTTATAACCACCATCAACAACTTTTTTAGTAGCCACATGCTACATTCTTCAGAATGAAATAAAGCAAAACTTCTCAATAACGGAGCACGAGGCTGTTGAAACAAAGGTTCATGACGTAATAAAACCCAATTGAGACAATCTTGTGTTAATTATTGTTCATTAATTTATACGCAGTGTATCACGGTACCATCAGTATAAGGTGCATAATATTTGGGAAACCGAAGTGCTTGAACTGATTACCATAGTAGTTTTTTTATGCTCATTTATGTAATGTAAATAGTAACTAATAAGTTATTATCTAAATAAACAAAAATAGTACCATGAAACTCACTAAGGTCTATGATGTTGTTATCAAGTTGGAAGATAAAAATAAAAAACAGCAGGGTATTTGTCCTCTAATAAATATTATATAAATTTAATTGGGGTTTGAGAAAGAAGGATTCTCTCCAAAGAACAGGAGAGACGGAACTTCCCATCTGAAGTAAGAAAAAGAAGTTCTAGGTTTATAATAAGAGAGAGAGAGAGAGAGAGTGTGTGTGTGTGTACCCTTAAGAACGTCAAGATCCTTGTACTGATATTCAAGACAGAACGGAACAAAAACAACAATAAAAAAGCGAAAGAAATAGGAAGAGTAGGGAATAGAAATATCATATCGTTGATCATGAAAAGGATGACGGCCAAAATCAAAATATAAAAAGTAGTTATATCTCTACCAGGGTGTTTTACTATAGCAGGACCTGTGTTAAACCCTTGGGTGCAGATTTATTTGAAAAAAATCTTGCTGTTGAAACGGATTTAATTTGCTGATTTTCACTGGAAGACACGTCCTCTTACAGCTGATACCAATCACTCTTGCCATGAACAAGAAGGTACATGTTTCATTTTGTCCTAGTTTGAATGACAAATTAGACTCGTCATCCGTAACTTAGGCAATACAAGTGCATGACAAGTCTCATTCGTCAAATGTAACCCAGGGTTAACCGAAACAAAGTAGAGGAAGCAGAGTTTCGGATAACGAAAATTTTGGATACAAAACAAATTGTGATTTCTTAAGTTAAAAAGTGGAAATACGAAACGAAAACTGTATATAAACTCTAATAATTAAGTATTTATTAAAATTATGTGAAATATGTACAGTATTATATAATCCCCAGATTTTTTTTTAAATCTTCCATTTTCCTCTGTTTGTTTCTTTCACATCGTTTTCGCGCAGCGGTACCTCGCCATCTTTTATGAGAAGAACGACCCATTCTTTTAGTCTTATTCCGTTGCATTCGATTGGACATAATCGGCTTGTACCTTTGTATAGATTTAATGATATATCTCCATCTTCTTTTATCAAATATAAATAATAGATTATGTGGGTTTTAGAGCGTTTATTGTATAATTCATCATTACTTATCTTTTAGAACACATGCATTGTCTTTAAAAAAGCATGTTAGTTTCAGATAATCAATAAAATATTTTAATTACGTGAATCATTAATTATACGTATTGAATCTTTTAAATCGTTTTTAAAATTTAAACGAAAAGCTCATAAAGACATAGTTTTCATGAGCATAAATTATGTTTTCTTTTAATATGGATTTTACGTTTATTTATCCGCTGTCTTTGTTTTTTTTTGTTTGCTATTAAAGACTTGAAGGTAAATGAAAATGAAGACCAATATTGTTTTCTTTAAATATAAAATATTCAATATATATGTTTACCTATTAGAACACGCTATCCCAAAACCGTGTTTGGGAAAATTATACAACCTCTGTTCAAAAAGTTAGGTGAATCATATATTTTGCGGAAGGTATTCACATATATCGGCAAACAAAGTTCACTGTCCTTCAAAGTAATTACTATCTGATGTTATGCACGTTTGACAACGTGTGTACAAGGCATTGCAACTACGCGAGAAGGCGTCTTTTGGGAAGCACTTCACTTCGGTTGTCACATTTTGTTGAATTTCCTCAATCGTCTAAAATCTTTGTCCTTTCAAGGCTCTTTTCAGTAACGGTAACAGGAAGTAATCCGCGGGTGCCAGATCAAGAGAGTAGGGGGTGAGCAAGTGACGCAATACCCTTTTTAGCTAGAAGCTGGCGTACAACGATGGCCGTATGTGGTCGCGCGTTACCGAGGGTGTAGGAACCACGAGCCCTTTACCGCATACTGAGGCCTCACTCGCCGCATCCGTTTCACAAGGCGATCCAAAATGTCAACATACTTAGGCCCATTCAATATGCTTCCTTGGGGTAAAAATTCCTTATGAATTACGCCTGTAGCATCAAAAAATATTGAGCATTGTCTTAATGCAAGATTTTTAGCTTCGGACATTTTTTGAATTCGGCGAGCCCACACCCCGCCACTTCATGCTCTGCGTCTTTGATTCGGGGTCGTACCTGACGCACCAACTCTCATCGCGGGTAACAATACGATTACGGAAAGTGGGGTCATTATCTGCAATGTCAATGAATTCCCCGCGTGCGTCTAAACGTTCTTGTTTTTGTTCTGCACGCAACTGATGAGACACTAGACCCGAGCATAGTTTACGTTTACCCAATTTCTCAGTCAAGATTGCAAACGCTGTGCCAACATTAACTCCAATCTTCTCCTCTAACATTCGCAGTGTCTGTCGACGGTCTTAGACTAACAGGTCCTTCAATTTTTGAATGTGATACTCATAACTCGCAGTAGCTGGTCTTCCACTGCGATGGAGGTCTTCCACGCTGTCACGGCATTCATGAAACCATCGATACCATTCGTACACACACCTCAAAGATATGGGCGAGATTGACTCGGTACTGTTACTGTATACTAAATCAATACTGTACTTAACGTTGTTACTCGATATACTATTATTTAATATTGTTGTTGGATACTTTTATTGGAAACTGACTGCATATTAGTACATGATACTGACTGGATATTTGTACACTATGCTTGCTGGATATATTTATACGATGCTAACTAGACATTAGTACACAATACTTACTGAATATATCTATACGATGCTGACTAGACATTAGTACCCGATACTTACCGGATATATCTATACGATGCTAACTAGACATTAGTACCCGATAGTAATTCGATGCCAACTCGGTACTACTGTTTCTCCATGCAAATTCGGTATATTTACTCGATGCCGTTTACTCTCTTAGTTGTTATGTTTTCTTTCAGTAGCCAGCTCTACCTAATTGCTGTTTGAAACGACAGCAATACAATAATTATTTTCTTGTGATATATGTGCTACCTAACCCATAATTAAAGTTTTAAAAAATAAAATTTTACTCTTGGAAAATCAAATCCTGTGGCTAGTTCAAACAAAGTAGTTCGAAGAGCAAATACGCACCCTAAGCAATTAATTTTCGAACTTATCTCTTACCGAAACGTGTGTTAACAATTTTAAACTGGGAAAATCAATTTCCGAATAAATTATTATTTACAAAACCCTTGAAATCCGAGCTGTTTTACATGTCCCATGAAGTCAAAACAAACGATTAATCTGAACGTAAATAATAATGGCGACTACACTCGTTAACCTTTGGTTACTTCAAAAGTATATTATACAAGGACGCGTCAGGTTTTAAGGATCACAAATTACAATTTTAATCCTTATATGCGCAGACTAAAATAAATTACGCAATTAATACACAAAACTCCATGTGTGTCTTACCTGATTAAACAGTAATTTTTTCGAAAAGTGCCTTGCATTACGAAAATTATAAAGCACAAAATTATAAATTTAAAACCAAGATAATTTTATCTAACGAAGTAAGCTTATCTATTTTAATAAATATATATTTAACAAGATAGGAATTAATTAAGATTATGTCATTTTAGTTAACTACTATTTAATGTAATTAGATTCAACTGAGAAGTGTAAATTTGCAGAAACAAAGTAACCGAAAACCCAAAATTTAATTATGTACTTTATTTTAATTCGCTTCCAGGACTCCATTTGTATTTATCCCCAATTGGCTCTTCTACAAATGTACTACTTGTATTACACCTAAAATAAATAAAGTACCACTATTTCGAAAAAAGTAAAAAAAAAGTTAATTATTTGAAATTTAAAATAGTTATTTAAAGACTTATCGTGTTAACAAATAAGCAGTGTTCATTTAATCAAGTAGCAGTGTTGCAATTAATTAATGAATGAGAAAAAGAATAACAATAAAATTTTCCCGATACTAAACTAATCGAACCACTCCAAATTACTACTCTTGAATTATCGTCATTTTATGCCCACCAGTTATGGGCAAATATTACATTTTTAAATGAGAATATACATTACTTCACATGATGTAATATTTTTAAATATGTTAGGAAATATGTAAAAAAGTATGTCATAAGTCACTGAAGGAAGAAATTATAGTAATATTGCAAAATGTAAGGCTTAAGTAAAAAAGAAAAATAAGATATATAGTTTTCTTCGCTGCGTTTTTATCTATTATGTAATTGCGAGAAATCTTGCCATGTAATAAACTTTTTCAAAGCAGTACTTCAAACCAAAATTCGAAATTGCCCTTTTGTCTTGCAGGTGGTTACTAATGGCAGTTGCTGTACTCACCATCATACTCGTTAGCGTTGTTGTTGCAGCTGTTAATATCTCTTTAAACGGTGCCAGGGACGCTGTTCGATCTCTTGTACAAGGTGTTACCAATGGAGGGCACCATACGTCAGCGGCATTTGAGGATGCTCTGGTTGTTAGGACGAATTGTGGAGAATACGTTGGAACTATCGAAGACGGAGCCTTTGTTTTCAAGGTAAGATGCCCAAAGCAAATGGGTTTATTTGTTTGTATTTTTACAGCATAGACATTGGCGTAACTAGGTGGGGGGGACGGGGAGGGCCGGCCTCCCCAGAAAATTTTTCGCATTTCATTTTTTTTTATTGTGAATAAATGTAAGGCGGATTAGTGCTAAAGCTCCAGCTTTTCCGCCAAAATTTCCTAAAAATACAAGTGTCTGTCATGTATGCGTAAACACGTGGGGAAAGAAATCTTCCCAGTGACTACTTCCTATTACTGGATGGGAAGATAGCCATGTGTGCAACGTTCTAAGTTAGAAACTTGACATCTTTACGTGACACTTGCGGGGTACGTGAATGATGACCAGGAGCGAGAAATCGATCAGTAGGTATCAGATGCTGTCTGTGTGATGAACATTCTATCCAATCACATCACGTGGGCGGAAACAAATATCATTCGAATTAAAAACTTTCTAACCTTAAATCACATTTTCCGAAGTTTACACATGCACACAAACAACACAGCAACAACAAGCTGCGCTTCTAGTTGGATAACACGCATCTTCTCATCCGTCGCAAATTTTTTTTCTTGTGTGATATTTCAACTCGCAACCCATCATTCGGACATAGTCCCCACTACAACGTCCTGAATTTGGTAATCTATGGAGTGAAAAGCAAACTCCGTTTTCTTGTCGGACCCTTCTCACTTCATGAATGCGAGCGCAAAGCATCTGTGCTCCACCAATTGACTCTAACGGATAGCCTATAGACGTAAGACTGGATTTTGAAAACGGCCGTCCCAATTGTACGCAAGAAGTTACCCCAACCAAATGAACTTCCGCTGACGTAATTTGGGGATAGTCACCTCAATAAACCCTGGACAGCCATCTGCTCCCCCTTAATAATTAATCTTAAGAAATTGTGTTTACGCCGAAGGAGTAATAGGCACACACGACTTTGAATCCTCAAGCAAACACAAAAAAGGTGAGTCTATATCAATTCTACAGTGAGTTTCATTTTCACTAACTGCCTTGCGAATACTACTTGGTTTTATGTTGCCGATTGCGCATTTTTGTATTTCAAAACCTCATGCTCGTTAATATAACTGAATTTAGGGCTAAATTGAATTTTTGTTATTTCTTTATTTACTACAGTCGAACCTCGTTAAGATGAACACACTTAAAGCGAATTACTTTTAATAGGAACCGGTTTTTGAAGTTTTGTCAGATTATATAGCATAAAATATCCTTGCCGGATAAGACGAATTACTGTTAATACAAACAGATTTTCTGTTCCCTTTGGTGTTTGTCTTAACAAGTTTCGGCTGTATTTGATAATTGTGTATTAAAATTGATAATATACCTGATCCAATTGAAGCAGTTGACGCATCGCAAATACCACCCGTTGGTACACCGCAAGTTGTGCCCGTATGTTTACGAATTCTGGAATTTTGGCAAATAATGCCCGGCTATATTTTAGCTAAATCGAATCGTCGTTCCAATTCTCGAGAATTTCCAGGGATGAGACTAAATTTCATGCCTTCGAAGCATCTTTGACTGACGATGTATTGACCCGAATATCCGATATGATATTAAATCCCCTGACTATGGACAGGTATAAAACAGTAAAACAGAGGCTAATTACGAAACTCGCAAATTCTGACACCAAGTGAATCAAAAAACTTTTATCAGATTTGCCACTGGGAGACCATAAGCCTAACTTTCTCTTGCGCGAAAAGCGGGAATTAGTCGGAGATCAAATAAAAGACGAAATCATTAAAAATCTATGCGCCATTCGCAGAAAATTAACGGGTAGTATCGTTAGAATTCAAAGGAGGTAAAGTCACAGATGGGTTGTTTCATTGCAGTAGAGTGGAAGGCGTCTTTCATAACTGATTTTTCGCTAGCGCTTCCATTCGCACTGTGTCCCAGGCGTTCGTCATTGTTTTCGTCCGCTGCGATCGCTTGGGGGCCAGCTTTCGCATACAGTGGATGATAATTTGGTATGTAATGCCTGTCCGGACTATGCTGGTCTCGCGCGCCCTGGTTGCGGGGAATGTTTTACGCCTGTTCGCTGCCGCTCGCGGCACCACACCCACTCAACGGTGTCCGGTGGTCTCCTGTAGGAGTACCGGCCGGCCCGGGGTGTTCTTCCGCGCCATCCATCTATTTCGGCCGCTCTTCGGGGCGGACTGATCGTGGATGGCCTCCGGTCGACGTTGAATGACGACAATCATGTGAGCTGTGCGTCTCTGTACGCCTGTTTCGATCGACAATCCCCTGCAATGCTCCCTCCCCCCCAGTGTCCCTTCTCGGTCCACTGGTCGTCATATCATATGACAAAAGCCTGTCTGGGAATACAGCGCTGCCCCCTTCGGCGGCCACCTTTCCCATTACCCTTCTTGCAAAA
>QLNU02015003.1:71120317-71157253 GCA_006491805.2 Dysdera silvatica | reverse complement strand
CTTCTTCTCCTATTGTATACGTCTCTTCATTTTTCGTAATCTGAGGTGATATCCGATAAGAAGCTTTTAATAAGGACTTCTCTTCAACAGTCATGTTTGTTTAAGCAATTACTTGCTTTTGCATATTTTCACGTATTCTTTGAAAATATTCAAGTGGTTTCTTATCTAAATCCAGGTGTTTCTATTGCAAAAGTTTTTTTTGGAGTTTGGAGGGTTTCATGGCATCATTGGACCAACTCTCAGAACAAACAACACAAAGCGGCCGTGGATGCAGCTTACCATCAAATTCTGGTTAAATCCAAATTTCAAGTAGTTCAAATCACATCTTCTTGATACTTTGAGTTTTTTCTTCTCCCCCGTCTCCAGTTGGAACATTCTTCCTAATGGTGCCTGACGAGGGCTGTGGTTGTTCTGAATCATTGATCAGCTCGTAGTAAGTGAAGTACACATATTAGTATTGTTACTATCATCATAAATCGCGTTATCTTTTGTATTACTAAATAAATGCAAACTATTCCTTTGTTTTTAACTCATTATGGGTTTATTGCATTCGAATCTGAAATCAAACAAGAAAGGATATTTATTAAATCCAAATTATTTGATGACATTAAATATAACAGCTAAAGAAAATGCATAGGTACCTACAATACACAAATATACAAAAACAATCAGATAAGATTCGGTATTTGAAAAGCGGAGAGCTTTTGTAATGGTCGAAACTATATTACAGTCTAGTGCTACTTCCAGATCAATTCAAAATGTAATAAAGTCAACAAGCAAAACTTAATTTCATGTACCAAAATGTGAATTTTTTTAATAACTGTTTTATTTTTAGTTTAACAAATGTTAAAAGTATAATTTTTAACGCGATTTTAACTTTATAATTTTCAAATGCAAGTGTAATAAAAACTTACAAAAGTTAAGATTGATAACAAAACTACTGAAGCCTTATTCGCTTGTCTGTTTGTCACTTGTTTTCGAAGTGCGTGGTAGATGAAAATAAACGAAACGAAGTTCTCGTGTGCTGTATGCCAGGAACCTGGTAGTAGAGTCCAGTAAAGTTAGTCTAGCTAATACTGTTCAACTTCACACAGTTAAAAGTTTCGAGTAATTGTAACTGTAGCCATCCGGCGAGCCATGTTAATGAAGAAACAATTTTTATACGAAAAATATTACTTACCAGTTTGCAGATATAGGTGTTGATAGTATCCTTGGCTGCATTTAATGTAGCATTGAAATTACGTTGAATAAAGCACGACAACAATGAAGATCAAGAAGATTGAATGCTTGGAGTTTAATATGCACCAATTATAAATAAGCTGTAAGAAATTTGGATGAACCGGACTTAACACATGTTTCGACTATTCCTGCGTCCGAAACAAAGGCGCTTTCTTAATATTAAAAATAATAATCACCTTAGTTTGAGCTCATCCTTCTGACCCAATTCAGCTAATCAGTGGGATTTTCCTGATAACCGCACTGCAGCAAATGAATTTTTTTCGCTAATTACCAATAATTAACCCAAATAGGTTCTAGATGAAAAATTCACAATTAATTATGTTAACAGAAAGTTAATTAGTACTTAAACGTTTAGGATCCTATCACGCATATTTTGTGATTTAGTTCAATATAAAGACGAAAATTGTCATTTAGAATATAAAATTTCGTAGAATATCATTTTTGTTTTATATATTATAAAACGTCAAAATGCAAATAATGTCCAAATTTTTCTGTGGACGGACCACCAAAATTTTCCCGCGGTCAACCTGTTGGCGACCGCTGGTCTAGACCATGAAGAGATAAAAAGAGCGGAAAAGTAAATATATACATAAATTTCGTCATTGCATTACCGCTCCATCTACAATAATATAAGCAGAGATAACAAATAGAATAGAAAACGGATAAATTGGAAAAATCAGTAAACCACAATTGAATGATCGCATTTTATCGTATTTCAGCATAAATGCAATGTTATCAAAAAAACCTTAATTTTATAGCTGTATCCAATTTGCTGTAATTGCTTTTTTGAGATTAACTGTAATTAGTATGTTCTGGGAAATGTCAATAAGGCTACATGGAAATGTCCAAGCCAATAACTGTCATTAAATTTGCAGAAGATTTCTGCTGTGTATTTATGAGAAAAATGATTCTTTTAATCTTGTTCTATCCAAATTTAAAAAAGGCTGTGAGCGCAAAAAAATAAATAAAAAAAGTTCGTTAAATTAAAATATTTTAGTCAATATGAATAATTTAAGTATAAAATGCTTTGCAAACATTTGAAAAAAGGATTTAACTTGTTTTGTTTCTTGGCATTTGTTTTTAATCGGCTTATTGTCATTACAGGAAACTAATTACTAAAAACTAATCAAGGAATATATATGTTCATTATTCATCACTGTGCTAAACATTCTACAAGTGTTTTTCTCCATACAATTTCATATACGATGAACATAATTATAAATATTCTACAATTTTAATAAGAAGGAAATTAAACTTTTACACAGAATTGTATTAAACTGTTAAGAAAACTATAATTTTTACATGGATTTTCAATAGCACATTTACATCACTACAATTCAGGTTAAAAAAAGAAAAAAATACTGTGATTTTAGAGAAATTTAAAAAGTTCTCATATTTTTCCCCAATACGTACCGCAAAATTAAATCATATGCTGTGTTTCAGTATCTTTTATACGTATTAAAAGAGAAAAACCTTAAAGAAGTTCTGCTGCAACTAGTAAAATAATTCAATTCAAATTTAAAATATATATTTGTAACCCAAGGACAAACGAGGAAAAATTTTCATGCAAATTGATTATAAATAGGCTAACTTTGATTTAACGATAGCCGATTTAACAATACCTAGATATAATGATTTTTTACTGGTATGGATAGAGTTACGTTGACTCCAGTGTTTTATTTTCCCCGATTTAAATATAAATTTTGTTCATTAGCCTGTAGCTGCAGGTAGAATTCCAGTTAAAAAGCCAACTTCAATTGAGTGAACTCAGTTGTCGTGAATGCTGGTTTACAGTGTGTAAAGAATTTACTGCGTTTTGACGTCAACAATGATCTTGTCGATGCATTTGAAAAAATCGAAAAGGCAATGTTAAATGCCAACTCCCAAGAAAAACCAAAACAAACGTCAATCACGGATTTCTTTTCAACGCATCGGCACAGACGGCATAAAATTGGAGGTGAGGAATATAGAGGGCGAAGATCGGAAGGTGCTTGCCCTATTTTTTATTAGCCAAAATAAGGTACATGCAGGTAATTACAAATATACGTACCTTACACTATTTTTCCACATAGTCCCCACACCGGTTCAGACATTTGTCCCATCGCAGCACTAAATTTGAGATGCCCCTGTGGTAGAATTCGTCCGGCTGACTCTGGAACCACCGTCAGACTACTGTCGTGGCTTCATCGTTGCACGTGAATCGCTGTCCTGCCAGGAACTTCTTCAGCGGACCGAAAACGTGGAAATCACTAGGGGCGAGGTCCGGACTGTATGGTGGGTGGTCCAGACTCTCCCAGTGAAATGACCGGAGCTTGTCGGCGGTTCTGATTGCATACAGTCCGGACCTCGCCCCTAGTGATTTCCACGTTTTCGGTCCGCTGAAGAAGTTCCTGGCAGGACAGCGATTCACGTGCAACGATGAAGCCAAGACAGCAGTCCGACGGTGGTTCCACAGTCAGCCGGACGAATTCTACCACAGGGGCATCTCAAATTTAGTGCTGCGATGGGACAAATGTCTGAACCGGTGTGGGGGAAAAATAGTGTAAGGCACGTAGAATAGTACGTATATTTGTAATTACCTGTATGTACCTTATTTTGGTTAATAAAAAATAGGGGCAAAGACTTTCTGATTCGCCCTCGTACGTATACATAATTAATCAACCTTTGTTGACCGTAGGCTAAAGCAAAATTTCCGTTTGCATTACCAAAGAATGGGACAGTGTATCAACTCGTTTTTTTTATATATATTGAAAGTAGTAAAAACCTCTTTTAAATAAGAATGTCCTTTTCAGAAGCGTATAATAGAATCCAGTTTTATAGTTAAATATATCATCAGCTGGAACACCATTAACTCCTTATTTTAATTTATCCAAATAATATAACAATTATATTATCTAGCTATGTCTAGCTTTGAGCCAGTTCAAAGTTATATTCTAAATAATGAAAATGATTGTACCTCTGTTTTTTTCTGTGCTTCTGTTTTTACCAAAGTTTAGTAATTAAATAACAATGAAACACTGACATATTCAGAAGCTTTAGGAAACAATATATCCAATGAAGGAGTAAATTGGTACTTATTGGATGCAATTCATTGTATTAACTGCAACATAGCATCCAAATGGAGTTTGTAAATAGCACTTTAAAGGAACAAATGTGTGACTAAATTGCCTGTGCTTTGTTTTGTCAATTTATCTTCTAAAATGCAAAGCCGAAAACTTGCTTCAAAGTCTTGCAATCACAGTGCAGCAGTGGACCACGCGCAGCTCTCTAAATCCAAAGATATTGTAAATAAGGAGTGGGGGGAATCCAATAGCCATTTGTTTCAGAATTACCATAAAATATTTTTTTATATCATTTATAAAAACTATTAAATGAACTTTTATGATTTTTCTATTTTTACATGATGAGAGCATTTCAAATATTATATCATATATTAATTATCATTTATTTATATTTATTGCAGGGTATCCCATATGCAAAACCGCCCGTTGGACACCTCAGATGGAAGAAACCTGTACCGCTATGGGCAGACAGACATTGGTGTTCTCAGAAACCTCGACAGAGAGCACATAAGTATTCGGTACCTTGCTATCAACTCAATCCTTCCACCAAGAAGTTTACTGGTAAAGAAGACTGTCTTTTCCTCAACGTATGGACACCACGTTTGGATGCCTCGGTAATGGAAATGTTGCCCCTTTTTATTCGTTAGTTTAACTATGTACTGATACATAGGATGAAAACACTTATGCTGAAAAAGAGGAAACAATATCACAATAGGCTCTCAAGTAAAATGAGAATCATATTTATATAAAAAAAAGATTACAGCTTAAGAAGATAGCGTTTTAAAAGACAAAACTATTGGATTGGGCTGCATTTGGGCATTTTCAGAATTAGTTTAAAAAGAAAAAGAGGGGAATTAAAGCAAACTATCCTCAACTGATCCCATTTTAATTGACCGCTGCTTAAAGAGACTGTCTTCGTTCACTCCGTTTCTTTCATTTTTTTCTTCATTACTTTTAAAACAGTGCTATAAAATTTTGCTGCTGAAAGTCTCGTCTTGTTTAAATAATAATATCGTAGAACTTACTAAAGTGATTACTATTGGCGCACGGCTGAAATGGTCACAATAGACAAGTGGTCGCTATGCATGACAAATTTTGATCTAGGCATTATTAAATCTCTACCATTTCTCTCATATAAAAAGTGACCAGTTTTCCAAGGTGGCCACTTTACCAGGTTCCACCGTGTTATTATTTTAAAATCAATTAATTCAAAAAGTTTGCATTTTAATACTTCAACTTTATAACTTGTTTTCTATGAATATTGGAAATTTCAGATTTACTAACCCGATCATTAACCGGTAAGAGTTCTGATCCCATCCTAATCGACAGAGGTGGAGATCTTTGTATTTTATTATTGAAGTTATTCGATGGATCTGAATTTATTTTACAGACATATGAAGTCAAACATTACTCGTAGCATTTGACTTTTCTTTCAATTCAAATTTATGTACCGAATTCAATAATTTTAGCCAAATCCTTCAGCCTAATTTTCACTGTGCAACCAATATATGGCAAGGTCATACCATATAAACGCAAATAATTCAAATGCCTCAAAGTTTTCAGAAAATCTTCGAAATGCACTGGATTTCTTAAAAGTTAAACAGTGCAGTTGGGTACTTTAAAGAAGTAAACAATGCAACCAAGGCCATGCCAGATATGCACTAGAAATTGCTGACATGTTTTTATACCTCTTGCTATATATGTTCACTATGTTTAGAAACTTTGTACCCTTGCTTGAACTGCTGTATGTCCTTTGGTTTTACGTTTCATTTCTATAGATATAAATATGACAATGCATATGATCTACATTGACTTTTACAAAATATGTTTAGTTATTTTTCACCTACCTTCACTAAGTTCTCTAACTAGAACTGGAGTCTGATTGTTCTGCTGTCGGACAGTGGAAAATAGTTGTCAGCAGTTCGCTGACAACCATTCTGGACCATATTAGAATATTAGCATCACTCCGGCCGACAGCAGCAGTCAACTATCAGCAGTCACCTACCCGAAAAGCGATTGCCTCCCAATTTGCTTAAATTTAAGGATCGAAAAGGATAAGGTGTTTTGAATAATAAACCATATACTCTTTATAATTAGATGTCATAATAATTCAGAAAAGCAACACTTTTCCGTTTGTCTTACCCTGAATTTTCATGAAAAATTTTCCATATATCTCCCTTTTATCGTCAAATAATACAGTGAGATGGAAAATATTTAAGTAATTAAAAATATAAACGTAATTTGAAGATCACTTACACAGTACGGTTTCATTACGATATGAAATATGAATTTTTGATTTAAAAGGAGAATAGTTGATAAGAAATGAGAAAAATTGATATGAAATTGGGAACTGATATGAAATGATGATATTTGATATAAAATGGGGGAACTGATACGAAATGAAGGAGTTGATACAAAATGAGGGAACTGATACAAAGTGGAAATCTTTGATATTAAATTGGAATCGTCGATATGAGATGAGGAAACAGATATGTAATGGGAATTTTTTATTTAAAGTTGGAGTCTTCAATATAGGTATAATTCTTTAATATGAGCTGGAAATCAATAATACTTTCTTCTGATTCACTCACTAGAATTTTTATACTCCTCGGGGTATCCCTATTTCTGAAACGAAAGGAATTTCTGAAAATACCAGATTCATTGCAGTTCCTTTTAAATCAGTAATCCATCATGGGGAAAAGATCGTGCATTTGAAATTCGCTGCTTTGAACGTTTCCAAATCATTGCCACGTACCTTACTTGCTTCCTCATTCATCATCCGACTGTGTAACTTTCCCGAATTTGTAGCAAAAGAATTTCTCCCATTTGATCACCTGAAAAGATCAATTTCCCAAACTTTGAAAATTTGCCATGGTTGAAATATCTAACGTGATTTAATTAGCATTCTTAAGTTCTATTTGGCCAAATAACGAAAGTGTATTTTCAGTACTTTATAACTGTATTATGAAAGGACAAAATAACACCATATAAATGAGTAATAAATTAGATATCCTTACTAGAATGTCGATTTCAATTACTTACGTTTATTTCAAGCAATAAAATTGTTGAGCTTCTCAATCAGAACTTGTATAATCCCTTTTCTAAGCATGTTTATGAGTTACGAATTTCCATCGTAGATCTTTTCTGAAGATTGTGAAGGATTGATGGCAAAATATTGACTTAACAGCTTTGCTCTTTTTGTGATTTTATTTCTCAAAACCTTGTGAAACAAATCACAAATAGAAATAAACTGAAATATCGTTAAAACATCACGATTACAAAAGCACCTACACGTCATCATTTAAGAACTTGAATAAATTAAATACAATTAACGATATTCCATTAAAGGGTAACGTAAGTTAAAAATACTCGTTTGACGCCCTGATTCCTGTTGTCACAATAGGAATCAGTGTGTCAAATTAACTCAGTAGTTAATTGAGATTCATTAATTGAGATCAGGGTGTCATATTAACTCAGTAGTTAATTGAGATTCATTAATTGAGATCAGGGTGTCATATTAACTCAGTAGTTAATTGAGATTCGTTTGCTTTAAACCTCGCTTGATTTCAATAAATGATAGTTTATTAAAAGCCTAAGTAATATCCAACGATTATATAAATCTACATAATTATATGACATACATGACTTTATAATCATCAATAACGTTTATATGAAAGCTTTTAATTGCAAAGCAGTGCCTAAATAGGAATTCGGAAAAGCTGGGAGGACGAACATGTGAAGAATAGCGACGCACTGTTCTGATAAAAGAACATCATCCTTTTGCATGCACACAGTCTGTTGAAACTGGCTTTCTGTAAAAGCGCCAATACTACTATAAGCACGCCAAATTTATGATGAAGTTTCCCAAACCGATGGAACAAAGCCTTTGCTAGAGCATTTTCTTTCGTCTTTTACAAACATGACAAGGTACCAACTTTGCATGTCAAACGAAATTCGACTTCTTTTCATTCGAAACAGACTTTCGGAGCGGCTGCGACCGTAAATCCATTGGTCGGGGCCAAATTTGAACCAACCAATGAATGCATTTTTTTTATCCTGTTTCTAGGAAATGTTTGTTTCAAGGGAAATAAAACAGGAATATTTGAACCCGAATGATTCTCTATGCAGCCATTTGTAATCCAAGTGAATTGTTTTTCTCCCATTTATTTGAATTTCGGAAAAGACGAGAATAGCAAATGCATTTTCGAACACAAAAATGTGTTTATAGTTGGCCTGTTCCCATTTCCAAATATCAGGACAAAAACGATTGTTTATTGTATAGATTAAAATCTGCATATTTTGTTTCATTCGCAGGTCTCTGGAAGTCGAGTTTTATATTTTAGGGAACCGATATTATTAAATTCTTAACAGCAGTGCTTCGCAGTAGGCTATATTAATTATTTTAAACGCTGTTCATACCACTATACAATAATTCATCCCACTACTATATAATAATTCAAATACATCAACCATATATTATTTCAGTTTGGGTGGCGTTTCTTTTATAAAATACGTATTTATATAAGTATTACTTCTCTGGTTAATGATGTTAGTGAAGAATTGTTTCGTTGGAATGCATTAGAATTTATTCAAAGTATACGCCCCTTATTGATTCTTGTTTCTGTTTTATTGACTTTCATCTTAAAGAAAATATCCCCAAGAAAATATACGTATAATATTAATACATAAGAGCCTTGAAAAAGCTGGATGGTTAGTATTCATTCACACATGCAGCTATGTACACACTACAGGCCATACCATTGCAACGCCAAGGTGAATACCTCTGATTGGTTCAAAATTAACAAGATTGGAACCATGAATGAACATATAATTCATTAAATGGTTATCGATAAGTACAACGAAGTTTTATTCGTGAATTTTCCTCCCTTGTAATATGAACTATATATTCAATATATGTGGCTTTGATATTTTCGTCTTTCTGAGTGTTTGTGATTTACAGCATAATGATAGCTGAAGTAATACTGCGCTAGAAACAAATTTTCTGTGAAATTCGAACCCCTTTTACCCAAAGAACTAATCTCTGGGCTATCGTGGACAGTGAATATTACACTTTCTAACGTACATTGGCATCGATTCTAAGTTAAAGATACAAGAACGAACGCGTTACCACTGCAACATTATACGGGGTCTACTTTAGTAAGCTACTTTAATGGCCAATAGTGCATAATACCATGAAGTGACATTGAGAATTAGAGGTTGCAGAAGTTACGTAAGTTCTCTGTAACTGCATGGATGGATAGCTTGGAAAGAAGCTCATCTGCGATACTTGAAGAAAATAGTATCAAAATTCTGAACTACAGGTATCGTCATTTGGCTGCTGCTATCAGCCACAAAGATGGTCCAACACGCTATTGACACGTTCATGTGAGAAATAAGTGATGAATTCAAAGACACTCTATGGCTTCGTAATTTCAGAGGCCTGCATGAGCCTTTCTCTTTAGGCTCATTTTACTAATCCATGAAGTAACAAATAATTATTTTTATCATCAGTGGCCTTTATTTAATAGAAAAGATCATAGAAACGACTTGGATGACGGAACATAGGTTTTAAGAAGAGAACCATCAGCTACAAAGATTGAGAAAGGTAGAACAAACCAGCAATGATATAATAGGCAGAGCAAGGATGGAACAATAGAAGCCAATGCTCTTAAGCATGTGGTTGTCTTTGTTCCGATATTCAGCGATGCTCTAGGCTAGAAGCAATGGAAAGCTCCGACGTCATGTCAATGGCTCCCAATAAAGAAACGGCGAGGACGGAGAAAGGAAAAGAATGACAACGGAAAGTTTTCCTAATGATGTCCTATACCTGATTTAATTTAGAAGGGGATATATTTTTGTAGTACATACAGGAAACATTTATATTTTTAATAATGTAAAGTATATTCTTACTTGCTTTTCAATGAAAAAAATCACCCATTCAACCAAAATACTTTTAGCGTGGATGTTAGTTTTGTAGCAATACTTGATTACCATCGCTTAGCATTGAAATTTTCTAGTTCCAGAAGACCTAACCATCTGGCAAAATTCGGTTAAACAAAAAACTATTCCAAGGATTCAGTTCAGCGATATTTTTAAAAATCTAATTTAGTAACTTGCCTGAAAAGAAAACATCCATAAACGAATAGTTGAAACGACAATTAAAATTCAGACGTTACTGTGAAAATATCCCCTGAGGTAACATACGTTCGATAGATTATTAATTAATTACTACTGAACGTGAACAGATTATACTGTTTGATTTTGTTTTTCAGAGATAATTTTCATGAACATCTTTCCTCACATCATTTTATATAACTCACAGTAAAACATCCTTCAATAAATATTACTAAAATTGCCATTATTAATAAATTAATGCAATATAACTATATATATTTTTTGCAATAACCGTTTATAGATTTATTCACCCTTTTATCTAACTTCATACTGTGGTGCAGAAATTATTTTTTGACAACTTTATTAAATCGTTATAATAACCTTTAAAAATTAGCGATCAAGGCTGATATTCGAGGCTGATGATCAAGGCATGTCTAACATGCCGTCAGAACCATATAATAATAATTATATCATTGTAACAATTGTTGGCTATGTTAAAAATATTAAATGTATTGGAGATTAATTCAGAACATAGTATTTATCGATGTCATTAATGATATTTGATATGGTTTGTTAGTTACCATTATCGTAGTATGCTAATAAATTTTGATATACAGGTATAAGCAGGGCTTGACGAATCAAGGCGAACTGTATTTGCCAAATAAGGACGCTATTCACCCTTCTTAATAAGAAAGCTTGGGAACCTAGTAGGAGAGGGAAATTTCCTACCCATCAATTTCAAAAATCTAATCCTCAATGGAAATCAGGCGCACGGATTAATCGACCCCTGCATATAAGTGCATGTAAATTTTTACACTGAACGAACTAACCTGTATACCTGCGTATTGACATGGAGTGTGCGTAATCTTGGTGAAAATTGTGTATGGAAAAATAATCCGCGTAAATTTGAACTAAATAAAATTTTGTCTTTATTGATAAATCGAATACTTTAGATGACAATTAGATTATTTAGTGTATTCTTAATACAATCGCATCTCTAATTTTTTTTAGAATTGGATTTACTGGAAAGAAGAAAATTTTAATCCTTACGTCCTTGCAAAATTTTTTATTGGGATTTATAATGGAAATTCATATTTAGCTCCTCTTAAACTTCTTTGTATATTTTTATCACGTGCATACGTTTGGTTATTTGATTGTTCATGGGAATGAATAAATAGTTAATGAAAAGATTTTATGCATATATTTGATAATTTACATTAAAATAATATTGAAGTTCACAACAGTCATAGTGGCTTAGAAAGACTTTAACTATATACGACGAATTCTTAGCTATTCATGGCATTGCTGATTTTTTTCAAAGTATATTAAAACCTCCATAACGGGCATTTTCGAACAGCGGAAATTTTCCAATTTTTCCAAATCCAATATTCATTATGACCTCACCCTCCCAAATAATGGACAGATTCTCGTCCCGAAGTATCCGTTATTCAGGATTTTACTGTGTTAGTGGTAATTAGATTAGAAGATGTAACATTGATTTAACACTTATTCTTTCCTTTATTTCCCCAATAGTCCATTTAGTTTAGTTTATTTTTCTGGACGCTTTCTTGGACTAACACGGAACCTTCTCCCCAGGCAGGTTTGGAGGTAATGGTATGGATACACGGTGGATTTCTACACTTCGGTAGCGGCCACGATGTTGGACTTTGTCCCTCTGGTAGAGTGGCAAAGGACATGAACATGGTCTTTGTGTCCTTCAATTATCGCCTTCATGCCTTGGGATTCATGGCTTTGGACTTGTTGGTGGACAATCCGGCGGACACACTTGGCAATTATGGACTGTGGGACCAAACAGTTGCTCTTCAGTGGGTGGCAAAGAACATCAGAATCTTTGGAGGAGACCCATCAAAGGTAATCTAATGTTATGCATTAGCTAAATCATATCAACTGATTTAAATACCATTAACTTTGAAGCACACAGATAATATGGCTTCTATAATTGGCCATTACTCACGCAGCTGTAGATCGAAATACTAATAGTAAATGCCGCTAATGTTTATGTAACTTGCAAATTTAAGCTCTACCACACACTTCAAGAGGAATCTTTATAATGTTGAAATAGTTTGGCGTATATTAAGTGCATAGCTATTTTATAAACTCTTGTGTATTAAACGCTATAACAAATTCCTTTATTACTAAAAATAAAAAAAAAATGCGTTATATAGAATTTGTCATGATAAAAAAGTTTGCAAAAATTTTTTAGAGTTGTAATTAATAATTTGCAGTTCGGAAGTAGAAATTTGAATTATGACGAAAATATAAATAAAGTTTTTAGGAATGTTTGAAATATAGCGTATTATAGGAAACGTAAGGGAATTTATAAAAGTGACTATTCATTTTTACTTGGATTTTTGGCTATTTTAGTGTTTTTACCTCTATATTTTTAGTATATTTGTCTTGTTTTAAGTTTTATTTAATCTTTCTATACTTCTATATTTTATTCGCAATTTTTATATTACATATTTACTTTATCGTTTAGTTTCCATATAAAAATAAATCGAGAGCTCGAAGGCACCATTTTTAACTTTGACAATGCGAAATTTCCCAATATATTCTGAATATTTTTTAATTTTTTCGAAAAAACAATTTATTATGATTAAAATCAATAAAAATATAATTAAAATATTACCATATACATTCAAAACTCTGAGCAAACACTTTTATATATTTATTATTAAAAAATTACGTCTTCGTCTCATTCCATACTACATTCGCTGTATGATCCAACAGTTTATTTGTTTCATTTATTCTAATATTGAATATGTGATGATTTATTATAAAAATCTAGTGTTGTCTTTTCATCAAAAATGTTTCCCTTACGCAAGTTTAAATTAAAAAGAAAATTTCAGTACTTTCTTTCAAAGAATTTTTCATTATTTTTAATAAAATGACGTTTTTGTTTGTTTGTTTTTTGGTTTTACGGCTCAAAGACTACAGTGGTCATGCTGCGCCGGGACCTACTGTTTTCCGAGGAATCCGAACCTCTTAAGGCCTAGGGAACCAAACCCCGGACTACAGTGAGCAGTGCGATCTTTATGAGATCTCTGAGTAAGCGTTCTTTTTGCACTGCTGGGAGTCGAACCCGGATTAGCCGCGCAATAGGAGAACGCGTTACCACACTGCGCCACCGCAGGTCAAAATGACGTTTTTACTTTGACAGAGAAATAAATTTAAAATTTTAATCAGTTTTGCTATTTTCTTTAATCGAAAACTGGAAACTTGTTTCCGTCTATAAGAAAGTCCTATATATTTTTAATCTGCTCTTGTCCAGCTTTTATTCCGCATTGAACTTTTATGAAGAAAAATGAAATCTGATAATAAAATTGAACATACCTAAAGGAAACTATGGCTTCCCAACTTACTTTACAATCAAATGAAGACCAAATTTGTTTATATATTTCATATAATAATAATTATGAAACATAAATAATTAAAAAACACAACACAACCAGTAAGCGCATTTTGTTTTTGTATGTTTTGGGTATATATAGGGAGTGTATAAAATCATTGTATACATTTCTATGTTAAAAACTTCTGAAATAAAAATAGTAAAATTAAAATGTCGGAAACATTATATAGTTTGAACATTATAGTTTTATATATATTATGAAGTTAAAAGTTAAAATTATTCTACCTGTCCTTCATCATAATCAAAAGAATTTAAGGTACGTTTCTCACATTTAACTAGTACTTACAAATAATAAAAATATCTTATGCAAACTGAGTTACTCTGGTTTTAATCTGTCAAGCAGATCCAAATTATTTGAAGAATCAAAAACAGAGGTCAATCCAACTTTTAACATTTTACAAAAACATTTCAATGAAAATTTGTGAGTCAGTTTTTGGATACGTACAAATTCATTTTTAGTAACAAAAAGTTTTATTTTCTGGATAAAAATTTATCAAACACTTTTTCTCTGAAAATAAATCCTTTTAAGCATTTTATTTGTTAAAAAACTCCAGCCTCAACATCCGAGAAGAGGCTATAGACCACATCTCGCCGCACATCGCCACTCCGAACGTAACATTTATTCGTAATTTTATTTTCTCTAGGAAACTTAACCTGTTCTCTAAAGAGCGCTAAACCAAATTTAACCCAGTAGCTACGCAGTACCAAAACCGTAATTAATTAATTAATATTAGTGCTATCCCTGGCCGCGACAGATGGCGTCATCTTGCATGACATAAAGTCAAATACCGTCGAAAGTTCCCAAATTAATACCTCTACTGAACGCCTCGGAGTTTTTTTGCAACATAAAACCAGCAATGTAAATCATAATGAACAACATAATCAGCAGTATCAGAATTATTGCTCAAATTTGTGACGTTGAGCGACATTTCTTATATTCGCACACAGCGATACGAATATTGCTAACAACAGTTCTAACAATTTTGTACACTCGTTGCACCCGACTTTACAATCATATATTTGATCGCACTTGGTTTGGTTTGCTTTTTGGTTTTACGGCTCAAAGACTACAGTGGTCATGCTGCGCCGGGACCTACTGTTTTCCGAGGAATCCGAACCTCTTAAGGCCTAGGGAACCAAACCCCGGACTACAGTGAGCAGTGCGAGATCGCACTTGGAAATTTGACTTCTTCAGCACGAAATTCATTACGAAACTCCAAGCGGAAAGTTTCTCAAAGTACTTTTTAATTTCATCCAATTCCAACATTGGCATTACAGTAGAGCCTTTTTAAACCGAACACACCCTAATCCGAAAATCCCTTTAATCCCATATTTTTTCAGTCGACTGGATGTATTTTTCAACGGTGGCCAACTGATAACACATAAACCAACAGCACAATGTGGGGTTCCTGATTAAATGAAATTTCCCATAAAGTTAGAGAAAATTTTCTGCTGTCCATTGTCTTCTATGCCTAGGCACCAAAACACACATACACACACACATAAAACAAGCAACTTTAAATAATAATACAGCAACAATATACTTTACAACAGTAACTTTATAATAAAGATTTCAGTTAATCCGGGTTTGTAAATGTGAATAAGTATCAGCTCCAATTAGTTCAGATTAACGAGATTTTACTGTTTCAATTTCAATTGTAATGAATTAACTAAATACCTTCACGAAACGCTTGCTCGGTTATTCCAATCTCATCTGATTTTATTTCTTCGTTTCATCGTATAGCTAATTTATTTTTTAAATTATAATTTTAATTTATTTTGATATTAAAAGCATGTATACCGTCTCACCTTGCCTGACGCGGAATGGCCACTTTTATCTTTGCGCCATAAAAATAAAACCAACCATCCAAACTCTAGCTTAAACATAATTTAGTCATGTAAAGGAACATAGGAAACGGAAACTTTAAGAAAAAAAATTGTGCGGGAAATAATAATTCATTCGTTGTAACGAAATCATTCTTACTTAAAACTGCCTTTAATTATCTATCAGCGATTTAACTTTACATTTATTAACCAGTAATGTATGTTACATAAACTCATGTTTGTAAAAATTGCAATACCATGAAGGAATCACGTGATTGAGCTGAAACTTTCAGGAAATGCAAATTAGGGTATGCTATTCAAATGATTAGAATTTCAGAGTCATCACGCATGCGTGGGCTGAGCAGCGCCCTCTGAACTGCTGATGGATCCGTATAAATAGAGGGCTGTAGCGGGGCGTGTATGTTTATCTGCTAGTAGTAAACGTTACATGAGACGTCACTATGCCTCTACGACGAAAGAGGGCGACATTTCAGCAAGTTACGGAGTTTGAACGGGGACGAATGATCGGCTTTCGTGAAGGAGGGTTTTCTTATCGTGCAATAGCAGCTCGTATGGGGCGTAACAGCAGCACAGTGATGCGAGTGTGGAAGCAGTGGGTTCAAGAGAACCAGACAACTCGGAAATCCGGGAGTGGACGCCGAAAGGTGACGTCAGCACGGGATGATAGACACCTGGTCCGCATGGCGGTGACGGACCGTTTTGCTTCATCTGGACAGTTGGCAGAACGTTGGTGCACTGCTACAGGTGTATCATTGTGTGCTTCATCAATTCGTCGGCGTCTACTGCACCGTGGACTGCGTGCAAGAGTTCCTTTATACAGGATCCCCTGACGCAAAACCATCCGCACCTGCGGCTACAATGGGCTCATGGACATAGAGACTGGCGTGCTGATTGGCAACAAGTGGTGTTTTCTGATGAATCCCGCTTTAATTTGGGGTACAGTGATGGCCGCATCCGTGTTAGACGCTATACCGGTGAACGCCACCTTCCGGAGTGCGTTATCCAACGTCATAGTGGACGAACCCCCAGCGTTATGGTCTGGGGTGCGATTGCGTATCATGGACGATCTCAGCTGCTACGAATTGTGGGTAATCTTAACAGCAACCGGTACATCAATGAAGTTCTGGAGCCCGAAGTTGTTCCCTTCCTTCAAGGCATTCCCGGAGCTGTATTTCAACAGGACAATGCCCGCCCACATATTGCCAGGAATGTTCAAGACTTCTTTTCATCACAACAGATACACCTTCTTCCTTGGCCTGCCTATTCGCCGGATATGTCGCCGATCTATAATCCTTTCTCCTTCTTCATTTCTCTCTCCTACGTTCCACTTTCCAAATATTTTTCTTTCCTCTCTTTTACTTTTTCTCACATGTCCATTTAAATCATCCCCAATAAACACTCTCTCATTTCCAGGTGTTTCCATTTTCACTTGATCTGGATTCTCCCAAAAGACGTCTTTTTCTTCCTCTTTGCGTCCCGTCTGAGGAGCCTATGCGCAAATTATTCTGGTTAGGTTTCCTCTTATTTCTAATTTAATGCACATAATCCATCCTGTCACTCTTTCTGTTGACCTCAAAAACTTCGTTCTTTAATTCCTTGGATACCACAATACCTACACCATTTCTCCCTCTCACATTGGTTCCACTGTAAAACATCTTATATCCTTCACCAAGTTCTTTAGCTTTGCTTCCTTTCCACCTAGTTTCTTGTAGGCACAAGATCTTTACTTTTCTTCTTTGCACCACGTCCACTATTTCCCTACTTCTCCCATTCATCGTACCAATGTTTAATGTGCCTATTCTTGCTACCGACACTCTCTTCCTCTTTCGCTGGACTAGCTTCTTTAGCCGACCTCGTCCTTGGTTCGGTAGCCCTTGCCCACTTCTCACAGATGTCGGGCTACATGTCTGCGCGTCGCTTACAGGGTACGCCTTAGCCTTGGTATAGCTTCCATTCTTCATATTTCCATTTGGTTTTGGCATGATATTTTTACGACCGGATGCCTTTCTTGACGTCAACCCTCCTCATTTATCCGGGCTTTGGACCGGCACCTATTGAGGTTGGCTTGCCCCCTTCGGTGGCTGAGTTAATAGATTCAAAGTAATACCCAGAAAAATCAAACAACTAACAAACTTAACTTGGACTCCACTGAGCCTCTCGAACATACTGGTTCCATGGTCTATTTATTACTATTTTGCATTAAGCTATCACTACTCGAAATCACCAGGTATTCCTGGTCTGCCGCTGCTGCCTTTAGCATTGCCTCTTAGCCCTTTTCATAGTACGTTATGGTCAGCATAAGAACACCCTCGTGACGTCACCCTGACCAGCGGCGGCTTCCCAGGTAAATTAGGCATAGTCAACGGCCAAGTTTATTCAGAATTGAGATCGTAGGTACATGTTATCCCAGAATCTGAATTAAAAAAAAAAGCAGATACTAATTTTTCTGACTATTTGTATATCTTCATTGGTATCTCCTTTTTTTGTAAAGCAAACTAGTTAAGCATGAACAAACGTTTTTTAGCGGAAAATTTGTTATTTACGTTTTCAGAGAAAATTGCTAACAAAACTCCACAACTTTCAAAATGGGCATCGAACGTAAAACTTTGGCTGTGACGTAAGAAACTAATATAACTTCTGTGAATAAAATTTTTATAAAAGCATACCGTGAAAACCAACGAGGTGCATTGTCAAACCTAGATTCCATTTGCAAAGATAAAAATTTTAATCAAGAGACATAGAGAATGTGTGTGTGTGTGTGAGTGAGGGAGAGAGATAGAGAGAGAGAGTTTGAGCAAATTATCAAGTTAAAACAACTTTTATATTAAAAAGTGGATTCAAGCATGCAGATACAAGTTTTCAGAACTATCTTTGTAAATGGAAAAAAAGTCTGTATTAGAAGATTAGTTGGTGGAACAACAAGTTTAATTTCAGTTGAAAACATTTAATCTAGGAAAAGCGAGCATGGGATTTTCAAGAATATCAAAGGTTCAGACTTTCTTATCATTTGGAGTTTCTTCGTTTTACCTACGTCAAGGCAAATAATTATAAGACAAGTTATTCATCTTACTTGGCCTGCATTATTAACTATGAACGATATAGGAAAAAATACGATGGAGCATCTCTTATTGATGAGCAATTCAAATATCCCGATGTAATATTTAATTATCCATTA
Organism: Dysdera silvatica; assembly: GCA_006491805.2. Lineage (NCBI taxonomy): Eukaryota > Metazoa > Arthropoda > Arachnida > Araneae > Dysderidae > Dysdera > Dysdera silvatica. The sequence goes on along the minus strand of QLNU02015003.1, from coordinate 71,138,388 downwards.
AACGAAGTATCAGCAAAGTCTAAAACGAACGTGCTTGGAAAATACAACTCCTTATTGTCAATTTTAGTAGAATAATATGGCTCTTCTATTTCTTTAGTCAATAAATTGCACTTTTTAATGTAAAGAATATGTATATGTATAACATCTATTTAATTATATATCTCATTACATGTATAATTATATTTGAGATCCTATAATTTTACCTTCTAACCTTTTAATTGAAGTGCACTAAATTTCATATAAATTTTAACTTATAAGTTATTACATTAACTTATTGTTATAAACTGGCGTCTGCTGTATATCTATGAGTAACTCTAGATATTTCGCTTTCTCTCTCTCTCTCGGATGGTTTTTGTTTTTTTTCGTTTTTTTCAAAATAGAAACTTTAGTTTTCAAATTCACCTCAGAGTCTAAGACAGCTTTTTGTTTCGGGTACAAAGAAATTGCATTTTGAAAATCAATGTTTGCCATTTCCAGTTAAGAACTTTCGAGTTTTCAGCAATATGGAACAATTTTCGATATCTGCAAAATCTTAGCAAAACCGAAATTGAAGGCAACTGGATTTGTACAAATAAATCGATTCCCATTTGTCTTTCTTCTCACATCAATAACGAAACACAGCAATGCAGAACACATGACATCTGTAATAGTTTTCTTCGTAAGAATTGTTTGCTGAGTTATCTTAGTCATCGACTTTCTTGAAGCTGAGGTCACTATTATTTAAATATTTATTACTATTCATTTGTAACAAGTTTCAGTTACATTTGTGAGCTTTCACAATTGAAATAATTACTACGTGTTCACTTTGCAGGCTTCTTTGACTGTTGCCACTGGGAATTCCGAGAAACGCAAACTTAATAATTGCAGTTTCTAAACTTGGCAACTTGCCAAATTGTGTCCTTTCCGTATCTGGTAGCATATTTTGTATAATTATAACTTCACTTTTTGTATTCGGCAACGGTATTTATAACTCCATTTCGAATTCTAAAATAATAATCAGTCTTCAACTTCCATCAAAATCTACACATGACTCATTGGAGACTCCGCCAAAATGGCGCACTAAATTTCTTTAGCTACCTATTCGAACTGATTTATTTATTAGCGAATTAATGTAATCTGAACATTCAAAGCATTAATAAATATATTTCAACTGGCTGGAATTATTGCATTTCCACAATACTTATATCTTCACGTTGTGGCAATTTAACGATATTTCTGAGTGTAACATTATTTTTTCATTAACGATTACTCTAAATCCTTAATCGATAGTACCTCTAATCGTACTTTAAGCATTTGTTCTATAAGTAAGATAATGATAGATTATCGGGGCGTATATCGATTGAAAATTTTCTATTTCTCCTGCAATGGCGGTGTTTCCCTTTGTGCTCTTTTATTGTGTTTCACAGCACCTGAGCTCAATGAAATATTAATATTTCGTTATGTATTATGTATCAATATTATGGATGTATATTTCATGTCGGGTGTGGAGAATCTTAGTAGTGAAATCCAGTAAGCGTAAAATCTTGATGTAACGAAGTAAAATACATTGATGATGAACGTATATATATATATATATATACGTTCATCTTATCATCAAAGCTACGTTCTATATCGTTGATATATATTTTTTTTTACATTTTATAAACAAAGGTAGCTTCCTTAAACTAGCATTTAAATTAGTAAGCACAAAACTTTAATAAAATGTGCGCACGAATGTACGTTTTATAATTATATGCCACTTTACTAGGATCGAATTAAACAACAATTATCAATTTCAATCAAATACATATATAGGTAGTACCTATAATAGGTACCACGAATGAAGAGTTAACTTAGGAGAAAGAATCCCCTAAAGCATATGCGATCAAAGTAATATTCATTTAAATTCACACTCACGTTCCATTTTATAAATGTGTTATATATAGACTATACACTATCAGCAAATAATTTAAAATGACAGAAACAATTTAATAGTGGAAAAATCTTCAATGAAGAGATTTATTCATTCTATAAATTATCTTTCATAACAAGGTCAATCCTTTACTTATGAATATGTTAGTATATTTGATTTAGAGATGTGGAATAAATGAGTAAATGACGTAAAAGTATTGAATGACTTTAGTCACTGAAAAACTGAATTCAACTAAAATTATGTTGACCAATTATTATGAACCAACATTATAGGCTCAGTAATAATTGTTAAACAAAATAGCTGACGTTTCAGGCAAATTTGGCTGTTCGTTATCAGAAATATCTGTGTATTGTTCCAATAAATTTGATGTAGTTCACACCATATACCTGTATTCTTGACAAGGGATAGCCAAATCCGTCTGAAATATCTGCTGAAACTACATTCAGCCAGTATTAGAGGTCTATAATGTTAGATTCATAATTATAATTTACTTCGCGTAATGTCATGGTATGCTATTCAGTGGCGGATATTTAAGTAGGCACTAAAGGCACAAGCCTGGGGGCGGCATTTGGTGGAGACAGCAGCTGAAAACCCAAAAATGAATTATAAGTTGTTATATATAATCGTTACTTAAAATACTTACCAGTAATTAATTTATTATAATTTTGTTTGGTTAATATAATAACTACTTGGATGATCACCGTCGCATATATAAAGTTAGAAGCATGATGTATGTTATCGTTTTCTTCCTTTTTCTTATGTATTATTTTCTTCGTAATGAAGAAAAGAATTATTGTAAAGCCTTTGCCTAACAGCGACGTTTTCCGAAATCCGCCATTATTTCTTTTATAGGATTTTTCTTAAATTTACAGTGCAAAACTGCCGGATTCTAAAGATCGAATTTGAATTAAGGAAAAAAAAAAGAGTTTTTCGGATTCAGTTTTTTAATGAAAGATAATTACTGAGTGGGTTCCAAACATACAAAAAAAAGTGCAATATCATATCTATGTTTTATGATAATGTTACGCCGTATTCGTATACATGACGGTATCAAAACTAAATCAACATCCACGAAACGGTAATCTCTCGATATTTGAATATCATGCAATTAGCGAAAATACGCGATAATCAAAATCTAATTACATCTTTCTCATAGAAAAGCATTTTCCCTCAGAAACTTGTTAACTTACAACAGTATCTGAATTCATAAATTTTAATTCTGTTATTAATGCGTGCATTCCCCTATTTAACGAAATTAGTGTCCATGAAGCAAGTGTCCATGAAGCAATTCCCCTGCTCTCAATTAACTAAAATGTTTCATTTAATACATCACCCTCACTTCATTTTAATACGCAGAAAAATTGCTTTGTGAATGAGAAACCCCTTGTGAATATTTATTAATGTAATATTTCCAATTATACTGCTGCATATATTTATTAAATGGAGATTATATATTCTCTATATGCCACAAAGATTTAGTGGCTGCAATCGAATTATAATTTGGTGGAAAGAAGTAGGTATAACGGAATTTATTCCAGCTATCATTAGCCAGAAGGTGCCGAATGAAATCAATAACCCTTTTTCATTTCATAAAAATTGTTTGAACACGCACAAAATTCTATACATGAGTTCGTATAGAATATTTAAAAACACAAAAAAACCAAAGGTGATATTCTAATGTCTAATTTACAAAAGCTGAAGAAATCTAATTTTTTTTCTCTATCTAAATTGCAGGTTCTAGCTTGAACGATATGAAAAATGGAGTCTTAGAATTTAATCTTTTTGAATACTTCCTTCATACCTCCTGCAATCCTTAAGGTGTTTAGCATATACAGGGTGTTTCCAAAATCATGGGACAAACTTCTAGAGTTTGTTGGGGACGCCAAAAAAGGCATATTTGCCCATATCCCCGTGTCCGCAAAGGGGCCGGTTTGGCTGTAGAGCGTAACTACTCTTTACGTCCATCACGTTGCTACGTAGCCAATTGTATGAATTAAATGCAATTTTTGATGCATAATTTAAGTGATTGAGCTAATAATACAGTAGAGACAAAGAAATCCGGAATTCCGTTTTCTGATTTTGATCTGTGTTACTATGTAGTGAAAATAAGCCTAAAACTGCCTTTTTTAACACACTAGAAAAGAGTTGGGAACTGCCAAGTATGTGTAACAGGTGAAGAACATCAAAATAAACATTTTTTGTTCAGTGAATTTTTTTCCAAAAATTAGCCGTTCGGGCACTACAGTGAATTTAGTATTTGCATCCACCACATTCAAGGTTTTCACAAATGGCTACAATGCGCCATTTCAAGAATTTTTCAATTTTTCTCGGGGAAAAGCGCCACGTACTGTAGTACTATAGCAGGAAAACTAACACTGAGACCAGTGGTTTAACTCCAGCCTAAATTCGTGGCAGGTTTTTATTTCTTTCTACTTAAAAGGCTTTAGTATGCACCATATTAAAATTGAAATATCAAAACTCAATCGTAAAAAATAATGCCGTCACATCCTTCTTTAAATTTTTAAATGTTCCCATTTTATTATACTATAATTTTTGCCACCCACGTATTAATTACAGCTCAAACTAGAGCTTATGTAATTTTGGAGAAAAAGAGACGCTTTCCCCATCCTGGATTCGAACCAGGGTCCCTCCGTTTAGCCCGGAGTGTCTTGGACCGCTAGACGAATGAGGACAGGAAACAACGCTCTCTTTCTCCGTATGTAAAGATGTTAAGGTATTATTACCCTCCGCAGGGATAACACAATTGCCAAATATGGTCAACACAAGAAAGCCTCCGGGGCGAGATTTTTGTGAGTTTTCGTGGGGGAATTTATTATACTATAATTTTTGCCACCCACGTATTAATTACAGCTCAAACTAGAGCTTGTGTAATTTTGGAGAAAAAGAGACGCTTTCCCCATCCCATTTTGATTTCTCTATTTTCTGTAAAAATTTTCCATATTACCAATCTTGACATTCCTCGATAAATGATGTTATTTTATATCTGCAGGTAACTGTGTTTGGGCCTGATTCTGGAGCAGCCTCGATTTTAGCGCTGATGACGTCGCACCCTGGTCGAAATTTGTTTCGCTCAGCGTGGTTGATGGGTCCAGCAATGATCTACAATCGGACGTTTGATGATTTGTCTCAACACAACCACGCATTTTTTCTTGCCAGAAGTGGGTGCAGTAATGCAAATTCGACTTGCTTAAGGAAGATGTCGGCAGGAGAGGTTCTGCGTACGTACCTATGGAAGGACGAGCCTTCTTTTCGGATAAGAGACCAAAACGACTTGCCTATCCAAGGGATTTTTCCTGAGCAGCTCATCATTCTTGATGGTAGGGTTTCCCTTTTTTTATGGAAAACTTGAGCAAAAAAATTTTACCATCCATTTTATAATACTCCCTCCTCTTTGCATGTATACCACTTCATATTTTGTTCTCTTTCCATTCACCTAAATTGCACTTTTCTAACTTCTGTTATTTTTTCTACCGCTTTCGCTTATACTCGTGGTGTCTAATGGTATAAATTTCGTGAATATTTAGCATTTTAGTGCTTTAGTAGTTAGCATTTTAGTGCGTTAGTAGTTAGCATTTTAGTGCGTTATTAGTTATATCAATACAGTTTGGATGTCCTTCTCCGAAATTGTAAAAGGCAGAAGTTGCAGAATTTATGTAGGTATAGCTCAGATAGTGTAAAAAATACTTTGAAATAAAAGGGCACTAGTTTAATATCATTGTTTCATCATCCAGCATGACTTCATGACAAGTTTTGCTTTCAAATATATACCGATTTCCCACACATCTCGAAAGAATGGAAATGGCGGGGAATTTTAAATAATCCCTAAAAGAATGGGAAAACGAAATATTTTGATCAAACCTAGAAAAGTCATGAAAAACCTTCAAGTTTTAAATAGCTTAAAATTTTAATTGTGCGTTTCTAGCTCTATTAATTTTATTATTTTCCCTCTAAATTTCCCTTCAGATTGCTTTTAAATTTCCTGGTCATTTCAATCCAAAAATCCCTTCGCCATTCCTCTACTCATGGGCGATATAACAAATCAGTTTGTTGGTTCCCCTTTCTGCCATGGGAAGCTAGGCTAGAATAGCTAAATTTTTCAAAACGTAAAGCTATTTTCCCCACAACCGAAGTTCATTTGAAAGGTTTCTTTTTCTATTGCTCAGGGCATGTTGCCGGAAAAGTCAGGGAATCTCTTTTCTGCAATATGGGCGAGAACATTGTATATAAGTTAAGCAATATCCTTATTTCATAAATATATGTATACTGAAGTGATTTACTCGTTTAAATCATATTGTCCAGAGTTATATCCAGTTATATGAAAATAGTAGGAAATAGGCGATAAATTGGAACCTACGTAAAGAAGGATCTTTATGCTAAAGTCAGCAGTAGAATTTTTTTGTGATCAGTTTCTAATTTTGTGTGTGTTGCTGGAAGCCTCACTTGATGGAAATCAATATTTGTCGTTAATTGTGGTTTATTAGATTATTAACTTACGTGCTAATTTTATATTTGGATCAGTACATGCAATCATAATTATTTGAATCAAACTGGAACTATTTTGATTTCTGCAATTTTATAAGCATTCTGGTGTTACTTAATTATACACTATAAAGTTGTTAATACTATTGCATTCGGAGTCAATTAACTAGAGATTCTAAAAAGTTAATCACTATGATGACCATAAATGTAAGATGAGAGCGAGAGAGGGAGAGAGAAAGAGAGAGAGATTCATATTGTGAGAATTTGTGCTCCCTTCCATTTCCTTTTTATAGCATTATGCACAACGTCACAATACAATCAATGGACGGTAAATCCTGTATTAATATGGCGGTGGTACGTTTAACTTATATGAGAATAATCTGAGATCTATTTCAGCAGGTAACCAGCGCTTTCCAGATTTTATTTTTACGGATCGATGATTTGGAATCTGGTTTCTTAGGCGAAAAGAGTTTGTGTTTCTTGCAAAAAATTTCAGTTCCAGGGTAGCATAATATCAGTTGTCTTTTTGCCATAATACATAAACAAGCGAATAAACAATTTATGGTGTTTTAAATGTTTTCTAAAAGGGATTAATATGGTAATAAAGGTAGTTTTAATATGGCATAAAATCACCATAAGAAAATTATTTTCACAAAATAAAATAATAACTGATTTTACACCATTTTTCATTAATATTTTACACGGTAGCATAATTAATATGCTGTCAGGATTCGTTTCAGCATCTTTTTTATTCCACTATTAGTTTATCATCATACTTAAGTATAGGGATATATTTTATTTTCATTGTGTGTCCAGGGTTCTCTCTTCGTGCGTCTCTCTCTCTCTCTCTCTCTCTCATACACACACACACACACACACACACACACACACACACACACACTTCCTAGTTCTCTGGTAAAATAAGGCTCTAATTTAAGCCATAAAATTTAAACCGTACTCGAAAAGAGTGTACCTTCTAAAACTTCTGCTGACATGTGGAGTTTGCAATGACAGGAAGTAATGAAATTTGCATTTCTAATTACAGAAATTTCAGTATTAATAATAGTTTTGTTTCAGCTTAATTGTTTTGTTTAAGGGTTAACTTCAATATCAGTTTTCTCCGTACATACGTGCTTCGCGCGCACCATTCTAAAAAATTAAGTCTTTAAAAGTTGTAAGTAACATTTCTATACCTGGTCCACCCCTATCAAACGCCTTCAACTTATCTTGGTCTTTTTTTTTTGTTTTTTTGTTTTCGAATTCTAAATTTGCCACCTTCCTGAAACTAAAATCAGTTTTGCCGTTCTCCTGCTACGAGAATCTGGACATCCGCTACGTTGCCATCTGCCTTGTGGTATAAAACTAGTGTAATTGAAGCTTTTGCTGGATTCTCAGTGGTGCAGACAACCCTTCAAGAAAGCAAGAGACTTGCTCTGTATTCTTTTCATTTGAATTCGAAAGGACGCCAAATTATTCTTTTGTTGATTATTATCACGAGACTGAAGTGAAATTTTTCAGAAACTAACTAGCCATTTGTCGAAGAAAAGTTTTTACGCAAGAGTTTTACATCATAGTCCAGTACGGAATTCATTCTGAAGAAAAACGCTGGCCTGGCACTCACAGTTCTGCAACCTCATCCGACCGTCTGTTTTTGCTGTGATCTGCTCAAATCCGATCGTCTGTCATCGGACAACCTGATTGTTGTGATTCACGTCGCTAGTGATTAAAGCTGTGTTTGAAGTTGCCGTCATCTGACTTATTATCAACTCTCATCATTAATTCCGAATACAGAGTTGATTTCACACATGCCGAGAAGGAGCTGCTGGCTGCCGCCTAGCGTGACCTTCTGGAGATTACCCCATCAAGTGTTCGCCATCGTGATTGACCTCATCTCACTGTTAACTCAACGGATGCTCAACAACGGATTCACCGCAAGCTTTTTGAATCAACTGTATTTTTAACTGATCTTAGATTTTATGTCAATAATTTTTAGGGGTGACTGGGACGCGTCAAGCTGGAAATTTCCAGCTTTTTTTCTAGTCATCCCTCAGGTATAGTGTATTGTTTTAAATCTTGTGTAGCATATGTAAAAACTGTAACAGCTTAATATACCTGAAAAATAAATTGTATTGTGTTACATCAAACCATGTAAAATCAGGATTTTATCCACATTTTTTTATATTTAGTAATTCTTATCCCACATTAATGAAGGCTAATAAAATATTTTCACAAAAGGATTTTTTCAGTTTCAGCGTTGATGTCATTTATAGTGTTAAAATAAATAACACTATTTGCACATTTGTTCCAATACTGCTGCATGATTGAGCTCGAAATATTTGTAAAATTTTCCTATCATTTGTAAACAAAATGTTTGTTTGTACAAAATTTTGTAACGTAATTACAACAGTTTTGCAAGAAAGTAATTTCTAGCCATAACATACCCTTGCGGTTTTCATGTGATTGTTCGAAATATGCTTTCTGCAGAAATTTTGTAACATTACAAGAAAAAACACAGATAAAATATTATAAAAATGTATATCAAGTAATTTTACATAAAAGTACATGCTGTAATGGCAGTTAGAAGTTTGTAAACTATTATTTAATTTTGTTATCATGATGATATAGGCATGGGCCTTGTAGAAAAACGATGTTTCTTATACAAAGAGGTATTTACTTAAACCTACGCAATAATTATTACAATGTTAAAGACATAAAATAAATTTTAATTACGTTCATATAAAATTATGTACATCATATATATACATATCATTCACATTTGATTATTTGAAATTAGTGCTTTAGTATTACCAAATATTTTAACGTATGCATTAATTTTAATCAATGTTTATGTTTACCATTACGGAGAATGTAAAATTATAGTCAATAGTTAAACCTATATTTATTCAAGTGACGTTATACCCCACCTAAAGTATCTCATAATTAATTACATTATGGGTCCTCGAAGATGTCCTTTTTCTTTGAGAACATGTCAGTCGCAAATTTCACTGCTTGGATTTGCGCTTCCATAAATTCGCAACCCTTGTTAACCAAGTTTGTTAACCAAGTGCCGCAAAACTGATCTTATCGACAACAAACATTTTTCGAACTTCTCCAACCATTTTGAGCAATTACTTCCAAAAAGGACTAAACGGAACTAACTTTGAAACTTTCTCACCATTTTGTAAAATACGTAAAAATGTCACAGTTCATGCCACACGTCAGCTTCGATTATTATGTAACGAATCGATATATTAGAATATTAACTAAATTTACATATATACGCAGAAGTTATATGTTTATTTGTTATATATAAACATTTTATAGTATTACCTTTTGTGCTTAAGAAATTAAAATCAAATGACTTTATATAGAAAACCTCATACTTAAGGTGAAACAATTCAAGAAATTTGAACAATTCAGATGTTTTGGCAGTATCGAGTCCAGTAAAGAAGAACAGTGGAAGATGTGAAATGGAGAATTCGGATTGTCAAAAATACATTTACACAATTAAATTCTATTTCCAAATTACAACAAATAAGGAAAAGAAAACTCAACCATAATTTTTTTAAAGTATCTTAAATTCATTGGTTCTTTGTGCCTCCACACGTGAAAAGTAACCAAGATAATAACGAACCAAATTTTAAATTCCGTAAATAACCCCCTCTGTGTAATATTGAATGTACACTGATAAAAAAGGTAACAAATATGGAGCTTCGGAATATCTGCGTTCAAAAATCTATATCAGAAATAATAAAGGAATAAAACATTGGTAACTTGAACTTACACCCAGGAAGTAACCGAAAGATGTTCACAGATAATCTCTAGACAAAGCACCTGAGGAAAGAGAAAGGTATACATATTGAGAAATACATGGAAGAAAAACTCAGAGAGACAAAAGGAAATTACAGAAAAGAACAAAATGGGGGAAAATATTATGTTTAGCCCAGAAAAGCCGTGCAAATCTTTTGGGAAGTCTTTACGTCCCAATACTTATAATTAGAAGAAAATTATGAGGAAGAAGATGTGCAAAATAATAAAATTTTGATATAAAAACACATACAATTATTTTGCTGCAATGATCTTGCGATATTAATTAGGGATTATATATTCTTTGATATAACACCATAACCGCATTTTAGATCACCCGTATTACATTCTTCAATCCAAATCAAAAAATATTACCTTTACCATCAATAGCGCCTTAAGAAATTGGCAACATTAAACTTAAAATGATGGATAAATCAAGTCTTCCTTACAAAAACAGAGAATACTCTGAAGAAAAGAAAACTCTTACTTTTCGGATTTCTTTTTTCTTTTTTTATGTCAAGTCTTCAGCGACTGATTAATTGAGAAGGTCATTAACTCATTTCGCCCACTAAAGTTTCCGCCTCTGCCGCTTTTCGAAAGAGAGAGAGAGAGAGCGTGGAATAATTTCCAGAAACTTAAACTTTGTTAACTTGACTAATTTTTATAGTGTTAATTTCCATGACTTTAGATGGATGATTTTAAAACTTTTATGAGGTGTTAATGGAAGTACTCAACCAAGACATCAACCAAGACTCAACTAAGGCATTCGAACACTTATATTTATTTAACAGAGACAAAAAAATCCTCTTCTGTTTTATTTAGTATAATAAAGTTAAGTTTTGCTTTCTGTGACCTCGGATACTTGATATTTTTTATTTTAAAAATGTTTTAATACTAAAAAATATATTCAGAGGAAAAATCAAAGAAAAGTTATATTTTTATATATAAATCACATTTAGTACACAAAAGTAAAATATGATTTTTTAATTTAATATGTATTAATAAAATTGCATAAATCTTAATAATATCTTAAAAAAGAGTGATTATTCCTGTCATACGCACACATATTTCCATGCATTATTTGCATTACATATGTATATTAAAAATATTAATTTTGTAGTTTTTAATAAATGATCGTGGCATATCTAAACGTGTACTCTAGTAAGTTCATGCACGTTGTTTATTCAATAAAACACATAAAATTAAAAGATAGCTTTAAACTTAAAGATATATACTATTGAAATATTTTAATAGACAAAAATAGAAAAATATTTAGAAAATATAATTAAGGCAATTTTGAAGGAAAAAAATCAGTACGATTGTATAATAATAATAAGTATAAAATGAGAAGACAGTGAAGCAAATAGGCATGTCTATTTCAATTTTGTAGAATTAAACATAATGTGTAAAAGATGTAATTTAATATGCAAAACATTCAAAGTAATATGTTAGACGTGTAATGTAATGTATAAAATATATCATATCAAATAATTAGCACCGTTAACAAGAATTATCTTATCTTGCTGAATATTCCCCATATTATTCAGTATATGATAATGATATACCATTATTATGGTATATTATATACCATTAATTGCGCAACTAAAGCAAAAGTATTGTTAATGGTTTAACAATAAATATAACCGATAAATGATCACATGTCCACCATACTTTATCATAAAAAAGATTGTTTTTTCATGAACGTACAAAGTAATATAAAAACATTTTATCATCTTCAGAGATTCGATTACCAATTACTCTGTAGGATCATCTGCAGATGGCCCAGTGTCATTTTCCAGATCGAGAATAAAGAAATGTCTAACCTTTCATATCGATTAATCGATATAATCTTTCTGACATTTTTTCTCTCTCGTACGAGATGATCTATAACTTGAGTTATTTTCACCAAACACTGTCCTTGAGTAATTTTAATAAAATATTGATGCATAACGGAAGTTCATTACAATCTTTGTGTCGGTTGTGGTAAATTTCAAAAATGACTCCGTTTTTACTTAATGAGAGTTTCTTTGTCAGCCGATTGTAGATATATAGTACGACTATTATTATTTTATGACATATACTATATATTATGGAGGAAAGAAGGCATAATTCTGTAATCACCTTCTTTTTCTAATAACCGGACAAATTGACTAATATCTCACACACCTAAAGGCATCAATCATACTTCTTACAACCAGATTTCTGCTGTTCATATGTTCTTGCGTCATAAACATGCAACCAATCAACCATCTGCCATTCAGACCACAATACACGCACTTCCTCTCTTCACCTGTTACGCCATCGCATTCTATCTCTTTCGGTAATGAACTTTTTTTACCTTAAAACTCTCAGGATCTCTACCATTCGCCAACTGTTAATTTCTATGTAGTCTGACCCAATGTTTTATTTACCGTCAACAACAGAAAAGCTGCATACTCCACTGATTATAAAATTTTTGAATTTTTCAAATGTCTTTCATTATCTCCCACAGTGTGGAAATTGTGAAGAGCTTACTATGTCAACCTATATCTCCATATTAATTGGATTTGCTGCAGGCACATTACATAGTCAAAATCCACGCCATATTTTAACCGTCCGTGGTCCAGCCTATTACCAGAAACCACACCCGATATCTGTTCTCAAGTTGGCTCTCCGATAACACTAGCCAACGTTGAAAATGTATCTTGAACAAAACAAGTTGTCTTTTCACAATCAACCATTAACAAAAATGAAAATCTTCGATTAGCTCTAATTTCCCTTATATGTTGAGGGTGTAGCAGTTGTCAATAAGCATTCCCTTTTATTGTAGACTTCTCCTTTTGACGGAATTCGGATAGCGTGGCGGTCAAGGCACCGAAACGATGTCACAGCTTACAAATTCAAACAAAGCTTATTTACAAAATTATTACTGGGTTACACATTACACGTTCTCGCTCAATATTTGGGAGTACAACAATGCCTGAGCCATCAAGGGGGTTAGCTGGAACTTCCAAAATATGCCGGTTGTCGAGCGACTTGTTGCTCAGAAAAAAACGCAACTAACAACTCCAGATGAACTAAATTAACTATTTTATAGTTTTCCATTCACGTTCAACTTTTTGAAGCACGAGTCTGGAAATATCAATTGTCGTTACATAATAAAAAATAAGTTATAAAGATTTAATTTATCACGTATTGTGGAGTTTATAATAGCAATGTACTAGATGGCAACTTCAGTTCCATGCACCGAAATCGATGACCATTAACAAAAGTGAAAATCTTCGATTTTTGTATTTGTCAACCAAATATCCAGTCACAGTGAAGCTTAAGGCATGTCATGTCCTTAAAGTTACACTTCTTATATTCTCATTTGGATTTCTTCCCCTAAAACTGTCGTGCTTTAAAAGCGACGTACATGAGGACACTTCCACCAAGAGATTTTGGACATGGAAGAAAGATACTAGAAAAAGTGAAGTGAATCAATGTTAGCCAATTACTTCTGGACACTCATCGAAGAATCCCCAGCAACAAAACACAAATGGCAGGCAAATCGATTGCACTTTCAGTGACTTTCCTCCGAGGGATACAAAAATAGAGGGACAAGGTAAATACATGGATATGCTCTTAAATTAAAGGCAATTCAGAAAAGCTGCAATAACTAAAAATGAGAGAGAAACTTGAATTTTCATAATCATTTTCGTATTCAGCATGCTCAAAAACATAAAGATTAACAGTTTTCACTAAAGATATAGAAAAAACAGTTTAGTTTTGTTGGCCACATAACGGAAGGCAGCAGCTCATAAGTAATGTTTCCAAAAAATGGCAACATGGCATATTTGTGTTTACAACGTTTATGTCCTTATAAAGACCATAGCATGACTGGTTAAAATGCAAGTGAGGTGCTCATGGATTAAATATTTTATATTCAATATACACGTTGTAATATTTTGATTTTGAAAATTGTCTATTTCGTGTAGTAGGACAAAAATCTTAATACTCCACTGAATATGAAATCAATGAGCTATTGCTTGTTTAACAAACATATTTACTATGCGCAGGGTAAATATTCTTTATATGAATACTACGTACATCAATGATTTTTTGTGTTGCATATACTTCTATTGTTTGTTAATGCATTGTAAACCTTAACTCACATAATGGCTCCCACCCGATACTAACAGAATGCACACTTTGTAAAAAATAATTTATTACCAATACCACAAAGACAAGCGATATTATTTAAATGGCCTGGGACCAGTCGAGAAACCATAACCCGTAATTGGATTCGTTTTTATATCTTTAGGCCAACAATAAATTTCTATCGAGTATCGTAAACTATTGTTAACATTTATGCAATCATTCTGAATGAAAGAAGGGACGAAATTTTTATCCCGTAGAAAATTTCTTTAAAAAATTGATAATAAATTCTATTAATATGTTCTGGATGCAAATGTAATTAAAAGAATCACATTATTGAATATATATATCTTCAGAAACATTATCTTGATTAGATTCCTTAATAAAGACAAAATCTGTCGGAGACCACATTTAATTAAGTGGTTAGAAAACTCCCTATATAATGGAGAGATCCCGATTGGATAGCTATAGTTTTGTCAATAAATTAAAATTGAAGAATTTATATATTTTATTTATACATATTATATATATATATATCATGAATTCATTTTTTAAGAAGAAACCGCAAAGAAAATGGACATGGAAACACCCAAATGGGGGAACTAGTGAAATTGACTATATCCTGGCAAACAAGAAATCAATTATTGAAGATTGCAGTGTACTGAACAGATTTAATACTGGAAGTGATCATCGAATGGTGAGATGTAAAGTGCACTTAAATACTAAATTAGAACGACAGAAGCTC
The DNA here is from genome assembly GCA_006491805.2 of Dysdera silvatica. Classification (NCBI taxonomy): domain Eukaryota; kingdom Metazoa; phylum Arthropoda; class Arachnida; order Araneae; family Dysderidae; genus Dysdera; species Dysdera silvatica. Next base: position 71,123,308 of record QLNU02015003.1, on the reverse strand, counting down.
ATTAGGAAACAAGTAAGTAAGAGGGTGGATTTAAAGAAATTAAAAGAAAATACTGAGGCATTCAAGTTGGAATTAAAAATTCTTGGAATTAAAAACTTTGCATAAAAAAGGTGATAAAGAGGATTTGAAAAATTACCGACCAATTAGCTTGTTACCTGCTATTTATAAAATCTTCACAAAAGTGCTAACACATCGCCTGCAGAAAAAATTAGATGCAGCTCAACCAAGAGAACAAGCTGGATTTCGAAGTGGATTCAGTACAGTGGACCATATTCAAGTATTAAGAGAATTAATTGAAAGAACACATGAATATGAACTTCCATTGTGTGTTGCATTTATTGACTATGAGAAGGCCTTTGACTCTATTAAAACATCAGCAGTCATCAACTCTTTAAGATCAACAGACATTGAGGATGTGTACATTGACATGGTGAAACGTGTGTATAAAAATGCAAGTGCAAAATTTCGGTTACATAAAGATACCAAAACTATCAAACTTGGCAAAGGGGTGAGGCAGGGAGATACCATTTCTCCAAAACTTTTTACTTCAGCTTTACAGATGATTTTTCAGCTGATAAATTGGAATAACAAGGGAATAAAAATAAATGGTGAATATTTAAATCATTTGCGGTTTGCTGATGACATTGTTATTTTTTCAACGAACCCATTAGAACTCCAAGACATGGTACAGGAGCTCTCAACTAGAAGTAAAGAAGTTGGACTCAAGATGAACCTACAAAAAACTAAGATCATGTTCAATAATTTTGTAGAGGAAACAAAAATACAAGTTGACAACATTGAGCTAGAAATTGCTGATTCATATATTTACCTTGGCCAGCTGATTTCAATGGATGGCAACATTATGAAAGAACTCAACAGACGTATTAAACTTGGCTGGAGTGCATTTGGAAGAAACAGTTTTATCCTGAAGGGGAAATTGCCTTTGTGTCTAAAAAGAAAGGTCTTCAACCAGTGTGTATTGCCAGTCCTCTCTTATGGATCAGAGACATGGAGTCTAACAGTTGGAGCAATACGAAAGTTACAGACAACGCAAAGGAGCATGGAGAGGTGCATGCTTGGAATAACTAGGAGAGATCGAAAAAGAAACACTTGGGTGAGAGAGCAAACTAGAGTAGAGGACATCATTGTTAAAGTAAAAGGGCTGAAATGGCGATGGGCTGGGCATATTGCAAGAAGAACTGATCAACGATGGACAACAGAAATTCTGAACTGGATTCCAAGAGACCACCGAAGACCTAGAAAACGTCCTCAAACTAGATGGGTGGATGAAATAAGAAAACAGGTTGGGGTGACGTGGAAACGAATGGCCCAGGATAGACTTGTGTGGAAAGCATTTGGAGAGACCTTCATCCAGCAGTGGATAGATAATGGTTGAATATGATGATGATGATATATATATATATATATATATATCAGAGGAAGCGGCCTTAAGCTCACTACGTTGGCCAGACGGATGAAAGCTGAACCCACAGTTAAACGAAAATTCCGAACTTCGATCACCACAGCCGAAGAAGTTTTTATTCCCTTTAGGGAGTTATTAAAAAAACATTTAATAAAAAGTAACTGGAAGTCCATGCAAAAGATTGTTTTCAATTTTCATCAATCATTCAACAATGATATTGGTAGTTCAAATTTATCAAAATAGTGTTTTTGGATTTCTGATTTAGTTGCATTAAGCGCTGTTTTGAATATGAAATTTAAAAAAAGAATTTTATTTTACACGCCCAACCTTAGCCAGAATGAAATATCACCAACGTTCGAAGAAAATAAATTCAGTTAAAGCGACATTTTATTGAGCAAACGGAAAACTGAAATGTAGTTTGATAAATATATATGTAAAATTTTAAAAAATATATAGTATTTTAATGTCAATATACATTGAGTATTGGTGGCTATCTAAAATGTGTTTTCAATTTATGTTTTAGAGGAAATGTTGAAGGCAATGCCAGTTGAAACAATACGTAATGGAGGTGCTGATGATATTCCTGTGCTGGTAGGTGAGTACTTTTGCTTTCTGGCAATAAAGAAACATACTGATATATTTTAGTTATAAGTAAATGACTTATATTCGAGGTCGGAATTTACGTATAAATTATGTTCTCCTTAATCAACAGACTACTTTCAACTAGGGATAATTTTCCGATTTTTATATAAGGGTGTAATTACAACGAAGTGCAATACAAGGCTGTTAAAGCTCTTATGCTACGACAAAATGTACGATGAAGAATAATTAATTGTCTTTACATGTGAACTCCCCGCGTCCTAATAGGTTAACCTAAATGCTTAACTAAGGCTCTGAAAGGGAGCTTGTAAAGCTTTATGACGCTTTAAGTGCATATAATGTTTATTCCAGTTTAAGCTTTATGGATATAGAAGTAAAAGGTTGTTTTCAGGCTTGATGCACTACGAGCATGAGTTCCTGAATGGAATGGCCCTGCGATGGTCAGTGGTAACGAGTTTGTCATCACCAAACTCGCAGTTATTCCGGGTTCGACTTCCAATTTCGGCAAAAGAAGGGCATCTACCAGCTTCCTGCTCATCCTAGAATGTTTGTTCCCTAGGCCTTTAAGAGGTTCGGATACCTCTTAAAAACTGTAGCTCCAGGCACATCATGACTTTTGCTGTCCATACGTCGTAAAACTAAAAAGAGTATTATATGAATGAAATCTCTAAATTTGTTCTTTTTGATAGAGAAAAAATATATAATATTTCTGATATAAAGCAGCGTACATGTAGCATCAAATCCACTATAAGTTCTTTCAAACAAAATTTCGGGAACTTGCGCTATTATCACTAATGATAATAATTTATTCAAACCAGAAGGTACACTGCATGCAACATATTTCAAATGTCAATGATATACCTATAAATTTGGCAGATAGGAATAGTTGATAAAATAATTCATTGACAATACACGAGAATGATTGAGTATAATTGGAACATTACCAATTACATGAGGATGACTGAGAG
>QLNU02015003.1:71075399-71116138 GCA_006491805.2 Dysdera silvatica | reverse complement strand
GACAATATCTAATCCCTTTACGAACGTATATATATATACTGCTGCCAGTTATTTTCGCAGAATGGTGTAGTACATAGACTACTATTTAAATCAAATTGCAAAGAGACTGGTATTAAATTGATTGCCCATCGAAGTGAAATATTTACCTTCTTTCGAATGTTTCACCACCTAATCACGCCATACCATCGGCGTTGGTATCACTACGCCAATAAACGTTGATGGATTGACATTGTTGTTTGATTTAATCTGCGTAGTGTTCGATTTATATAAAATAAATACATATGCTGCAACGTGCATTTCGATCAATTTAATACCAGTCTCTTTGCAATTTGGTTTAAATAGTAGTCTATGTACTACACCATTCTGCGAAATAACTGGCAACAATATATATACGTTCGTAAAGAGATTATATATTGTCCTTCGTAGCTCAGTGGGTAGAGCCTCCGCCCGGCAAGTGGAAGGTCGTGGGTTCAGGTCCCACCGAAGGCAGAAATATTTATTTTCTTTCGAACGTTTCACCATCTAATCACGCCATACCATCGGCGTTGGTATCACTACGCCAATAAACGTTGATTGATTGACATTGTTGTTTGATTTAATCTGCGTAGTGTTCGATTTATATAAAATAAACTATAATGTCTTTGGAATGAAATTCTGGGAAGAGTGGGCGCTACTAGCATATTGATATCAGAGTTTCAGTTCGCTTTAGATCAAAAACCCTTGCTTTTCTATATTCTGCTGTGTTTTAAATTCGCGTGTTTGATGCTCATAGTGTTGAGGAGCTAGTTTTGTAATTACATATACATACCTAAGATAATCTTTACATAAAATTTGGCATTAGTATATATATATATTAAAAATTGATTTTCTGTACATTAGCTCCAAACATGGTTGGCTGAAAAATGATCGCAATGAGAGTTTATACTATACAAAAGTGATTTGGCGAAAATTGTCCCTGCACATTAACAGGGAACGTAAAACGTTCTTATAATTTACAGTTACTCTTCTGCAAATAAAATAAATATTCTTCCAGCATCGGGGTACTAATTTGTAACAAGCATCTAAAAATTATTCAAATTAATAATAAATAGAGTCATTAACGATAATTAATGGAAAATAGGAACTTAGGCATAACATCAAAATGCTTTTACAGGAGTACAGAATATACGGAAGGGCGTATATGAACTAATATATGGAGCCTCAGATGAAAAATCTCTATCGTATGTCAGCTAAATACACAAACTTTATTTTAAACCTTCGCATAAGAGCCATTGCAACACAATTTCTTTATAAAACAGACAGCCGTTGCTGATTTTTGAAAATAATTTCAAAATGTGATAGTTCGTTTCTAAATATGACGCCTGGTTTAATGAAACAAAAAGTGGGTAAGCAAGGAAATCTGATGTTAAATTTTAATTAAATTGGAGATTAAATAGTTCGAAAAAAATCTACCTAAGTTGTCGCTAGTTTTCACAACCTTCCAAGTAAACCTCCAGAGAAAGGGGAGAAAAGGGAAATAATCGATTTATCCAGCAGAACTTTCAAAATTCTCTTAACCGTAAAACAAATTAAACCGGCGGTTTAATTTCATCGAGTCGATTTATGCTAGCATATTAAAGGTAATAAATTTTCGGAATGCCGGTTGGATAAAAGAAGAGCCTTTTCTCTTGAATTTTTGTCAAGTTGTTGCCTGACGCCAAAATGGATTTTTCATTTTTTTTCCTACACATATTCTTACTCCTCCTTTTCCAAATGGCTTTTAAGGAATCGTTTTAACCTATCCAAAAGCAATCGTATTTGCATAATGCTAATTCGTTTCGAAGATTAGTCTTGGACAGGTTACTCTGACTTCCCAAAGAGAGAGAGAGAGGTAGTAAGTTACTATTTTAAAATTAGGATTCGAGAATAGCAACAAAGCAATTCTGGCATTTGGAGAGTTTAATGAAAACTTCTCTTTCTCATCCCTATTCTTCTTTCACGCTGAGTATAATTTAGATTGCTTTAACTGCTTTGTAATGTGCCTTTTATTCTCTGTTAAATATCGTCATATTTAGACGAAAGAAAGTCTTGACAAATTTTAACTAATGTTCTCGGGACAAAGCGTATTAACTAAAAGAAAAGTCAGAACTGAATTCACATGTGCAATATATGTGAAATATTTTTATGGCATATTTTGTTAAATCTATCCCGTCTCTTCTATTTTGCGAAATCATACTTTTTGGGTTTTGTTTTAATCACGAATTTCTCAGATAAGATCGATTCATTTTAGAGCTTGATAACGGTTTTAGTTAATAGATTTAATCCAGAGATATGGATATTAAATTTAAAAAAGCACATGGGCTTTGTTAATTTACCAGACGTTGGCTTGTCTCCAGCCCGAAATGCTTTCATAATAATATTTTGAATTTCATGTGTTAAATCTAGTTTTTATTGGATATATTAAGAAATATAAATTTGAGTTAATCCCTTTGCATATTTTCCTTTAACAATACTTAGATTAAACAGCATATTTCAGAAAAAAATCATAAACATATCAGCCTTCTTCAGATTATTAACCAGCGTTAACCTAACCAGTAGTAACCTAAATCGCTAAGTTGGATCCAGTAAAGACTATTATCTCTTCTATTTTTTGTACTATATTAGCCAAACAAATATTTCAAAGTTCAACCAAAATTTTTAAAATATTCAAAAGCTACTTTAATATTACTCCTCCCGCTATCCAATATTCTTTAATGTATGTAGGCTTTTCCTATTCTGAAAATAAACCTTCTTATTTGAAAACTAATACGCTAAATAATAGTAATATATCCATCTGTCTCATCTGCGGTTTTAATATCATAAAGAAATATTTTGTTCTTATTTTTAAATTTTGGGAGATATTCTGTATTATAAAAGAAGATTATAAATAATCTTCGACTTATATGTTAAGATGAAATAATAAATACTTAAAATTATGCAACTCATCCTTAAATACTCTCAACTCTACCCATACGAGTATGGGCATCACTGAGACGTTTCAATAATTTGCCACCACATTAAAGAACACACTGGTTTGCCCCTGTTAAAACTCAACTCGTTTATATTCATGAAAACTATTATACTGCTGACATATAGTGGCTTAAAGTTAAGTCCGGATTAATAGATTAGAAGGTTTATTATTTGAGATTTGGAATATTACCCCATACTTACTATTGCGTTGGAAAATTCTGTGTTCTGTAATCGCATTCGTTAATTTTTGTCTGTGATTAGATTTTGTGAAATGTCAGTTACATACTAAGACAGAAATAAGGGAGTGAGAAAATGACCTCATTCAAATAATTTAAAAATAATCCAGATAGGTGAAAATAAGTTTTTTATATATAATATACGTTCTTCAAAGGAACTACATAAGAAATCAAACGAGATACTAATAAAAAGGAAGTCTACTTTCGCAAATTTTAAAAAAATAAGAAAGTATTTTTTTTAATTTTAAGGGAATTAACTGTACTTTATTTTTGCAATTATTTTAAGATATTTTGGTCCGATCTTTTTAAATACAAATATCAACCAAATAGTACTTTTTATTTAGTTGTGTTTATCGTAATATCGTTACGATATGTAGCATCTTCATAGAAAATTCTTCTGTGAGTAATGGTTGAGAATTTGTTAAGCAAAGACTGAACTTTTCTTTGAAAGAGCGGCATGAATCAGTTAGTTATGAAAAGGGAGAAAAGTTTCTCTCTTTAACTCGTTTGCCTGAAAAATGCAAAAGTGTTTTGGCCAAAAACTTTCAGTTTGCAGAACTTGTTCTTGAAAACAGTTTAAACAAAGTGGGGAAGAATGATATAAGCGGAGAGTCTTTGTCTGGCACTTCTGTTCTTTTTAGCTTAAATGGACTGATTTGTTAAAACGTAGTCACCAAATCTTCCCTATTTTTTTCACGCTTTTGGAAAGAATACCCCTTTCTTCTACTAATGGAAAACTGTTTGCTCTCTTTTTATGCCAAGCAAATTTTAAAGACTTTTTCCTCGCTTAAAAAACAGCTTGTTCTTTGAAAATTATTTTTTTCTTTTCTTTACTTTACAAATTCATCAAAGTGACGTTTTATTTTTTTTACAACTTACTCTTAATTCGCTTAAATGCGATACGGGTTGGCTGAAAACAAAGGGGACCGTGTAAGAAATTATTCGTTTAGGTATTCTTACGAATTACAGAATGTGACATCTGTTTGTGTCGCGTGTCAACTTGTCCCCAATCAAATACAAAGATAAATATAGCCTAAGCTACGATAAAACGCGTTTTGGAAAACGTATTGTGTAGGTTGTGAGGTCAAATTGCTTGTAAGATGGCGAGATATTCCCTTTTCCTCGCTAGCATGTAACTAGCGCTTATGAATAATTCTTTGAGAAGACAATATCTTGCGTGTGGAACTTCTCAGTATTTCTTCGTCTAGAATTCCTTTTGTGAAAATATATCGTCGGCACGCAGCTGTTTACCTCATAATTCTTTTCAGATATGAATCTTGAAAATTTTCAGAAGCGTCGGAAGATATATATATTTGATTACACTTTGCACAGTCCTTAAAAATAAAACAATATTACCAAGTATGTATCTTTCAAATAATTAAAAAACGCATATTTCCATATTGGCGAAAAATTCTTTCGCGAAAAACTATAAGCAAGTGGATGTGTTCAAATGAAAAACTTGCGTTAATAAAAAAAAAAGCATTGAGCGAAAAATATATCATCAAAATATTGTCAAACAAGCGATTGTATTATTTAAACCCTATTTTGCAGAGAAGAAAGTGCCTTTAGAATTCCTAAATCATTCAATTGTTCTGAAATTGTAATCCTTTCTTTTTCTATGTATGTTCTTCACATCCACCAATTTTTATCGCAATCGGATAATTCCTTCTTGGTGCGTCGATTTTTTTGTTATAGAGTATATATGCACTCTTTTGCAAGAGCAAACGAAGCACCATGAAGAAAATATCTGCTTTTTTTTTAATTAAATGTACATCCAGCACATACACAAGTAAGGAGATGATACAAATTATTGGCCGTAGGACTTATCAATAGCTAGAAACTGCACATCGAATGTTCAAACCAAAAGTTGGTGACTCCCACATTCAACGACGATGCATGCGTCTAGGTAAGGAGCAATAAAGGTTTCTAATGTCATCCTGCGACACGTTCTGCCAGGAATTCTCCCCTTGTTTCTCCAGATCTGCTGCATTTTGCGCTGTTGGAATCTGTTGGTTTGCCATGTTCAATATATGTTCGATTGGCGAAAGGTCTGGTGACCTTGCAATCGTGAAAGGGTATCAGCAGCATTGGAACAGCTCACGGATATGTGAGCCGTATGGGGCCTGGAATGATGTTGTTGGAAAATGGATCCAGGCTGTCGTGTCATGAAGAGTAACGCAAATGGCGGCAGGATATCATTAACATATCGTTGAGTTGTTAAAGTTGGACGTAGGATGACTAGGAGCGTCCTGCTGTCGTACGAGATAGCACCCCACACCATTATTAATCGACCCATTGATCGATCTAAAATTGATTGACCTCACCCCATCCATTAAAGGTAAAGGTTTATGCCTCTATAAAACAAAGGGTGGTTGGGACCGCTGACCCTGGCACCTCCACACACGGATCCGATGGTCATCTGCTCCAAGACTGAAGCGGGATTCATTGCTGAATGCTTTTCGATGCCAATCTGTGGGCATCCATAATGATGGGCTACGACACCATTCCAGACGACATTGTCGATGGAGTGGGGTTAAAGGTAGACGTCTTAAAAGCCACTGTGAACCTAAGCCCACCCCAGCCAAGCGTGAGATGGTGGAAGATGACACGGATGGTACCGAAGAAACTGTAGCACGTTGGATGGCGGACAATGATGCCGTTGTGTCAGGTCGAGCCTGTCAAATAATCAACCGACCTTGCCTCGAATTCGTGCACCTTGGCCTTCCAGAGCCTTCGTTCCTCTGATAAATTCCTCGTAGTAACCATTGTTGTTAACACCCTTGCACAGCAGTGTCCGTACGGTGCAGGTGGCAGCCTATTGCTCAGTAGGACCAGCCAGTTTCACACATCCAGACTATTCGACCACGTTCGAAGTCATCCAATTGGTTATAAGGTCCTCGTCAACGTCGTAACGGCATTATTGGTTGCGTCTCCAGAGGACTGCAACGCCGACAACGAGAAAAATAAACCGTTCGCAATTTTTACCTCTTTTATACGATGCCAGTTGCGCAGTAGAAATGCGCGCTATGATCGAAGTTAACACTCATTGGCTTTGAAAATTTAATCATTTACTTGATCTAAAGGAATTTGCATGCGAAATTTTGAGATGATCGGATAATTTTTTAGGGGTGCTTCGTTATTTTTACAAAAGAGTGCGAATATGTATATATGTGTGCATATCATAATATTATATTTCATGGATTACAAATGCGTGTATATTGGATCCTAAAAACTATATTTTTCTGAACTGTTTCTCTTCTCTGACTATAATTTTGGTAATATGTCAGTAGACCTAATACTTTTTTCTTATTTTGAGTTGAAGTTTTAATTTCGCAGACCCAATATTTCTTAAACAATAATATTAATCAACGTCTATTGGCGTAGTGATACTAGAGCCGATGTTATGGCATTAGATGGTAAAACTTTCTAAAAAAAAAAAATATTTCTGCGTTCGATGGGACCTGAACCCACTACCTTCCACTTCAGGTCCCACCGAACGCAGAAATATTTATTTTCTTTCGAACGTTTCACCATCTAATCACGCCATAACATCGGCGCTGGTATCACTACGCCAATAAACGTTGATTTATATTATTGTTTAATTTAATCTGCGTAGTGTTCGATTTATTTAAACCAATATTTCTTCTTCAAAATTTACCCACAAATTATTTTATTAATGAGATACTTTCGAATAGGAGCAGTTTTCATTTATAATATATGAAAAATATTTAAGAATTGTTGTTGCTCCATTGGAACAGGACATGCGTTGAGAGACTAGTTCATTATATATATAGAACCCTTTACTCGTTGTCCAGAAGATCTGAATACTTAACTAAGGCTTTGAGAGGGAATTTGTAAAATTCTACAGCGCTTGACTTTAAATGTACATGTAACTTATTCCGCCTAATAAATAATATATAATCTTAGTAAATTATAAACCCTAACCTTTATGAGAGTAAATATAGACATCTACCTGACTGAATACTCAATCTTTTGAGATGCAGAAATAGGCATGCGATTTTATGATATAAAAGCATTCATATGCCTCATAATCATAGTAAACGTCATGATCTCTTAAACAAAATTTAGGGAATGTGCGCTACTTGTTTATTTTTAATAAGTTTTGGATTCATTTTCCATCAAAAATATTTGTTTTTCCCCTACTCAAATGTGCTCTAAGAGCACATGATTAAAAATATGTGGAATGTGCATCTTCGACTGAATAATTATCAGCATACCATGTCGAAAATATTTATATCCATGAAACATACAATTTATCAATATAACATGCTGCTTCTCAACAATGAGTCTATTGTAAACTCCTTTCTACTTGTGTGTCTTCTGAAAGTGACGAGAATTCCTAGAAATTCTCCGATTTCAGGTGCTGGAAAATCTGTTTCATCATGTTTGCCTCAGTGGAATAAACATCCTCAATGACCAATTTTTTAACTCCTGTTTACAATTTGTTGATTTTTTTTTAAATATCGCTCGTTAAATACGGAATCCGCAAAGGGTTTTGATCGCTAAAAGAGGTTCAATTATATTTCACTTAATCACTATGTCACATAAAATATGTACTTCCCTTGCTAAATGAGGGCTTGTTGACATTAGTGAGATCTGCTGTAGTTGCAAATTATCATTAGCTAAACAGCAACTACTCTGAAAGGTTATTACACAAAAAAAGTGAAACAATGAAAACGGACCATATCTGTTACGTTACAGGGTCAAATTAAGATTTCTTGGGCTCCTAATCAATTTTTTCCCGAATCCTTGCAGTATAAATTAAGCCTGCGTAATTGCAGTACGGTCTATATGTGAGGAGGATCGTGGGACAAACGAAAATTATCGTTATATCCGATCTCTCGCTAAATCCGTTATGGAATTTAAATGTTAAACTTTGAAAATGAATTGGGTAATGGTAACATATGTGCATACAACGTACATACAAAAAACTTAAATTCTCGAAAAACGTCATAAAAATTGACTCCACGATAGGATAACTGTTCAAGCCATAAAGTATGATTGGCAACGATTTTCAGGGAGGAGCCTAGAGCTGGGTCTTCACAGCACTAGGCTCCTCAAAAAAACGCGGAACCTAGACATTTGCATTGTTTGTCTGTGCGATACCCCGGCTCTGCACTATTCAATATAAGAAAACGGGGATCATTATTATCCTTTGCGTTTGCAAATGATTATTTTTTAACAGGATTCGCTACTGCTATAACACAAAGTTAAAATACCCAAATTAATAATAAATATAGTTATTTAAAATTTAAAAATGAAATTTTTATGGAAGTTGCAGAGATAATCGTATCCATATAAACATGATCAAATATAAGGAGAGCATGTACAGAAGAGCAAATATTTATGAAGCTGTCCACAAAAAATCGACCACCACATGTTTGCTGCAAAATCAAGCTTTTCTTTAATTCTATCCGAACCCCATTTACTTATTTCGTGTATAAATAATAGCAACCTTCGCTAATTATAATAAAACTTCCAAAAAGCGACAATTTCTTTCTAAACGTGACACCTGGCTTAATGAAACAAAAAATAAATGAAAAAGAAAATCTGAACTTAAGCTCGCGTTAAACTTATTGAGGATTAAATGGTATGAAAAATCCCTGCTGAGGTGTCATTAGTTTTAACAGCCTTTCTAATGCCTTCAAATGTAGAAAAAAGGGTGGAAGCGATTTATCCCTAAGAATTCTCTTACCTGTAAAACGAATTAAGCTGTCGCCTTAATTTCATCTAGTCGATTTAAGGTAATATTTTAAAGTTAATGAATTTCCGAAATGACTATTGGATAAGGAAAAAGAGAGCTTTGACTTCTTTTTTTACGAATTTCTCTTGTGTTATTTCCTGACATCAAAAATAGTTTTTTTTTCGTCTTTTTATATACACACACACACTCGCCCTTTTACCCTTCCAAACGCATTTTTAGTTGGCTCTCGGGGATTTATTTAACATAGTCTAAAACAATCGCATTCGCTTAATGCTAATTCATTCCGGAGATTAGTTTTTGAAAGGTAACTCTGACTTTTCAAAGAGGAAGTATTAAGTTTTTTTTTTAGATTGGAATTGGGAAGTGGCAACAAAGGGAGTCCATAGGGATTTTAATGAAACTTCTTTTTACCTCCCTGATCTATATTTACGCTGAGAATAATTTGCATAGCTTTAACGTATTTATAATACGCCTTTTATACAGCACCAAATTTCGTTATATCAAGCTATAAAAGACATTCGTAGATAAAACTTAAACCTATGGTCCTGGGAGAAGGTATTACATAAAATAAATATTTTAGCTAATATATTACAAATACAATTTATGCGAAATATTGTATACCAAAGTGTTTCTTAAAATCTATTTTCCAGACAAATAATCCACGGTTTCAATTTAATCGTGGGTCACTCAGATATAATCCCTTAAATACGAAACCAATAATTGTGTAAATATTAGCCTTCGTATGGGAATGTGGATCTCAATTTTAAATGGAAAAGCAGATTGGCTCGACAACTGGAAAGTCTTTGTTTCGGGTCCTGCCCCCAGCATACTCATAGTATTATTTATATTTATTATTCTTGCTCTTGGGAATCAAATAATCCAGTATGTATCGATGCATTAATCCCCCCAACGGACCATTTTTAAGACGGGAAATATATTCTATCGGAACATGTGAACGAAAGGTCACACATGCTGGAGTCTACTCAGGCCAATCACTGCTGGAGTCTACTCAGGCCAATCACTGCTGGATCCGTCTTTTAATACACGTTGCTAAGTTGAATACAGTGAGAACAATCATCCTCGTTGTTCTTCTTTCACGCATATGATCCAAATGAATATTTCATTAAGAACTAAAATCCGTGAATGCTTTAAAAATAGCAAAATTCCTATTTGAGACCTTCCATTTCTGCTCCCCATAACACGAATTTCTTCAAAATGGGCAGGCATATTCTCCTTAGGAAAATGAACGTCTTTGTTTAAAAGCTGGTATCCGAAGTTTATCTGTGTATAGAAAAATCCGATAAAAACCTGAGAGAAAAAAGTGTGAAGTTGCCGAGACCTGAAGTCAGAATTTCCCTCATATATGCAGATTGCTCTACCAACTGAGCAACTGTCCACGCTCAACTTCTCTTTCATTAAGGCTTATATAGACACACACACAAGGGAAAATATTTATGTAATATAACTTATATACTGTACAGGAAATCACAAGTGCAGAATATATATACCAAGTAATCTATTTACCTAGGAACATGAAGTCAAACCAATGCATGCATTTTATTATATTATAAAACCCGCTCACATTGCCGCTGTAATTTACAATATATGTGAATTGGAAAATCACGTGAAAACATGGGAGATAGGAAAACAGTATGTAATTGCTAATACCTGAACTCGAGACGAATCCATTACACATGGGATGCTCTGCCAACTGAGCTACGGTCTACGCTCAATTTTTTCTCCCCCATTAAGGTTTATATAAACGCACATACACACGGGAAAACCTTTATATATTAGTTGGTACAGCAACTCGAATATAATGAGGAGGTCGCGAGTTCAGGGCTTCCGAGTTCACTCTTTACTTTCCTCTCACTTTTGTACCTGTATGTGATTACATTTGTGAATTTCAGCTAAAATTTGGCTGGGATTTTCTGATTATGTATGTTCACTTGTGAATTTCAGCTTCTGATTTGTACAGATTCTATGATGCAAAACCATATATACATTTATTTGTTTCCCATCCTGTTTCCTCTGTAAATAGATCACTTGGTATATGTATCATCTAAACTATTTTTCAATCCACCACCGCTGCATGGAAGTCTCCACCGTTATCACCCATGTACAAGTAGTATGGTGACAGAAGCCTAAAGAGTAAGCTGTAAAAGGTCATCATGCTATCAGGATATATTAGCAAACTAGACCTGGTTTAGCCAGGGTTCCAAAATTTGGTCATTTTGTGGATTAATTTGATCCATTTTGAGTCATTTGATGGCGCTCATTTGTCTCACCATCGTGAAGAGTGATATATATATATATATATATATGTGTGTGTGTGTGTGTGTGCTTTATAAGTGCACTAGATTCATCTATCAATATCAATATTTAAAACTGCAGAAATTAATTTTTATTCATTTCAAAACTTTAAAACTTTCTGTGTCTCAAAAGAAAATACTTGGTGGAATTCGCCGAACAAAATAGACATCGATAAGAACAGAAAACTTTGTAACTCTCCTCCTCTGCTGATGATTGCACACAAAAGGGTTAACGCATGAATTCATGTTCTGCCACCGAATTAGAGGGACATACCGTGAAAATCCTGCTTCTCTGTCAGAGTTCAATTCGTTTAGGTGTATTAAAATTATTAGCCCTGCTGATAGCAGGTTTGAAGACTGTCAATATAATTTATTACTTCTGAGACATTATTGAATGTTTTTTCAGCTTTTTTTATTTTCTATTTTAGAAAAATATCTGAAAATTTGTATTTGTGTTATAATTATCAATATTTATTTAGTTAAATCTAGACTATTCAACTGTATATAACAATATAAATAATAGAAGTGGGCATATAATAAAAAGCCCCTAAAATCACTTAGAAAAGTAAAAAGTGTTTTTCTGTATAACCTCTATTCTATAGAATTTAATAAGAAATCAGACACTACAAACTAATAAAGAGCAAGCCGTACGGATAAAAGAATAGGAAATGAGTCTAATATTTTGAAAGTTTTTTCAGCATAATTTCATGATATTTATATTCAATTCGTTTACATTTAGTCATCGGCAAAATAATGTCTTCCTATTGGGTTTCATTTATTGTAACATCATATCGCATCTTCAAAAGCATTTTTCAGCAAGGCTGAATATTAGTAGGGTGAAAGCTAAAATTTTCTTTGAAAAAGTGCAAAAGATGAGTCATGAAACAGGAGAAATGTTTCTCACCATTTAACTAATTTACTTTAAAGAAAGGAAATTTGGTTATAAATTGCTAACTTCCAGAATTTATTTTTGAAAATAGCTTAAACGAAGTAGAGACTGGTATGATAAGCCGAGAGTCATGGTCTTATTCAATTTTTCTTTTTATCTTAAATGATCTGATTTTTTTGAAAAGTAGAGTTACGAAATTTTCCTTACTTGCTGCACAATTTTCGAAAGAATATCCTTTTCTTCTACTATTCTGCTAATGGAAAATTGTTTGCCCTCTTTGTGTGCTAAGAGCACATTAAAGGATTTTTCTTCGCTTAAAAACAGATTGTTCTTTGAAAACTTTGTTCTTTTCCTGGCTTTCTAACTTTCTAAAAACGATGTTTTATTTTTTGTAATTTATGTTTAATTCGCTAAAGTGAGCTAAGTGTCTGCTGCTAACGAAGATAGCTTTGTAACTGAACATAGTTTTTAAGTTCTTTCGCAGCTTGCACAGACTGAAAGCTATTTAAGTTACGTGTTACCATGTCCGCAATCCAATGCAGAACTAAACGTAAATTGAAATTCAAAGAATCATGCTTTTTGAAATGCATTATGTGGATTGTCAGATCAAAGTAGTACGTGCAAGTTGAATATATATTCTTCGTTTCTGGCCCCGTTCCTTACCGACAAACAGTTCCATAAATAATCTTCTCGGAGACAATATTTCGCGTGCGTGGAACGTTTCAACATTCCTTCGTTCAGTGATTCCGTGTCGTATTATCACTCTTCCTTTGAATACACCTTATCCACACGCGATTGCTTACTCCATAATTGTTCGTAGATATT
Organism: Dysdera silvatica; assembly: GCA_006491805.2. Lineage (NCBI taxonomy): Eukaryota > Metazoa > Arthropoda > Arachnida > Araneae > Dysderidae > Dysdera > Dysdera silvatica. The sequence continues at coordinate 71,103,163 of QLNU02015003.1, read as the reverse complement.
AATTATGTTGTTCTCTAAAAGAGTGTCAGAAGATGTAAATTAATTATGCGATGCCTATTCTTCTCCTTACTTGAAAATGACATTACCAAGTGTACATCTCAGTAAAATTTTAACAATTATTATACCTATAGCACAAACGAATCTATTTCTGAGAAAACTATGTAGGTAATGGAACTATTAGAGCAAAAGTTTTAAATATCACTGCTTTTTAGATACTCCACTTTTATGTGGTTACTTCCAGAACCTGTGTTTCAGGTAGCGAGAAGAAGCATGCAACATACTTAGGCTAGAGTTAAACCACCGATTCTCGGGTTACTGTTCCAAAACCTTAACCGCTGGTCCACTGATCATAATTAGAATACTTATTTTATCGCGGGCAAAATTCCTCGATGTAGTCTGCGAATTCTAGTTTTTAAATGATTTCGCAAATTTTAACATTTTTTTTATTATTACTTAATTTCTGTTATGCCTTTTTGATTAATTTTCTTGTTTAAATAGCTTTAATAGTGCTGTCATCAGAAAACATTTTGAGTGAAATTTGGCAGAAAAATATACTTAAATCATATTATGTACTGGATATTTTGCATGCCCCCATTATAACCTTGAAGGTAAATTTATGACGTCAGAATACCAGTCATTCGGTAGAAAGAGTATTACCATAATAATTGCGAGCACAAAGACAGAGTATATAATCTATATGGAGATATCTTTCTGTCTGAATATTGAGAAAAATTCCTTTCTCAAACTTTTGCGAAATTTTACTCAATTTTGTTGTCGATCGATGGGGATATAATTTTATATTAGAAATAAAATACAGGGTACCAGGGAGGAAATTTATATATAACATAACATCGTCATTACTCCTGATGAAGGACTGCTGTTGACGCGTCCGAAAGCTTGAGGATCTTTGCTTATTTAGTAAAGTAATAGCTATTTATATTACTGTGTGAAAACTAAAATGTTAATCTTAACGTCAGTATTATACTTCTTCAACACTTTTTCCGCGAAATTACAGATTCCACAACCACTCCTCGAACCGCCACCGGAATGAGTTAAGCCTTATTTAGTAATGTAATAGTTATTTGTATTACTGCTATTTCATTTCGTAACTTTTTTAAGCGTCATGTTTCGATTTTTTTTTAAATTTCCGCAAATTTCGTGGTAATTCCTACGATTCAACCACGAATTTTGCACTTTTTTCCGCAAAATAATTACTGTCCTAATCATAGCCCCGTACATTTCTAGTCTCTCTTATATATATATATATATATATATATGTTGACGTAATGGGGGCTTCTTTAAGAAATGAAAAAAGGTGTGGGGATTACGATTAAGGTTTTGACACTACATTATTCTTTTGTTGATACTCAAGGTTGCGGCTATACCCTTTCTGTAGGTGGTTTTGTTCACAGAATTCTAGAGGGGGACTCATAATTCCTTTGTGTCCTGTTTTATTTTATTAATATTGTTAATAATATTAAATATCTAAGCAGAATAATATACTTATCATTAACAACTAAATTTTTTATTGTAAATTTTGCATGGAAAACTTGTGGGGTTACAATAAAATTTAGAATTTACCCTATCCTTACTATAGAACCGACGAAGACCGAAATCCCTGTAAAAATACATAGTATACAAAAAATTTTCCATAGAAACTCATTTTGAACACATTTTTAACGTCAAAAAAGAATTTCGATTGTCGTGTACAATTTTATACAAAACAACATTTTTAAAGTAAAAGTGTACATTAATTCATTTTGAGAAAAGATATTTCCCAGTAGAGAGGTGACTACATTTACAAATAGGCTCAGCCCCCCCTCTATTTCTACCCTGGCTACGGCACTTTTCGTATTAGACCTTGTGTTTTAGGTAAAAATAAAAAAGAACTAGAGAAAATAAAACATTTGTTATTAACAAATAAGACACTATAAATCGTATTAACAAATCATTGCCAAACAAACGATTGCATTAATAAAATCGCATATCCCGTTTAAGATATTGTTGGTAAAATAATTGGTTTAGATCTGAAATTTAACATGATCCTGTAATAAGTTCACGAAATATTAAATTTCGTCAAATACAAATTATAGATGTATAAAAACGTACAGTGACAGATTCGATGAGCGCCTCTGCCTATTTGTTATATGGATTATCCTATCACATTCGTAACAAACTGCGTTGACGTGTATATCAATTAAGCTATTTAAGTCCATTCTTGCAAAATACAACTTAAGACTAATAAGGCATGCTATATAAAGCATATTATATAATACTATATAAGGCATAATATAAGTTGACGGATTCTGATAAGAATGTTTCTCAATTGAAAATAATTCCTCAAATTTTAAGGTGATTAGGAAGCAGATGTCCTGACTTAAATTCAAATAAATGATTCCTTTTACTAAAAGCATGTTTCATCTACGTGTTTATCAAAAATATTTCCATTCGATGTACTGTTTCCCGATTATACGAGCACAGATTTCAATGCAGTAATCATTTGAAGAGTCTCTTGAAACTAAAGAATCTTCCTCGGAAATCTCTTCGTCGGAATTCGTAAACTCTTGTAAAATTTTATGCTGAAGTTTAGTATTCAGAGTAATTTCGAGTAATTGGATCCCCTGTGATTGAAATCCAGATTGATGATGAGTGACAGATCCCGATTGAGTAATGTGGATCAATTTACTGGACAACATATTTTTGCCTTTATCACTATAACCGCTAAAGGTTCTCGTCTCTGTATGTAGAGTTATAGACTAGATTTTTACATTTTCTGTAAGCCCAGGCAAAACGAAATTTTTTTTTACAAAAGATCCAGGAACAGAGTATAAATAATGAAAATCTTGAATAATCGGTAACGGAAAAACTTTGTGCATACATTTCCGTACGCGTATTTTCCCCACCAACAAAAATATTAGGGTTTTGAGGAACCCACAACAAAATTATTAGGGTTTCGAGAAACCCACAACAAAATTATTAGGGTTTCGAGGAACCCACAACAAAATTAGTGAAGGTTTCAAAAGTGTCCCGAACCCACGAAGTCGGTGCAACTGCACAGTAATAACAAACAGGTACATACAGATAGACATACGAATGACACAATACATTGATGACACAATAGTGACAAAAAGGATACCTGTAGATGGACGTAAAGTCAACAGAACAGAGAATAATATCGTAGGTTTACCACTCTTATCTTTTATATTTACTAGCAAGATCATAATACACCGAAGTGTAGATTCTAAAACGTGTCACTGAAATTATATTACAGTCAACCCCCACCCCTTATAGGTAGAATGATTACCACTTTTGTTAAGGTATTATTATTACCCTCCGCAGGGATAACACAATTGCCAAATATGGTCAACACAAGAAAGCCTCCGGGGCGAGAATTTTGTGAGTTTTCGTGGGGGAATTTATTATACAATAATTTTTGCCACCCACGTATTAATTACAGCTCAAACTAGAGCTTGTGTAATTTTGGAGAAAAAGAGACGCTTTCCCCATCCTGGATTCGAACCAGGGTCCCTCCGTTTAGCCCGGAGTGTCTTGGACCGCTAGACGAATGAGGATCCTCATTGTGTTTTTAAACCTTACGCCAGTGTCGAAATAACTGTTTGTTATAAAACATACATGTCTTATCGCAGACGTTTTTCATTTAAAACGATTAATTTTGGAAAAGAAATTTTACAAAATGTGTCTTCAGAGAAAGAAATCTCTTCACAACTCTCTATCTCTCTCTATCTTTTGTTCATGCTCTTTTTATGTTTTCTTTCTTTTTACTTTAATTTGTTTCTATTTCTAAAATGCATTTACTGAATTGCATCACTGATAAATAAAAAGTCTCTTATATCGCACTATCATATATTTTTTAAATCCACTAACTATTTGAAAATCAACAAACAATTTTAAAATCCATTCAAACAGATATTTCCGATTGTCGCGAATTTAATGCATAAAACTCATTAGTTGGCTTTTTTAACGGCACCTATTTTGCAATAAATCGTTCGAGGAAAATGTAGTATTTTTTTCTAGGAATTCAAAATTCGATGAAACCAAATTACTATAAAGCATTAAATGTTCAAAAAGAACAATTTATCTAATAAAAGACATCGTCTTATCGAAACACTTATAAACAGCAACTTTTTTATTCTGGCGTGAAAACTTCATTGCGCTTTGAAATGTTAAATTAAAGAAAACCGTTTACGTTAAAGAAATCCTTTTGAGAAATTTCATTTTTCTTTTTTCACATGAGCCTGATTATTTTCATGTTATTCTAGATTCCACTTCTTTTAAAACAACTTTTTTTAATAAAAATCGAGCGAAAACTGTGATAAACTTGATAACGCATGAGATAACGCTTTAATCACTTACGTATATTGCCAAACTCTTCAGCGAAAAATAAATTCTTTTTTTTTTCGAATATTTTGACATTTCGTAATAAAAATAAAGCTATTTAAAATCAATTTTTGTAATATAAAATATGAAGAAAATAATTTCTTGCAAAAGTAAATTGCTTTTTTAAAAAGTTTGCTTTACATATTGGTTGGTAATATTTTATTATACAATTTTTAGTATAAGAAATAATTATAAATAAGTCATATCCTAATTTTATAAAGACCACTTCTATTAACATGTTCGACCAGTATCTATCCACTCGTAGAAGGAGGCAATTCAAGAGCCCTCCGTGCATGTCTATACTAACAAGGGAACTTTTTCTGTGGGGTCCTTTACCTAGAATCGAGACCTATTACGTTTTGTAGAGGCTGCTGCCTTAGTTACAAATGTGGTGTTATTTTTCTGCAAGACTCGTATTTTGATTTTTTATTTGACTTTGAAGTTAGGAAAAGTGCAAATTTAACGATGTTGTGTTTTTCACTGACACTACCCTGTTTGTTCAAATGTGTTCTAAATTTTGCAACACGTGATTTACTCTTAAGCCATGGGTAACGTTTTTGAATCTGTTTAAATTTACCTGTTTTGCAAGAACCATAAAACTTAATGATTTCTTTCATTTGTTTAAGACTATATTCTCCTTTTATTTGTCCAGCAGGTTCATAAAAATCACTCATCAGAATCACTGCAGTCACTACAATAATTATCGCTAATATAATCGTCATTAAAATTATGAACTTCAACATCTAACGTTATCTCTTCCACAACATAATCCGTTTAAATTAACTCCTAAATTCTTTCGAATACACCCTTGTTTTCTTTCTTCATACTCGCTTTCAGTAATTACAGAAGGTTCCACTTTATATTTATTAATTGCTAAATTTAAAACAGACTGTATGATATTTACATTTTATATCAGAAATCGATAATTTTTAATATATTTCAACATTCAACACCTTACATTTAAAGTATTTTATTCCCCAAAGCACAAGTTAAAATTTAATTTTAAGTTAAAAATGTCATTTCAAGCACACAGTACGATTAGTTCAAGGAATTACAGCATTCTTCAACTGACAATTAAGCCGACTAAAACAAAATAGTGCCCGATAGAAGTTTTGTCTTTATCGTATGCCAAATATATCATCCACGCCAAAAGTTTATAGCCAAAATCGCCAAATTCTGTTTTAAAAAATTTTTTTCAAAGATTTCGAATCCAAATTAAAATCAGTTTTAATATAAAACAAACCTGTTCAGATGCATGGCGATGATTCGAATGTGAAATTCGATGTCGTTTTTCAATGAAATTCATTGAGGTTCAATGGAATCGGTGATAGAATACACGAGATCCTACCTGTTGCGCCAAAATGAGACGACACAAAATCCACAAAAGCAAATTTATTTATAACAAACTCAAAACATTGCGATTTAAAACTAAACAGAAACACATATTGCATTAAAACAACGATGAACGTTATACGCGACCGCTCGGTCCGATGATATGGAACAAATCTATCTGACTGATAGAATCCCAGCACAAACGCTCATGCGCGAACACACATTCACTTCACTTCAGTTCTAAAGTGTCAAACGCCATCACAGCCGAAGTACAGTGCATGCGCCACAATATATATATATATATATATATATATATCATCATCATCATATTCAACCATTATCTATCCACTGCTGGATGAAGGTCTCTCCAAATGCTTTCCACACAAGTCTATCCTGGGCCATTCGTTTCCACGTCACCCCAACCTCTTTTCTTATTTCATCCACCCATCTAGTTTGAGGACGTTTTCTAGGTCTTCGGTGGTCTCTTGGAATCCAGTTCAGAATTTCTGTTGTCCATCGTTGATCAGTTCTTCTTGCAATATGCCCAGCCCATCGCCATTTCAGCCCTTTTACTTTAACAATGATGTCCTCTACTCTAGTTTGCTCTCTCACCCAAGTGTTCCTTTTTCGATCTCTCCTAGTTATTCCAAGCATGCACCTCTCCATGCTCCTTTGCGTTGTCTGTAACTTTCGTATTGCTCCAACTGTTAGACTCCATGTCTCTGATCCATAAGAGAGGACTGGCAATACACACTGGTTGAAGACCTTTCTTTTTAGACACAAAGGCAATTTCCCCTTCAGGATAAAACTGTTTCTTCCAAATGCACTCCAGCCAAGTTTAATACGTCTGTTGAGTTCTTTCATAATGTTGCCATCCATTGAAATCAGCTGGCCAAGGTAAATATATGAATCAGCAATTTCTAGCTCAATGTTGTCAACTTGTATTTTTGTTTCCTCTACGAAATTATTGAACATGATCTTAGTTTTTTGTAGGTTCATCTTGAGTCCAACTTCTTTACTTCTAGTTGAGAGCTCCTGTACCATGTCTTGGAGTTCTGATGGGTTCGTTGAAAAAATAACAATGTCATCAGCAAACCGCAAATGATTTAAATATTCACCATTTATTTTTATTCCCTTGTCATTCCAATTTATCTGCTGAAAAATCATCTGTAAAGCTGAAGTAAAAAGTTTTGGAGAAATGGTATCTCCCTGCCTCACACCTTTACCAATTTTGATAGCTTCGGTATCTTTATGTAACCGAAATTTTGCACTTGCATTTTTATACACACGTTTCACCATGTCAATGTACACATCCTCAATGTCTGTTGATCTTAAAGAGTTGATGACTGCTGATGTTTTAATAGAGTCAAAGGCCTTCTCATAGTCAATAAATGCAACACACAATGGAAGTTCATATTCATGTGTTCTTTCAATTAATTCTCTTAATACTTGAATATGGTCCACTGTACTGAATCCACTTCGAAATCCAGCTTGTTCTCTTGGTTGAGCTGCATCTAATTTTTTCTGCAGGCGATGTGTTAGAACTTTTGTGAAGATTTTATAAATAGCAGGTAACAAGCTAATTGGTCGGTAATTTTTCAAATCCTCTTTATCACCTTTTTTATGCAAAAGAATTACTGTTGCAGAATCCCATTGGTTTGGTATGTTACCACTGTTGAGGCATTTGGTAAAGAATTTTGCGAGTATGTCTTCTACATGTTCTCCAGCTTCTTTTAAGATATCTAATGTAATGCCATCATCGCCAGGGGATCTTCCTTTCTTCATACTTTTTATTGCAAATGCTACTTCTTCTTTTAAGATTTTAGGAGCTATTCCTTCGACTATCTCAGAGTCTTCGTTTAATCCACTGTTTCCTTCATATAGTTTTCTGTAGAATTCTTCAACTCTTCTAAGTATTTCTTCCCTATTTCTTGTTACGGTGCCATCCTCTCCTTTTAATGCAATGATGTGTTTCTTCCCAACAGACAAACTTCCTTTAACAACCCTAAGGCTCTTGCTGTTCTCAATGGCATTCCTTACTAGCTCACAGTTGAATTTTCTTATATCTTCTTTCATGCTTTTGCGCAAAGTTTTACAAAGTTCTATGTACTCAATCCTGGAACTGGTATTTCGATTGTCCACCTTCATATCTCTTCGCCTTTTCATGAGCTGTTTCGTCTTCTCAGATAATTTGCTATTGTGCTTTTTACAGGTTACACCACCAATTTCCCCAGCAGTTTCAACTATTGTCTTAACAATGTTTTCATTTGCTTCTGAGATATCAATTTCTTCAATAAGTCCTTCCAGTGCAGAAAAGCGATTTTTTAATTCCAACTTGAATGCCTCGGTATTTTCTTTTAATTTCTTTAAATCCACCCTCTTACATACTTGTTTCCTAATGAGCTTCTGCCTTTCTAGTTTAGTATTTAAGTGCATTTTACATCTCACCATTCGATGATCACTTCCAGTATTAAATCTGTTCAGTACGCTGCAATCTTCAATAATTGATTTCTTGTTTGCCAGTATATAGTCAATTTCGCTGGTTCCTCCATTGGGGTGTTTCCATGTCCATTTTCTTTGCGGTTTCTTCTTAAAAAATGAATTCATGATGCTAAGATTTTCAGCTTCGGCAAATTCTATGAGTTGATCGCCACGTTCATTCCTTTCCCCGTATCCGTATTTACCAACCGATGTCTCTCCTTGTTCCTGTTGTCCAATTCTTGCATTAAAATCTCCCATGATGAGCTTGATGTGTTGTTTCCCCTTGGTATGTAGCTGTTTGATTTCTTCATAGAATTCCTCAACCTCCTCGTCGGTATGGCTTGATGTTGGTGCATATGCCTGTACTATCTGAAGTTGGTATCGCTGGGTTAGTTGAACAACGAGCCTCGCTGCTCGATCTGACGTGCTTTCGACTTCAAGAAGGTAGTCTTTAATTCTTTTGTTGATTAAGAAGCCAACACCACTTGTTCTTCCAGTTTCCGTTCCTCTATAATAAAACAAATGTCCACTTTTAAGTTCCACCAACTCTTCACCTTTTCTTCTAACTTCACTGAGTCCTACAATGTCCCATTTGATCTTGTCTAGTTCCTCTTCCAATTCCTGAAGTTTTGCTTCAGAAGCAAGGGATCGTCCATTAAACGTAGCCAAGGTCAATAACAAACGGCAGCCTGGGCCATTCCAGTGATTCTTAGCACCCCCTGCTTTCATGCCACACTGACCGCTGCCTTGATCAGGAGCACTCCAGCACCTGGAGACTAGGGGCCATGGTTTCTGGTGTGTCAACATAATGGAGGAATTAGCCATAATTTCACCACGCTGGCTAAACGGGTTGGTGAATTAGCCCTCCCCTTCCGCCTTTCTATCCGTGTAGCAAATATTAATTTGCCACATAAATAGAAAGCTCAGCCTGCACCACTTGAAGGCGGGGTAGGACACTAGGTTACTGGCCTGGCCGGTTCCACACATCGTCACATACGTTCAGCGTGTGGGTCTCCTTCCAGTTAGATACCAGCAACCCTTTTGCAGGCCATATATATATATATATATATATATGTGTATAGGTATCGATGTGGTAAGTTTCATAGAAGATTTTAACGTTTTCTTTCTTGTGTGAAGAGAGATCAAGAAGTTCAAAACAGTCTGTAGAGGAGAAAATATTTGAAAAAAAGCAACATACAGAACCTTTCATGGAGTCTTATAAATTTAGACAAGTACCTCATTTTAGTAAAAAGCAAAGACGTAGCAAAAATCTATCTGTTAAGAAAACAGAAAACATACTTTAAAAAAAGCTTTCATGCCACAAAAAAAATGAAAATATATATATATATATCATCATCATATTCAACCATTATCTATCCACTGCTGAATGAAGGTCTCTCCAAATGCTTTCCACACAAGTCTATCCTGGGCCAATTTTTTCCACGTCACTCCAACTTCTTTTCTTATTACATCCACCCATCTAGTTAAAGAAAGATAGGGTACCAATGCACAGAAAGATGGGCAAGAAGTGAATGATAAATTAGGAATGTGTAAATAGCAGCCAAAAACAAAATCATATTAACGCTCCATATGCAGCAATTAATATAGTTATGTATTGAAAGATTAAAATGAATAGTTAGCGAGCTATTACTTACAGAAAGGAATTAAGAGAAAAGAGGTACTTAATAGTCAAAACAAACAATAATTAGTCCTCCAGTGATAATTAATGCAGCTTAAAGAAACCATTATTATTAATAGCAAAATTGTAGTATGATTGTGACATGTAGTACCTTCTAATGTAATATACATAAATACACTACACTTAAGCATATATTAATTTAGACAAAGTTAAAGTAGAAAAGTAATATAACACTAGGTAGTCAAACCAAGTAAATTAAAGTAATAAAAACAGTTTAGAATAACAATATATATATATGATTGGAGTCTCCCTTGAAAAATTCCTTCACTTAATATCCTTTTCCCATTTATTATAATATTTTCTTCAAATTCACCCCGCTCCTTATCTCAAATTTCGTATTTAATTATTTAGTATATGTTTATATATCCTGTGTATTTGTTAAGCTTATTAGTGAATTTTATGCTAATTTATTTCTATTTTATCTACTGTTATTTAATTTTTACTCTTAAGGTTTCTACTGTGTTTCTACAAAGCAACCATCATAATGCATAAGTTGTTGAGTTGGCAATACAAGTCCCCTCCCAAAAATTCCTTCCTGGATCCGCCCCTGACTTATATACGGTATGCAAAGTATAAAAGAATTACTAACCTTTGATTTAATGTCATAGGTGAAAATAAAAATTCCAGTGAGGGGCACTCCAATAGTTTTTTAAAAAAGAAACAGCCCATCTCTTTTATTTTTTTAGGATGAACCGGCCAAATGGCCCCGCTGGTCCACCCTCTCGGAGGCCTTGTGTGAGTGCATGGGGCCCCGAATTTACACCAAGCGCTGGGTCTCACTTTGGTTTGATCGGGACCTGTATACATGTATAATAATGAACAAAGCTCGATTGGCCCACCCGTAATTTAAAAAAAAATTAAATGCCCGCGCGTGCATTGAAATCCTAAGCCATACACTGTAAAAACAACGTTTTTCCCCAATAGAGGATGAATTCGTTTTACTCCTTTTTATACGTAGAACATAAATAATAATTCACAAAAGAATGACCGAATTAAAAAAAAAGTTTACTTACATTTGCGGATGCTTAACTGCCTTTCAATATTTCTTTTATAATTTTATTAATCCAATTACTGCACAATTCAACTTCACAAAGCTGTTATATCTAATTCAATATCGTGTTCAAACATAAATATTTGTATTATATTTGTATTTATAACAATTGAGAATCCGTCTCGCACTTCTAATTTATTCGCTCATTCACTGTGCTGGTTGTGCTTCTAAAGCAAAGAGTCCCCCCCCCCTATTTTTCGCCCTTAAGTGCCATGTGGGTTTTATTACCAAATATATCCAATTGAAATTAATTTCTATTTCGTAATTGTAACACCTGCCAACTATCTACTTGTGGTCAAGTTTCGCGGTCAGAGGGAGGCTAGAACAATGGTATTAAATTCTGGAAAGAATTTCAAAGAGTATGAAATTCAGTTAAAATAAATAAATAAAATACACTTGCTTTTATCGTAAATATGACTTATATTTACATTTTTCTCAATAAAAAATTTGAAACCTTGCAAATATAAATAATCGCAACTATTACCTCAACTCATTAGCGAAAGGAGCCCACTCAGGGGTGGGGGCTACGGGGCAATTGCCCGGTGGGCCAGTCCGTCTCTAGTAAGTGCACATAACTCTAAAAGATAGTGCATTCAGGCATTGACTGAAAGTAATAAATTTAAATAATGTGTTGAAGAGTGATTAGGTCTTTTTTCCGTTCTCCTTTTTCCGTAATGTCTTGTGTTTTGAGAATTTAAATCAAAAGATTGTAATTTTTATATTTCATGATTTAATACAGGAAGGGAATCTTTTTCTTGAGAATATGATAGTTGTAGTGATGTTTCATGTACACCACCGCATTACATATATATGGCTTTTAATGCAAATAAAATTTGAAGTTGCGTACTTTTTTTTTATGGACATCCTGCATTGTATTACTTTAATTTGAATTATATTTCGCCTTTTACATTGAGTTAGAAAATGAAAACCGAGTTTTGTAGAGAGCTTTAAAAACACAAATTCTTCAAAATATATTTGATCTAAAAGATTCTGAGAAGCTTTACTCTGTAGAATATACAGCGTTATTTTAAAAGCAGCTCCACTCAAACTCGCAAACAAAATGCATATTTTACAACGAAAAACATCTTTTAACTTAAAAATTTACATAGTATATCCTTATCGCCGTGTTTGCGATTCTACTTTCAAAATAATGTTCTTTCACAAATCGAAATAGGGACCATTTTTTCTTGATTTAAAATGTAATCGTAAACATGCAGAAAATAATCATTCAGTATATTCGCATCACTAACCTCAAAAATTATATACTTTCTGTAAATGGAAGTTTCTCAAACTGTGTCCACCATGATGTATGAAAATTGCCTCCACGTTACTCCAGGTTATTTTCTTATTTCACCCAACCATTTTGTCTGAAAATGTTTCCTCGTTCTTTTGTGGTCATTCGAAATCTGTCTAACACTGTCATTGTCCACCATTGGTCAGTTTGTAAGTTCAATGTTGTCACAGGATTCTCTTATTATATTATTTATATCACAGGATTCTCTTCCTACACATTAATGTTTGCATTGCTACTACTTAACACTTATTTTATACCTAAAAAATATTTTTCTCAAAAGGCCCATTTCGTACTACTTGTCTTTTTAAATTAATACATCATTTCCTACACGTGTTCATTATTATAATTTGTTTCTCTTCGCTTGTTTCTTTATTATTTCCCGACAGTACAGATACTTCATTTGGACCTGAAACAGCATCATTGGCTGTTGCAATGGTACTTCAAGAGAAAGGTGTTTTCCCAAAACAATTCAAAGTAACGAAGACATTTACGAAACACACCTTAAACTGCACTTCGAAACGTGTATCCAACTGTTACAATTTGCCGTAGAGAATTCTGGATAAACGGACTTTATTGCCACTTTCACATGAAAAAGAATGGATGTTTGTAGATGTACCTGTTACCCTGTAACAATTCCTTTCTGCTACTTTTAGGGCAAAAAAGGTCTCCTGGGACAAAATAATAGTTATTGTCTTCATTAGTGGAACCTTGCAGACTTACGTGACCCTTAGATCTTTCATGTTGTGGTTATATCGTCGGCATTTTCGCCACCGAAAATGGCAATGTCTTCCTAATCCGTTGATTTTTCGCATCAAAGCAGACATTTAAGAGAACCATTGGATTTTGGAATCTTCATACATTACAATGTACAATATAACCGAACTCGACTTAACCGAAATGATTTGCTGTACTTTTTTTATTGTCATTAAATTTATTATTTTATGTAGGCACTCATTCAGCAAAAGTGCTCATATAAGTTTTCTTGTGTACTCCAGTTCAAAACGAGGCCAGTACAAATGGTAGACATCGGATATATACAAAGAGATGTTCTGTAATAACCCTATAATTCGTAATGCCAAGGGACCAAAACCTCATTACGAAGTATTGAGATTTTCGATTACACGGGTTTACGATTTATCAAGGGTAAAAAAAAGTAAAATTTCGAATTAACAGGGTGTAAATAATAAAATTAGTATGGATAAAATAGTACTATATATATCCTTGGCCATAATATGAATTATACAAAGTACCTAGGTATATGCACCTAAATGTACTCTAAAAAACCTTAAATAAGGCTTGAATGAAAAGAACATAAACAAATAAAATACGTATGCAGAAAAAGTTGTCAAGTAGAAAAAAAGATCCAATTTTTGTCTGATGAAGAGAACGTTCACGCACTCGATCAATGGCGTTATCCAGTGTCACAATAGCTGAAAATACATCTTCGCTGATTTTTTGTTTTTGTTTGAGAATAAGAAGACACTTATACGACCGTTTTGAATTCATTTTGAACGCAGCCGAAGAAGCTGGTTAAATATACGAAACTAAAAATGCGCGAATAACTAGTACCCTGTGTGGACCACGTGACTATCCTCGACTATCCGATGTAATTTAGGGAAAAAGTTGTTGGCGACAAGTGGTCATCAACCCTCTTCTCGCCCCATATTAGCAAATGGGAGAGCTTTTTTCTCCCTGTTAAAGAATGGAACAACCAAAAGTCAAACGCCTTCACTTCAGAGCCACGTTATAGGGAAGGAGAAGGTTTCATTTCGAATAAACAGGATTGGTGACACGGTATATTACAATTTATAAGACGTTTTTGTCCCTCTAGAGTGATAAAATACTCAGGAATAAGCGAGGGGACCGAAATGCATCCTTATTTTACGAATCACTGCGAGTTTTCCAGGGAACCTGGAGTTTATTACGAATAAGTGGGATTTACGAAATAACGAGATGAGAATTACCGAGATTGCACTGTATATACTTTTTATATATCTGAAATATGTATAAAAGCATCCGATTATGTCTAAAGTAGTTAATATCATAGCCTATAAATAAACTTCATAACATTTTTACTGTCAATATTGTAGTTTAGTAATAGGTAATTATTATTATAAATATTGTAATTTGAATACACTCTTATATTGAAAACTGAATTTCCGAATTATCAGAAAATTTGGTCATCTGAGTTCACTTTCTTTCTTTAGGTTAATAGGATTTCTACTGAACTTACAAAAGTTTAGGCACATTTAATCGTCAGAATTTTATTTGAATTTTTTTATGAATATGTGTTAGGTTATATGCCCGCATATATATTTATTGAATTTCTCGACACTTGATTCTGACAAAGATATCTGCCATTTTATCTTTCATTTTTCGTTTTTGTTTTTTTGTTTTTTTTTAAATTTAAAAAAAATATTTTTTTTTTAAATTATTGCATTTTCATTTCATTTAAAGTATCCGTCTTTTTTAATGTTTACTGCGTAGTGTTAAACCATCGATGTGCTCTAGAAAATGTAGTCTGTTATAGGAAATATGAATTAAATTATAGATGGTCCCCAAGAAGGATTTCTGTATATTACCGATCTTGGTTTTATTTTTGCCGTAGAAGAATGTCTCTCATAGGAACATAAATCTACTTTTGCGATTGTTTTACTCATTCATAACAACAATTTTCATAAAAACTGTATATAATAAGCATTCCTCGATATTAAACTAAAAATTATTGCTGTGTGAATAAAATATTTCCTTGACGCCGTTTTAATCTTGAACTTCTCGTCATTTTATTTAGTCTGTTTCCATCATAATGCAGATTATGTAATCATCTACTGCCATTCTAATCCTTATTACTTCATAATCTTTGTTATACTAATGTGTCATATTAAATCTTATTTCTATATATCGTCAACAGTTGGTTTTTTTCAATTACGATTACGTTACATTACAATAATTTTTGGTCCGGAAAGTTTTATACTAATTAGTCCGTCATATCCCAGAAACATAACATCAACAATAGCCAAAGGTATCTGTGCATTAAATGACTATTTTACATTATCATACAATGCACATAAAACTCGTGAAATCGAGACAAATGTGAAACAAAATTTGACAAAAGCGAAAAATAGACAACAAAGTTATAAAGCAAATTCTGGAGAACATTAAATCGGAATTTCGCTGTAGTGTTTATTTTATAATAGTCGGTATGTTTTACATTTGCACTTTTAAAATACGATAACATAACGAGTAAATAAGTAGAGTTAGTCAGTAAATAAGTTGAGATATAAATTATTATCGGTAATCCGAAAACCTGGTAAATCGGAATTGTTTTTCAGTCGGCTGCCGTCAAAGCAAGTTATAAACAAACTGTGAAGTGTGTGTTTCCAACTGATTGAAATTTCCCATAAAAGAAAGGGAAATTCTCTGTTGACTGTCACGCATGCTTACGCAAACACGCACACATCAGACAATTATAGCTAACAAATTCTGTAGTAAAGATTTCAATTAATCCGAATACAGTCGAAGCTCGTTAAGGTGAACATCAAGGGTGGGAACAGACAAGTTGTTCGTATTAACAGTAATTCGCATTATCCGTAAATGGTGGGGGGGGGGATCTTATTACTAAGTTATTTATCCCATCTCTGGTTACCACATGCTTATTTTGCTATCATATATGTCAGTGGTTCCCAACCTGGGGGTCGCGACCGTCAAGGGGGGTCGTAAACAGGTTTTTGGGGGTCGCGAACAGGTTTCTGTGGGTCGCCGCAACTATTTTTGTTGCAATTATTTTTATAAGGAATTTTATACCAAATGTTTCCAACGCTTTTATATTTCAACATGGCTACACATATTGCAATATTCTACTAATGGTTGTTAATTTTATTATTATACGCATTAATATCTGCTATGTTCTCTATTATAATATATATTAATATATATATAATTAATATGATATATTTATATAATTAATGTAATATGTATATAATTAATGTAATATATATGTAATTAATGTAATACGTATATAGTAATATAATGCGTATGCCATTTAATGTATGTATATAATCAATGTAATATGTGTAATCAATGTAATATGTATATAATTAATATAATTTTGTATTTAATGTGTTTCTTTACCTTGTTAAAATGCTTTTACTATGCAAATGTGGTGGCAGCTGACAAACGGGGGTCGCGGATTACGTGGCTGCTACAAAAGTGGGTCTCGGCCTAAAATGTTAGGGAACCACTGGCTTAAACGAATAGTATAAGTCCTGCAACCATTACTCGATTATCAACGTAAACAAATACGGCCTGTATTCTTAATTATGCTTGTACACTAATGCTAAGGTTGTTCAGTCTTTATTCGATTAATCGAAGACGGTCCGTGAAATTATTCATTTAAGTAAAGAATTTTGTCACTGATCATATGGGAATAATTTTGATTAAAATGTAATATATCCCTATGAGGGGGTTACTCGATTATAAGTGACTTGATTGCATAAGGTTGACTGTAACTCAAAACTGATTTTTTAAATACTTTACGAACTTTTCACGCTTACTTGGTTTTTCTAGTTGGATATATTTTACTTTTCTGTGCATTTTCAGTTATGGAAAAAATATCTTTCGAGCTTACGTGGTTTCGGATTTTAAACGACAGCATAATCTCTAAACGTTAATTATACAAAGTATTTTAATTAAAACTAAAATTATAAAATTAAGATACTGTATATATACACACAGCAAATATGCTAAATAAGAACCAGAAATTTAAATCAAATTTTTAAACCATTAGCAAAAGTAATTGAACATTTATGTTTAAACATATTAAAATAAATTACAACGATGTAAGGCAATTAACTTTGAATTAAATAGCCTGTGAATTGTTAATTACACTTGCCAAGTTGTTTTTTAATGCTGACATTTCGTTTTAAGTCATTTCTCAAAGCGGAATTTTAAAATGAGATATAATTACAACTCATTAGAGGAAATGCATTCATTGTTTAAGCCTCCTTGATTTTGTTTTGAGATGATTTGAATGAAGAGAGTGCATTATAATTTGTAGAACAAAATTAAATTTCTAGTATGAAATTAATTAAAGAGTTACGTTTATTTTTAGTTCACTGTTATAGCAATATAATTTATAGTCAATAATTATAATATTATTTATTAATATTGTTTTTATTTGTTTATCGTTTTTCATTAATTTCTTTATTAACTGTTTGTATTTTTACATTATACATTAAGAGAGTTTTCTTTAAATACTGCCATTAAATTTTATTAATAACTAAATATAACGTTTAGAAATGTTCCGTAAATGTACATTATATATCGTCAATGAAAAAACTAAGTTAATTTAATATTTCTTATGAAAAGATTTTTCGAAATCTTGCGAGAATGCAAAGTACACATTCGAGACGCTCATATTTCAAGGAGAAACAGGCAATAAATAAGTGCAATTAAATTAATTATTAAATTGTTGATAACTGTTGATAGTTTTGTGCATATTTCGTTTGATTAATATTTATTACATTATGCCGTTATCCTGTTTAATCTTCTTTATTTATTCAACAAAATTCAGTTACACATAAACAGGGTGTCCCAGAAGGTCGTTTCAAAACTTCTAGGGGTTGTAGAGGACACCAAATGAAACGTATCGGCCAATGGAACCCATGTCCGAAACGGAACCGATTTCGCAATAGAGTGAATTTAGTGTATACGTCCACCTCGCGGCTGCGTAACCAATTACATCAATTAAAATATTTTTTTCACACAGAATTTAAGTGATTCACCTAATAATACAGCAGAGACAAAAACATCCGGAATTCACTTTTCTGAACCGGATCTGCGTACCACATAGTGAGAAATAATCATAAAACTGCCTTTTTAGCACACTGGAAATGAATTGTGAACTGCCAAGTATATGCAGCAGGTAGAGGACATGAAAATAAACAATTTTTGTTTAGTCACTTTTTCCTAAAATTAGTCGTTTTGCCGCTACAGTAAATTTAGTGTTCGCATCCAACACGTTCAAGGTTACCACATACGGCAAAGTGCGCCATTTAAAGAATTTCCAAAATTATTTAACGCCAACGGACGGCGGCCTTTCTCTGCTTGGCGACTTCGTATTGCCCCTAAGTGCTACTTCCCCTGTACACACATATGCATGCAGGAGAAGTTTCGCCCCTAGACGATACTTCTCCTATATTCATGTCTGTATAGAGGGAAAGTAGCACGTAAGGGCTCGAAAAATCTTGCTTGCTCGATGGAAGACTACATGAGTAATATTCCATTGCAATAAAACATGCCCCCCCCTCACCTAACGCCGATCCTGACTGAAATATGTATTATGAATTATACATAGATTGTAATTAATTTATGTCAGTTTATATGTATTTCAATAATATTAAATAACTTCGACATTTTTATCGACACAGCTGAGATTTCTTTAGCATTGTCAATATTGTTTGACCCCAGTTCGGTCTAATACAGTATGAGATATTCACTTATCAGTAATTACAACACTTCAACATTTACAAACTTTACTTTCTGATCTGTCAGACCATGACAAACAAGTTTTACATAGGAAGTTGTGTCCGGAAAGGCGACCGTTAGAGGGCGATGTTCGCAGGCGTACTGGAGACGGGGAAGCGGGATCATTTCAGGTGAGGGCGTTGCAGGAGAAGGATGCATCGGTTCAGTAACAGTGAATTGGCAGATATGCATTACGTTTATGGCGCCGTGGATGGAAATGGACGTGCCGCCGTACGCATGTACCAAAAGCGCTTCCCAAACAGACGTCTGCCAAGTCGTTCATTGTTTGGACAATTGCACCGCAGATTATATGAGGCAGATGCTTTCCATGTATCCTCTCTCGTCAGCCATCAACGTACTACACGCTCACCTTTCATAGAAGAAGCTGTGTTACGGGAAATTGAGAGGAACCCGCAAATAAGTATAAGAGCAATCGAACACGACCATGGTGTGTCTCGCTCCAGCGTTATGCATACATTGCACGAGGACAACCTACACCCGTACCACATTCAAAGAGTACAGGCACTGGGCGCATTCGATTATCCTCAACGTGTTGCATTCGAACGTTGGTATTTGGATACAAGTCTCTCACAACGGGCATTTCCATCGTCGATTCTATTTACTGATGAAGCGACTTTTTCACGAGACGGTATCCTCAACCTGCCTAACATGCATATGTGGGTGCACGACAACTCAAGAAGTGAATGTGCCCATGCAAGCCAACAGCGCTTTAGTACAAATGTGTGGGCTGGTATTATCGTTGACTTTTTAATTGGTCCTTGCGTACTACCTAAAAACGTGAGTGGTTATATTTATAAGATTTTTTTATAAGAGGTGTTGCCGAATTTGTTGGCTGAAGTTCCAGCAGCTTCACGTCGACACATCTGGTTTCAGAATGATGCGCCCCCCCCCCATCCCTTTCCATTTCAGCACGAACGTGCCGGCCTACCTTGATTGGATCTATCCTCATCACTAGATTAGCAAAGGCGGACCAGTGGCATGACCACCACGATCCCCCGACCTCACACCCCTGCATTTCTTCCCGTGGGGATACATGAAGTCTCTGGTACACAACACACCTGTAACATCCGACTTCAACCTTGTCGCCAGGATCGTGGAAGCAGCGGCACGTGTCCGTGAAAAACTTGGCCAATTTCAATGCGTACGAGACTCCATGCGGCGACGTTGTCAAGCCTGCATTGTGGAAAATGGAAGGAATTTTGAACATCTTCTATGATGTAACTATGACTTTTTCCTTCATAACGCAGCCTTAAGTTTGTTAATAAAGTCATGTTAACACCGCTTTCGACTTCCTTTCTTTGTGTGTTGGTCACGTTGCTGTAGCACCGCACGGTTTCATTTCCAAACACAACTTCCTATGTTAAACTTGTTCGCAATGGTCTGATAGATCAGAACGTAGAATTTTTAAGTGTTGAAATGTTGTAATTACTGATAAGTAAATGTCTAATATTGCATTGATCCGAACTGGGGTCAAACAATATTGACAAGGTCAAAGAAATCTCAGATGTCGATAAAAATGTCGAAGTTATTTAATGTTATTTAAATGCACATAAACTGACATAAATTAATTACAATCTATGTATAATTCATAATACATATTTTAGTCAGGGCCGGCGTTAGGTGAGGGGGGTATGGTTTACTGCAATGGAATATTATTTATGTAGTGTTCCATCGGGCCAGCAACAGATTTTTCGAGCCCCTACGTGCTACTTTCCCTCTATATAGATATGCATGTAGGTCAAGTATCATCTAGGGGCGTTACTTCTCCTGCGTGCATATGTGTGTACAGGAGAAGTAGCACTTAGGGGGGCAATACCAAGTCGCCAAACAGAGACAGGCCGCCGTCCGTTAGCGTTAAATAATTTTGGAAATTCTTTAAATGGCGCATTTTGCCATATGTGGTAACCTTGAATGCGCTGGATGCGAACACTAAATTCACTGTAGCAGCCAAACGACTAATTTTAGGAAAAAGTGACTGAACAAAAATTGTTTATTTTCATGTCCTCTACCTGCTGCATACACTTAGCAGTTCACAATTCATTTCCAGTGTGCTAAAAAAGGCACTTTTATGCTTATTGCTGACTATGTGGTACACAGATCCGGATCAGAAAAGGGAATTCCGGATTTTTTGTCTCTGCTGTGTTATTAGGTGAATCACTTAAATTCTATATTGAAAAAATATTTTAATTGATGTAATTGGTTACGCAGCCGCGAGGTGGACGTATACACTAAATTCACTCTATTGAGAAACCGGTTCCGTTTCGGACATAGGTTCCATTGGCCGATACGTTTCATTTGTCCTCTACAACCCCTAGAAGTTTGGAAACGACCTGCTGTGACACCCTGTATATAATCACATACACTCGGTACCCCCTTATTTATTTTTAAGCACTCTTGTTTGTTTATGCTTTGCGTTATATGTTAATTCTCAAACACATTTGTATCTGTTTTTCCAGTACATCCGTATTTGTTGATTCAAAAGGACACCGTTACCTTTATATACGCACATACACTCAGTACCCGCTTATTTATTTTTTCGAAACACTCTCTTTTGTTTATTCCGCGCATTATAATTTATTTCTCAAATACATTTGTATCTCTCTTTCTAGTATATCCATATTTATTGATTCAAAGCTACCCTGTTTATTCACATGACAGACTCCTATTCATTTATTCGGCATTTCTACTTTTTTTTTGACACGCACATAGTTGTACTGCAACTATTAGAGAAATGTGTTGATCCAAAGCCTTAAAATAGAGTACGTTACCGTAAGGAGGATGCAAAATAATGAGCATGTTATTATTATTATTATTGAATTACACAACAAGGAGTAAAAAATCTTTCTTCAGTTATAATAGGAATGTTTTTGCACTTGTGTTAAAAATAGATATAATATACCTAGTACTTTTGTACATTTTTCTAGGTACTGCAGCACAGGCAATCAATGTTTGGCCTGGACCAGATGATTTATCTTCATGGCAATGGCAGCACTTAGAGAAATACGTAATGACAAGTCTTGACAGTTTCGGCCCAGGGATCAGCAAACTGGCCTTGCAAGAATACAACACGTCTGACTACAATGGTAAATAAAAATAATTATGTCTGTCGTATCATCTACTATATTCCATTAAGTAATTGAGTTGATTCCAGATTACATTCTGTACTTCATTTTAGCTGGTGAACGCAATTTATTTAATGCGCAAATGTCTTTTAAATAGTAATTTGTGTAGTAAAGTACATTGATTGCATAACATTTTAAAAATAGGACTATCATTATTAAGTAAAATGTTCTTAAAATCCATAACTTCGGAAAAAAAGTTATTTTCAATTAAAATAAAATCGTATGCATGACGTAAAGGAAAATTGATAAAAATATGTTACTTTCTTACTGATTACCTACAAAGTTTGAGTATTTTCTAATTTATTATCTCTTATATCTGGTCCAAAATTTTTCTCAAAAAGTTTGAAATAAAATAAGAAAGGTAAAAAACACCAGAATATATGCAAATACGATTATAAGTTTTAATTGTGGTAATTATCCCATCATAGATGTGGTTATGTTAGATAGTTAAATATTCGCAAAAAAAATAAAGATTTTTTTACCATTATAATATTAAAAATAAAAATTCTAAAGAATATAAGTTCCAAATTGGAATGGATTATTTGCAAGTTACAAATAAAATATCTAATTATTTTTCATGTTTCCTTTACCGCTGAATTTCTCATTTTTAATAGCTAAAAACCAACATAAATTATTAACTAAGTATCATTTATTTCAACATCTTTTAAGACCTTATAAGCAAGAGATAATAGATCTAAAGTCACGCTTTCCTATATGCGCATAATTTCCGCCGCAACAATGCAAAATATCGAGATCATATTCAGACAACAAAAACCAATGGGAGCATTTTGCCCATTCTAAGAAAACACTTCTATTGGTTTTCTATTCTCGGAGTCAGATTTTGACGTTTAATATTGTTGCGTCGTAAAATATAGGCATCTAGGAAGATGCGCCGTAAGTTTATAAAATAATCACATATAAATAAATAAAAAAATACATATATTATAAGAGAAACAAGAAACTCACACGCAACGTATCAATACTAGAACAAAAATGAGAACAAATATAATTTTTTCTAAAAAAAAGCAATTGATTATGAATAACAACGCAGCAAAAAAGTGACCGATTATAAACAAATCTGTGGATTGCGAAAACAAATAGAAAATTAAAAACATAAGATTATTATTATAAACTTGTATAGCTAATTATCATCTTGTCAGTAATTTTAGACCTTACTCCGTTTTAAAATAGATATTCGAGGGGGAAACTAATTGAGGAACCAAAATTAAAAATCCACACTTTTGTCTCAAACTAAGGCTCATTGATTTATATGTTGCAAATTAAGATATTATTGTCTTTCTTAGGATCAGTATAATTACCATGAAAGTGATAGGTTACTGACTACGAATATTTAAACACACGGAGTTTCAAGATCGGCTTTCATAGCGAATGTTGAAAAGTTGAAAAAAGGAAGTTGCCTTTGATCGATCTGGCGACGTCATGTTTGACATCCAAACATTCTGCCAACTGAATCTTTCCTGTCTCCCAACTGCAGCCGTAACAACTCTTTCACTAATCGGACTAATGAACGATTTGACCTCTCTACCATAAACGAGATAAATAGTTCGATGATTCGATCATGAAACGATTTGCTACACCGCTATTCTGAACATCGATGATTCGATCATGAAACGATTTGCTACACCGCTATTCTGAACATCGATATAAAAAAATCTTGAACCATCCGCGATCAATTGATAACCGCATCCGCCATAATTATGAAAAACCCCGGGAAGGTTAGGTGTCCAAATTTGAAATACATATGCGTGAAGGAGCCCTAGTTTAAACCAAAATATGCGGGTGATAATCACCGTTTAGTTAATATGAGCCTGGGATGTTTAGTACAAGCAAAAGTAGTTTTCTAGAACGAAAGAAAAACTGCTTGGAATTCGTAATATACCTTAAAAATTTCCAAGCGCAATTGACGAACCATGTAATCTCGTTTTAAAAAACGCTTGGAAACTAATTATTGAATATGTCAGTAGCAGTAATGCAATTATTGTAGTCAGGACGATAAAATTGTAAATCTTTTTACATTTTAAATTTCTCCTTCAACCATTCATCGTTTTGTAAAATAAGGCTCCCGAAACCAAATAAATATTTTTCATTTGGCCAAGTTATTTACATTCTTCTCACTCTCTTCAAAAAAAAAAGGAAATTTAAAATCTGCCGAATATTTGGATAACTAAGTTTCCGAACGGTTCTTCTGTTTGTTCAGTTAATGAAATTTTCCTCTTCCTGGATTCTTTGCAAATGGAGGGTTTCTTCTTCTTCTTCTTCCTGCTGAAACAACAAAGCTCTATTTATCTCTAGAACGATCGGGCAGTAACCCACAGAGTGAAGAGAATTTGGAATATTTAATTATTTCCTTTCAAACAAAATAATGTTCTTTACATTGTTTTTCACTCATTATGGTCATAATATCTATTGCATTCGAGAGACGAAGAAAGCCTACTCATCAATTCATTGAAGAACGAAAAGAAAGCCTTGTAATTTTTCAATTAGTTTTCGAGGAGCATTTTTTGGATTCCGCATTTAAATAACTTAGAAGAAAGAGCTTTTCTTCAAATTAAGGAGTTCGTTTTCTTTCATTTTCTTTCGGCATGGCCATAACATAAAAAAAATTCGACGAAGTTAATTATTTCTGTCGTTTAAAATTTATCTTTCATCGATTTTATTTCATTTTTAAATTTGTTTTCGGGCTAATTTTGCTTACTTTTAAATGCTCCTTGTTTTGTTACAGTATCATCTGATCTGCCAATTTCAAACTCGAGCAGAAATTTGCAATGTAATTAGTTAAGGATAATGAGTTTGAGGTCCACGTCTTTGATTCAAATTAAAGCCCTTTGACTCATATATTGCAAAATTGGACATTATCTAGAGCAACGGTTCTTTAGCTTTCCTAGACCCCGGACCACCCTCAAAGGTCGCTCACCCTCACCGACCCCCAAGAATTAATTAAATGTTTAAAACCCGAAATTTGCATCTTTCAATGCATATTCATTTCTTATGTTTCATCGCTGATTTTCAACATTTGAGAAAGGACTTTGTCCTTCCCTCATAATTTATTCTTATCGTTAAAATTTAAATGTTCTTGTCTTAGTACTTTTCTGAACCCTTATGGAACAATGGGAGAATCTCACGAAACCCTGGGGGGTCAAGGGACGGCAGTTGAAGAACACCTAATCTAGAGCACAGTAGGTCAATATCGGGCTGAAACGTGGCTGTTTTCTTACTTTTGACCCGAGCTACACATTGCCTCTTGTGGATATACGTGTTGCACCATCCATGGTCAATTGGCAACCAGTTTTATTGTAGTTTTTCTGACCCTTAGAAGGGCAATTATATAGAACTTTGTGACGTTTCACTCTATGTTTCGACCCCAAAATACTGATGTTAGAACTTAGTTTCATTAAATTGAACGTTTGATCTTAAAATCTTTAATTCCAGTGTCAAAACTTTATTTCTTTAACTATTTCAATTTTGTTCATCGTTGTTATTTTAAATATAGAAAAATAATGCGTTTTTTTCTTACGTTTTGAGTTTTAAAATTTCCTTTCTATTGGACGAGGTTTAAAATTTACAATGCACTTTTTCCTATAAACCAGGGAAATATTATTATATACTTTAAAAAAATTTTATTGCATCATTCAGTAGATTTAGTTTATCACTATAAATTATATTATCATCTTAATATGCATTATAAAATTAATATTAATATATCGTACAATTAATTATAGTACTACCATGTTATATTACTGATAAATGTGAACACAGATCCTTTAGCGGTCCTCTAAAATTCTGAAAATCTGCTTTCCAGAAAAGATAATAAAAAAAAGCATTGAATTCAGGACCGGCACCAACAGTGGGTGAACCGTGAATTCGTTCGGAGTGGTGGATTGTTAATGACGAAAAATGGCAATATTATGAAAAATGAAGTCAGTTTGAAGCGCCAAAACACGTGTTCGCGCCGCCGACATAATACCTAGCGTCGGCTCTGGTTGGGATGTTCGAAAATGAGCATGTAACAGAAACAATTATGCGAAGAAAATATCGCATAATTGTGCGAAGAAAATATCGTAGTTAAGGACATGTAGTAAATGAGAAACCAATCTATGCTTGTAAGAAAGCGGTAGACTTAAACATCCGAGGCACGAGAAAGAGTAGTCAACCAAGAAGGACACCGAGCAGATAAGAAGTGAAACGAAGAAGGCAAAACATGGAAGGACATCAAGAGATTGATAGAAAACTGAGAATAATAGAAACTTTCTTTAAAGTCTAAATAGCATACTAGGATAAAAGTAGGAAAAAGAATTTTAACTCAGTGTTTTACTTTTAAGATGCCTTTTGGTGTTCTTCATCATCTGCTTTATTTTGGCTGAGGATTTCCCTACACTTTTACACTTTTAAATGTAAGATATTAGTCCAATTCTAGGTGTTAACACAATTGCCAAATAATGATCAACACAAAAAGCTATCGGGAAGAGTGTTTGAGTATTTTTCGAGGAGGGCGGATTTATTAAAATTAATAAATTTGACACCTAAGCTTGAGCTCAACTAGAGCTTTATTGGTATAGGAAAAAAAGAGACCTCATACGTGAG
The DNA here is from genome assembly GCA_006491805.2 of Dysdera silvatica. Lineage (NCBI taxonomy): Eukaryota > Metazoa > Arthropoda > Arachnida > Araneae > Dysderidae > Dysdera > Dysdera silvatica. Next base: position 71,076,638 of record QLNU02015003.1, on the reverse strand, counting down.
CTAGATCCGAACTAGGGTCTCTCTTTCAGCCGAGAGAGTCTTGATCGTCAGGCCATCGAGAACAAGATTGAAACTCCTTTCTCCGTATTTAAGGTTGTAAGATACAATTACCCTTCCCGTACTAACATAATTGCCAACACTGAAGTCAACACAGAAAGCCACTATTAGGCGAGCATTTTGCGATTGCATGGGTGATTTATTAAACTTTATAATTTTAATACCCAAGTATGAGCTCAACTAAACTAGAGAGCTTTTTTTTTTTCTATAGGAAAAAAGAGAGTCCTCGATGGCCTAGCGTTTAAAGCGCCCCGGGCTCAACGAAGAGACCATAATCCGAATCTAGGTCGGAGATCAAAAAAAGTTCAAGTTGCGCTCAAACGTGGGTGTCAACATTATTAGGTTTAAAAGTTTAAAATGCTATCTACCGCCTGTTAATAATATATGATGTTACGAAACATGACTCTGTCTGCATTAAATACAACCTCCATATATCGAAATCGAAAGCTTCATATGCATCATCATCATCATCATCATATTCAACCATTATCTATCCACTGCTGGATGAAGGTCTCTCCAAATGCTTTCCACACAAGTCTATCCTGAGCAATTCGCTTCCACGTCACCCCAACCTGTTTTCTTATTTCATCCACCCATCTAGTTTGAGGACGTTTTCTAGGTCTTCGGTGGTCTCTTGGAATCCAGTTCAGAATTTCTGTTGTCCATCGTTGATCAGTTCTTCTTGCAATATGCCCAGCCCATCGCCATTTCAGTCCTTTTACTTTAACAATGATGTCCTCTACTCTAGTTTGCTCTCTCACCCAAGTGTTTCTTTTTCGATCTCTCCTAGTTATTCCAAGCATGCACCTCTCCATGCTCCTTTGCGTTGTCTGTAACTTTCGTATTGCTCCAACTGTTAGACTCCATGTCTCTGATCCATAAGAGAGGACTGGCAATACACACTGGTTGAAGACTTTTCTTTTTAGACATAAAGGCAATTTCCCCTTCAGGATAAAACTGTTTCTTCCAAATGCACTCCAGCCAAGTTTAATACGTCTGTTGAGTTCTTTCATAATGTTGCCATCCATTGAAATCAGCTGGCCAAGGTAAATATATGAATCAGCAATTTCTAGCTCAGTGTTGTCAACTTGTATTTTTGTTTCCTCTACAAAATTATTGAACATGATCTTAGTTTTTTGTAGGTTCATCTTGAGTCCAACTTCTTCACTTCTAGTTGAGAGC
>QLNU02015003.1:71060363-71075299 GCA_006491805.2 Dysdera silvatica | reverse complement strand
GTACATAGAACTTTGTAAAGCTTTGCGCAAAAGCATGAAAGAAGATATAAGAAAATTCAACTGTGAGCTAGTAAGGAAAGCCATTGAAAATAACAAGAGCCTTAGGGTTGTTAAAGGAAGTTTATCTGTTGGGAAGAAACACATCATTGCATTAAAAGGAGAGGATGGCACTGTAACAAGAAATAGGGAAGAAATACTTAGAAGAGTTGAAGAATTCTACAGAAAGCTGTATGAGGGAAACAGTGGATTAAACGAAGACTCTGAGATAGTCGAAGGAACAGCTCCTAAAATCTTAAAAGAAGAAGTAGCATTTGCAATAAAAAGTATGAAGAAAGGAAGATCCCCTGGCGATGATGGCATTACATTAGATATCTTAAAAGAAGCTGGAGAACATGTAGAAGACATACTCGCAAAATTCTTTACCAAATGCCTTAACAGTGGTAACATAAAAAAGGTGATAAAGAGGATTTGAAAAATTACCGACCAATTAGCTTGTTACCTGCTATTTATAAAATCTTCACAAAAGTGCTAACACATCGCCTGCAGAAAAAATTAGATGCAGCTCAACCAAGAGAACAAGCTGGATTTCGAAGTGGATTCAGTACAGTGGACCATATTCAAGTATTAAGAGAATTAATTGAAAGAACACATGAATATGAACTTCCATTGTGTGTGGCATTTATTGACTATGAGAAGGCCTTTGACTCTATTAAAACGTCAGCAGTCATCAACTCTTTAAGATCAGCAGACATCGAGGATGTGTACATTGACATGGTGAAACGTGTGTATAAAAATGCAAGTGCAAAATTTCGGTTACATAAAGATACCAAAACTATCAAACTTGGCAAAGGGGTGAGGCAGGGAGATACCATTTCTCCAAAACTTTTTACTTCAGCTTTACAGATGATTTTTCAGCAAATAAATTGGAATAACAGGGGAATAAAAATAAATGGTGAATATTTAAATCATTTGCGGTTTGCTGATGACATTGTTATTTTTTCAACGAACCCATCAGAACTCCAAGACATGGTACAGGAGCTCTCAACTAGAAGTAAAGAAGTTGGACTCAAGATGAACCTACAAAAAACTAAGATCATGTTCAATAATTTCGTAGAGGAAACAAAAATACAAGTTGACAACATTGAGCTAGAAATTGCTGATTCATATATTTACCTTGGCCAGCTGATTTCAATGGATGGCAACATTATGAAAGAACTCAACAGACGTATTAAACTTGGCTGGAGTGCATTTGGAAGAAACAGTTTTATCCTGAAAGGAAATTGCCTTTGTGTCTAAAAAGAAAAGTCTTCAACCAGTGTGTATTGCCAGTCCTCTCTTATGGATCAGAGACATGGAGTCTAACAGTTGGAGCAATACGAAAGTTACAGACAACGCAAAGGAGCATGGAGAGGTGCATGCTTGGAATAACTAGGAGAGATCGAAAAAGAAACACTTGGGTGAGAGAGCAAACTAGAGTAGAGGACATCATTGTTAAAGTAAAAGGGCTGAAATGGCGATGGGCTGGGCATATTGCAAGAAGAACTGATCAACGTTGGACAACAGAAATTCTGAACTGGATTCCAAGAGACCACCGAAGACCTAGAAAACGTCCTCAAACTAGATGGGTAGATGAAATAAGAAAACAGGTTGGGGTGACTTGGAAGCGAATTGCTCAGGATAGACTTGTGTGGAAAGCATTTGGAGAGACCTTCATCCAGCAGTGGATAGATAATGGTTGAATATGATGATGATGATGATGATATATATATATAAGTTCTGCTTTAATTTTTGCTTTGTACTTTTCTCCCAGTTATATAAAAAATATTAATTTATTTGCAAGTTGTATTTATTATTTTCTGCTCTTTCATTTAAATTCTTCAATTCTTTATTACATGAGCGTTGTTTTACACGCGCAATTTAGCTGCAAAGTTTAAAAAAAATTCTGGTATAAATGCATTTGTAATTTATTTTTTGATGGTTAGAATCGTTCTAACTTATATCTCTTTCTCTCATTGCTAGAATTTGCTACTCCTGAAGAAGTTTACTGCACAATGGTCAGTGACTTAAGACAAACTTGCAGTACTCACAGATTAGCAGAAGTATTATCGAATCAGTTTAATTCGCCAGTATACAGATATATTACGACATCAAGACCATCAGAAGCGGTAAGTTAAAACGTTTAGCTTCAGTGAGAATACATCCGAAATATATGCACACGAAAATATATGCATATTGAGTAGTTAATATACGTTAAATTTTACACTATTAAACTTTTGCAATCATTTCGATTTTATCATTAGCCTGAAGTTAAGTCGACTATATGATACGTATTTGGGGCAGTTCGGGATAGATTATCAAGTGTTATAGGACTTGAAATTTCGCAAAGATATGCATGGTATCATAATCGGTCGACAATTCCCGCTTAATCACGTGCATTTTAGGCCTTCCATTAGTCCATTCAAGGTGCATCGAATCACCAGTAACGTGTGAGGATAGATGCATATATTGTCTGAACTATATTATATTCACCAATTTCCACATTACTGGATCTACATTGTAATTAATGTCTTCTCTCTCTCTCTCTTATGCTCTTATCTCTCTTATGCGTTTCCCCTTCCACTTTCTCTTTATAATTTCCAATCATAGCTATTCTCAGTAATCGTAATGTACATATTTTTTATTTCATTATTCATTTCCTTGAGAACGTATTTACTGAAGCGTTAATGAATATTATTTAAATGTACATTTACATATTTCTCTAATTTAGTCCTATTTGGTATCCAGAATTTTGATTAGAATGTTTGTAAATTCTCCAGGTTTATATTCTCGATTTGGTCCTTTTAATCTTCCTTTATTTTCTTTATTCTTCTTTCTTCGAGCTTTTCATTTTTTTTTTATTTGTTTGGATCATTTTAGCTCTTTTCTTTTAGTTTCCTCTAATTTGTTTATCTTCCACTTAACTCATATCAGAACCATTTCTTGGATTTTGAAAAATGTTTCTCATCGTTATTCTTTCAGAATTACACTCTTCTTCCCTTTTTTATTTCTCTGTGTGTTTCTTTCCATTCTTCCTAAGCTATATTTATTCCAGAAAGAATATAAATTACACATTCTTTTCGTCACCGTTAAGCTGAAGTTTGAGTTCCCATTTTTAAACGCATATGATTTGCGTTAATATTTGCTTTTGAGAGTGAAAATCGTTTATCATTCATTCATTAAAACCATATCCTTCTTTCAGAATCGAAACAAATGGGGCTCAAATGATCTGTCTCCTTCCTTCCTTCCTTCCCGAAACCTCATTTCCGTTTAATTCTACGAAGTTCCTAAAATTTATTTAACGGTCAAAATGATTAATGATCTAAATGAATTAATTATATTGCTATCACTACTCCTTCTTTCACAGCTCATAAGCATAAAATGTTACTGAAATTAGTAGACAATAATTAAAATTTTCATGACCCTTTTTCGACCGAACAAATAAATTCAATAAACTCACAGATAATGGAATTTCAATTTATTCGGTAGATTCATGGGGTTTTTTTTTTACTTCAGTAGTGCCGTATCACTCTATCTCTACTGTATATTATTTTAATTTAATTGTGATTTAATCAGTATGGCAAATATTACAACATATCGCGATTTGCATATAAATATGAGTTATTTTTCTCTTCATAACTGTCGATGTCTACAACCATACATACGTAAAATAAAGCGAACATCTCATATACCCCTGCGAGTTGAAACTAATCTGCTAGTGGAGAGTTTCTTTAAGTATACTTTGTCTGCGACATCCTCTTAGGTAGTCTACAAGATCCTCTGAGATATACAGAAAAGAAAAAATAAGATAATAATTCATTTAATGCCAAAGGTCCGATGTTCCTCTTGCGAGGAATAACATTTAATGAAGGCGCAATAAAATTTCCATCAGTAATATTCCACGCACGTGTCTGAGCAATTTAAGGAATATATATTGGGATGTAAAAATTTGATAATGGATATTTTTGGTATTTTTAACATCATGCACAGAAAAAAACATTTGGCTCGAAACTGATAATTATCAATAGAATATAACACTATGAATTAAGGTTAGAAACCTCTTAATTTCAGATAATATACCTTTCCTCTCTTTTCCAGCAAAGATCTAGGACCGCAATCAGATGACCCATGATATATCACATCCTTTACAAAAAGGATGTGATTATATTGGCCCATTGAAGACCAAAATTTGAGAAACATCGATATTTCGATATCAACATTTTACTTTCTGATATCATTGTAGTTTACATTATCAAAAGGTACTTGTTATTATCTGTTTGGTATGAACGTGAATGGGTATGGCTGCTTTCATTCTCAGCTCTCATGTATAATTCTACATAAAGTCATTTTCCTGCCGTAAAATATTCATTTGTTTCAGACAAATTCAGGGAACTTGATGATCAGAATTTCTCGTATTGTGCATATTTGCGGGGTCGCTTCTGGATAGCAAATAATATCAAAGTTAACGATAAAAGCGTCTCAAAACAGTGGGAATGATGGCTGTGCTGGATGGGTAGCAATTCGGAGATTATTGATATAGACAAACGTTTGGCCTCAAAAAAGTTGAGGTTCAGTGGAGAGGAAACTTTTTGGATAAGTTGTGCTTTATGAAATGAAGATTTATGGCCAGATTCCCAAGAGTGTTTAGACAAAGCAGATCTGTGGGCTACTTGTTTCCGCACATTCATGTTCTTTTAAACGAATTTGAAGGTATCTGAGAGTTTGGCCAATGTAGACATGATCACATTGGTAAGGAATGGAATAAATTTCCCAAATATCAAGGTTAGGGATGACGTCTTTGAATTTGAAGAATCCTAGTTTATTAATAGGAGTAAAGACAACACGAAAATAAAATTTTCGAAGGCTGGAAGCAATCTTTGTAGATATTTTTGGCACAAAGGATATATAGATAGTTTTCAGCGCAGGAGAAGAGGAACCAATAAGAGTAGTAGACAGTTTAGGTCACGTGAGTTTCTTCAGGGCACTATGGATGATGGAAGGTTCGAATCCGCGATCAGCTGCAATTCCGCGGATGTAGTTGAGTTCAGTTTTGAGTGTTTCGTCTGTAGATGAAAACCTCAGATCCCGAGAAATCAACCAATAAAACGTGCTGATTTTCTGACCACGTGAATGTACAGAAGAAGCATGAGGCGGGAAGCACACTGCAAATGGTTTCCGGTAAACACTTGTGAGAAAACCCGATTGCGTTCGATAGACAAGAACGTCAAGAAAAGAAAGTGTGCTATTGCTCTCTTAGGAAAAGTAACAAAATATTAATTAAAGCACGTGGTGAGATGCAAAGGGAACCAAAGATTAATTTGGCAATAAATGCCAAAAGTACATCTTCTTGTCCATCGAACACAATCAGGTTTCCTCACAAGTGTTTACTGGAAACCACTTGCAGTGTATCTCCCGCCGCATGCTTCTTCTGCGCATCCACGTGGTTAGAAAATCAAAACGCTTTATTGGTTGGTTTCTCGGGATCTGAGGTTTTCATCCACAGATAAAGAACTCAAAGCTGAACTCAACTACATCCGCGGAATTGCAGATGATCGCGGATTCGAACCTTCCATCATCGATCGTGCCCTGAAGAAACTCATGTGACCTAAACTGCCTACTACTCTCGTTGGTTCCTCTTCTCCTGCGCCGAAAACTGTATATCCTTTGTTACAAAAATATCTACCAAGATTGCTTCCAGCCTTCGAAAATTTAATTTTCGTGTTGTCTTCGCTCTCATTAATAAACTGGGATTCTCCAAATTCAAAGACGTCATCCCTAACCTTGATGTTTGGGGAATTTTTTCCATTCCGTGGCAATGTGGCATTAGTCAAACACGCAGAGCCCTATGAACTGGTTTAAAAGAACATGACACTGATATTCAGAAACAAGAACTCCACAGATCTGCTTTGGCTAAACACTTGTGAGGATCTGGCTATAAATTTTTATATCATAAAGCACAACTTATCCAAAAAGTTTCCTTTCACTGGACCTCAACTTTTTTAAGGCCTTACTTATAACAGTCTACGCAGATGACGCCAGTTGCCGTTAACGTTTTCATTTCTCCCTTTTGGACGAATTTTCTCCCCACATCGAACAATATTTCTTCATAAAATGTTTCTTCTGTCTCACATTATGCATTTCCTCCCATATAGTATAATTTTTCTACTAGTCTGTTTCTCTTTAAACTCATGTTATACTACTAGAGACGTTTCTCTAAACTTAATATTCCATTACCAGAGACGTCTCCCTTATCATATGTGTTTGTATTTTTACCGCTCATTTTATTATACCGTGTATATCGTCGACGGTTCTCCCGAAAATAGCCCAGGGCTATTGAAACAGTCTGTAAATGATTAAACTTAATTAAACTGTGTTAATTTGTTGTCATTTTTCAATTATAATAATAATAATAATAAATTGTTTATTTAACCCAAATTTTTATACATTTTCATGAAGTACATTTCATAGACAAATGAAAAAACGTAGAAAAAATCTTTTATATCTTATGTTTAAGATTTATGTTAGAATAGGAAGAGAATATAAAGCAGAAGCTTGTTACGGATTCTCTTCCAAAATTGTTTTACAGTTCTATTGAGGTTTTTTAATTTCTTAAATTGACCTTGCTGGCCAAAGAAGAGTATCAACAACACAGAGGCAGCTTATTCAAAAAAATAATAAAATTTGCTTATTCAACCCAATTTTTTTATACAATTTTCGTGAAGTACATATAAACAATTTGAGAAAACATAAGAGAAATTTTTTAGTTTTTATATTTGAGATTTGGGTTAGAATTGGAAGAGAATATAAAGCCGAAGCTTGTTACGGGATTCTCTTCCAAAATGGTTTTACAATTCTATTGAGGTTAGTTAATTTCTTAAATATCTGAAATATCGAACATTGTATACTTTATTGACTGATTAAAGCAGCATTTCCGTAAGCTGGCAGTCTGAATATATCAAAATTAATGCTATATATACGATATTTGGGACTCATTTGAGAAAGCGGTGATGCAGAAGTGGATAAGGTGTATTTAATAAACTGAAATAGTAACATAGGTGAAATAAAAATTATGAATTTTATGCGTTTTTCAGAATTCGATCCAGTTAGATCTCTAAGGTGTGTTAAAATGAATAAGATTAAATTTAACATAATCTTTTAGAGTTGATGTTATAATTTTAAGAGCATTAGTATTGAAAAATACATTATAATGGAACACATATTATAGATTATAGAACTAATGTAATTCAGAAAAGTACTGTTAGAGAAGAAAAAGGTTGGTATCTAATGAGTATCACACGTTTTCTTTGGGAAAAACGCAATTTCAAATCAATCCATTTAGCGTGTTTAATAGAATTTGTTCTGTACATCATTGCTGCATAAATTATTTTGCGGAGAAAACCCCAAAGAGCCCAGTTAAGATTATTTAAGTTCAGATAGGGTTTAATTAGATAATTTGGAATTTCTTTTTGATATTTCTTAAACGGACGATAAGGGAATGCTTGTTCTTGTGCTCACGAATGTACAATCGAAGATATCCGTTTGACAGGAGGTTAAGAAAATGATGAAATAACCACGTAAAGTCGATCACTGGTCCATTCTTATGGAATTTGATTTTTTTTTGTTGTTGTGGGAGCGAAGTCGTGGTCCGTGATCAAATGAGCGGGTGTGTCTGTGTGCCGTGCCTCCGGCATCCCTTTGTTGTGGACGTCTGAAAATTTGAGAGATAAGAAAAAACAGGCTTGTTATGAAACAAACTAAAACCAAGAAACCTTTAACGACTAAAGTCTAGGGTGATGATGGCCCAGATAAGGAAAAGATTGCGTGCCTAGTTACCAAGCGAATTGTTATTCGAGATGTAGATTGCTGCAAATGGCCGAGAGGGGGTGGGTCTAAATGGTGTGCAGCTGTTTAAGAGGGGGAATATATCTTTTCATGGTTGGCTTTTAATTATGGTTGGCTTTAATTTAATAACGCGCAGTGTCGTCGTCAAATTATTTCAAACATTAAAGTTTATTTTGACAACATTTGCATTAAAACTGGAAATATTTATGAAGCGCTTAGTAGACAAGTTAGGCTCCAGAACGGATTATCTTACAATTTTTGTATGCCTCGGATGATGCAGTTGCCTGCAGTCTGAAATGTTCTGTAACCAATGAGTTCTCTAGAGAATTTGAATTTAATAATATTAAAAAAACAGCACTTTTTCAAGAAAACAAATTACTTGCCGGTTCTTTTATTAGTATTCGGGTAGAACGCTTTGTCGCTTAAATGTAAAAATATACATATTATGCTGGGAAAGGTTTATTTCTCGTTTTATAGATAAGACGGGTCCATGTCAGTTCCGATTTTCTAAGCAAATATCCTCAAATGCATGCATCTATGCTCTCCAATAGGATTGGCCAAAACTCGGACGTGAAAGAAGACGCGGGGGATTTATAAGTTTTTTATTCTTTTTTCCGTTTCACTTTCTGGAAACGAAAAAGACATGTTCCTATATTTTTCGTCAAATCCTATATCAAATGTGTTTTAAATGATGCGAATCTGCAGCTGAGTTTTCAAAATTATTGAGAGGGCAACCACCTTTTATATACATTTGTACATTATAATATATGCAAAATTACAATATTATTCTAAACGTTTTTATTAGAGGAGGGGGCTCGACCTCCCCACGATTTCATATAACTCACCGTCTATAATGCGAATTCAGATATGAATATTTAGGTGAATAATAATGAAATATTTTAATTTGTAAACTTTTAGGACTAATAAAAGTGTAGGTTATTATTGTACACCATTTTTATATTTAATGCCGCTATATGGCACTTGATAAATATTTCATAATTCACTCATTTCTTTCTATTGCTTTTTTCTTAGTTTTAGCAAAAATATTAAACATATCTTAACTGATTTCGTGTTGCGTTTTCTAAATTCAACATCTATATAATGAATTAGCATTTCAGCGCAAGGTCTTTTTGGAATAAATGTATTTGTAACGATGATCAGTAATTATAATTTGGGGATTTTTGTAAGAAATTTAATTATAACTAATAAAATTGGTACATGCGAGTGTTCCGAAATAAATGAAATTGATATATGTAAAAATTCCAAAATCCATTACCAGGGGGCTTTATTTGTTGACCAGTTTGACTATTGTGATCAACCTGCGAATGGTAATAATATCCTTTAATATCTTCACGAAAAATCCTTAAAGTATCAGCCCTGTCCTGTTGGCCGAACGGGTAAAGTACTGCAGTTCCTTTGGGATCGGTTTAGCCATAGTTTATTTCTAGATTAGACCGATGACCTTTCCAGTTTGAGTTAATAGCATGGGTATCAAAAATACTTAGTCCCCCCTCCCCCCCTCACACAATTTTAACTGGTTATTTGCCGCAACGTCCAAAATCTAAAACCATAATAATAGCTTATGCTAGGAAATCATCATATAGAAGATTAAATCAATATCATTAATTAAAAATTGTAAAGAAAAGAAATATTTCATAACAATTTGTTTTACCATTTTCTGTTGCGTACACCAAATTAACAAACAAACATTACAGGATGTATAACTCTGCAGCGAGTCGTTTCCCACGATCGCAGAAGCTATATTTTCTATGCAAAATTCTTTTCCCACGGTTAGTAGGTCATTAGAACCAGTTAAGTAGAAATTCTAAGAAATGAAAAACTTCGCCGATAGCTTACTATAAAACGTTTATTTTTACTAGAGACCGAATGTTGATGATATTTGCACTTTTTTTGGATTATTTCCTGTTTTAGGGCATTTTATGCGATTTTTCCTTGTTTTATGTAATTTTTTGCCAATATTTCATAAAAATTAAATTTTTGTTAGAATTATAAACCAGTTGCAATAACCAAAATTAGGATTTATAGACAAAAAGAGCTTTCATTTTCAATCAACTAAGTCGATCGCAGCCTTTTTAATTTTGACTTTAGCGCCATTCCTAACAGTTACTTCAACGCTGTAGTCACACTTCCCAACTATTACCTTATATTAGGTATTTTTATTGAATTTGGAGGTACTTGAAAAAGTTAATCGTTCAACCTTCTGTCAGCTACTTGAGAAATATTTTACTTTTTTTGTGGCCAAACGGAGAGGTATATAAATAACAACGTTTTACCCTTTGTAATGGATGCTGCACAAAACATACTCTCTGGAAAACAAATTAAATATTTTTATCCAAAGCTAGTGCATGTCACTTGCCTTGATCATGCCTTACATAGGGTTGCTGAGGAAATTCAGGCAAATTATCTGGATGTAGATAGATTTGTTTCTAATATTAAAAAGATTTTCTTAAAATATTTTTATGATACAGAAGCCTTTGGCTTTGCCACCAAAGTCTTTGATAAAACGTTAGGGAACGTGGTTGGGTGCACTGGCTTACTCAGTGGGGTGTTGATGGGGGGTGGTAACCTCCATTGCAGTGGGATCTTGCATATTTAACGTAGTAATACATGAAATTGTAGCACAATAAGCCCCATTGGGCCTACAAACCTCTTATGAACTTTCTGCCTACATTTATGGTTGGATGGTCAATAGATGCATATTTGCTACAGAGAAAATTTTGATGCTGTAAAGGTGACATTAAATGAGTTTCATTCAGAAGACGCAGCATTTATTCAAATTGCGCAATATCTGTTCTCTCAGGAAAAAATAGAAGGAAATTTGGCATATGTAAGGTTAAACAAGCATTTTCCCGCCCATTATTAAAGGCTCAAAAATACAGAACGAATCTCGTTGACTCAATTAGTTACATTAATAAAGAAAGCGAAGTACTGAAAAAGTCCAAAGAGGAGACTGGACACTCCCTTGTTGCAAAATTAAACTATAATTTACAAAGGAAAAGTCTCTGCGTTTTAGATTTCTAAAAACATTTTTGATACCTTTACTGGAGTTGCAGAAATATAAACAAATACAAATTGATGAAGAATGTTCCATAAAAATGAATGCGTTTTCTTCAAATATGCTCCAATAACATATGTAAGTTTCATTCTGCGAGTCGTATTATCATATATAAGTATTGAGAAGAGCTTTTCAAGGCATAAGAATTTGCTTTCGGAAAATAAAATAGCCTTTTTACAATGTTAAAAAACACACACTTATTCAATACAATTTTGATGTTCTTGCAAGTGATTAGATTACATATCATTAAAATTCATTTATAGTTGGTGTTATGCCTTTAAATAAAAGTTAAAGCCCTTAAACCAAATTAAATTAATTAAGATCCAATAGTATTAAATATTTCGTTTTTCCAATGTATTTAAATATATAATAGCAGCTAGCTTGAAAGTCTTGTACACGCGCTCAATATGTAATAACCAAAGCATTGAACTTATGGCGTACATGGTCCATATGGATCTATAAAAGATTTCATTGGCTCCCGTAACATCTCTTCCCATTGGTTAAAATTCCAATAGTCCCATTGGATAAAGTTTCGGATGTATCGAAACTATAAATGAGAAACATACAACAAACTCAAGGAGAATGCCTTTGAATCTTGTCTGGAACCGAATGTAAGCGCGGCCGGGCATAGCTCGAAATGACCTCTTACGTGTTAAAAAGAAATATCTGTAATATCTTTTAATTTACGTGAATAAATTGTTGGTGTTTTAAAAGTGCATATTCTTCTCAACTTAACAATGGATACCACGAATCTTATCAACATGTAGTTATTTACGATGCTGTACATCCAACAAAAATGTAAGTACTTTACATTTAATTTCCGCTCAAGGAACTGTTTAAGTGGGAATGAAAAAACCCACATACCTTTAAAAGGAAGATAGGACAGTTGGTATTTACTTCCTTTTTTCTTTTCTTTTGACATATCATGGAGAAAGAATGAAAATTCTAGTCTATAAATTGTCTAAAGTTGAAATTATTTAATTTATAACGTGGAAAAATATGACACAAATTGTTATTTTGGGGATGGGGGGGTAATTTTAAGGTCATTTTTTTCGACGTTTTAAGTCATTTTTCCAAATTTTTAGGGACATTCTTTCACCTTTTTAAGGGCATGTTTTAGGAATTTTTATGTCATCAAGATCCGGGCCCTACTTTTCACGAATAAATAAAATCTCCATTGTGAGCTGCAGGCGCACAGACCTCAGGTTTGATATTACTTGGTATTTTTCACCACTAATCTCAACCCCTCTTAGGGGACTGATAGCCAATAAGAAAGCCTCTCACGAGTTTCGTCATCACAACTTGACCATTCACAATCCATAACGAACGATTCCCAAAAAGTTTCGAGCAGAAAACACAACATTCTACATTTGATTTTCAAACCATAATCACGTTGCTGCTAACTAGAAAAATGTATCTGATTTTAGTAAAATTTTACGCCCGGCTGTGTGCCGTGGCTTGCTATGTCTCCTTAATGTCTGCTTAACATTTAGTGAATCTACGGGACATCATTCATTCACAATTCCTGTATTGATGTGTGATACCAATCTCCAATAAATATACGTTTGTTACGTTTAACAACAGCGGGACTCAACTCTCCAGTCCATCGGTCTTCATTACCTAAAACGTAAAACCACCCTTCTGATTAAAATGTGGAGTAGACATTATGTCACGGAAGTCTTCATATGTAACCGTTCATTCAACATTTTCAACTACGAAATCCTATCTTATGCAATTCAAATGTTTTATTTCAGTTGTCAGTTATTTTTAGGATAGATTATATCAGATAATTAATTATGATCATGGGTAAAAAAAATGAATTGGATATCATTCTGAGTGCTATGATATACCATAGACCATTGTTGGAAATAACATTCGTGACAGGCAAAAGTCGTACGTAGCCTTAGATATTTTAAAGGAAATTAAGGATTAAATATGCCCTATGAGATCACAAAAGATATTTTGTTTGTAAGTACTATGTTTATGGATTCCTTACCAAAATCAAATAAATAGCAATGGAATAAAGAAATAGTGAAATAAAGAAAATGAATATATTGTTCGGCTTGTAGTCTACTGAGTGATTTATAACTTCCTTCTTAAAATTGTAGTGAAAATTTCTTTCGACAATGCTTCCATTATTCAGTTCTTAGATTATGGAACTATGAGAGCACTAAAGTATTTTTACAGGAAATTTATTGAAGCAGATACCTCACAATGGCATGTTGAGACAGCAAGAGGACAGCATTGTTTCAGACAAAGTTATTGGTATGAAAACAAATTCTAAAAACACTCGGAGTATCCACATGGGAACGAAAAAGTGATTTTTCAAGTATCTTATTCAGTTAGTTGAAAAACATTTAATAGAGTCAGTATAAAGTAACTAAAAACAAACCCACGCGGGCGACAATGGGTATGCATTAAAATAAATTACCGAATATCAAAGATATATAGATGAATATATCTTAAAATAACTTTTTATAGACACATTCATGGCTAAATAATTTGTACAGAGTGAAATATAAATATATTGAGTTTTTTCTCATTCTAAAAATTTTGTGTTTCATGTTTTAAGTTTTAATTATTTTTCAATTTATGGTGTTATTATGACAGATTGTATCAACTAATCTATCTTTGCATGTTAAAATAATTAACAGCCGTATGCTTTCACTTTAAAGAGATTGTGAAAATTATTGGTTTGCTGAATCGATCGGATTATTACATCAAAATATAAAAACAAATGAATTGGAAAAAGAAGTTGCGACTCTATGGTCGACGCGACGATCGACTTTGGCGGAATATCATTCACTGAGAAAAATCGTAGACAATTTGAGAATAATCTCAGCTTTTTGGAGGCTGTGATCCAATTAAATTATCGGCATTATTTAATTTGTCTGATGCGATCGCAAGAAATTTAAAAATATTATCTGAATATCAATAAATTTTGACTTTGATACTGGCAAAAGTCTATAGTTTGGTATAATGAGTAATTCGGTTTGATATATCGAAGGAATTAGTTTGATATAATGTACGATTCAGTTTGATATAATGTATGATTTAGTTTGATATAACGACTGATTTAGTTTAATAGAATGAGAGAAATTAAGTTTGAAATAGCGAGTAATTCAGTTTAATATAGCCAGTAAATTTGTTTGACACAATGGGTGAACCAGTTTAATGCAATGCTTATTAATGAGAAAAAATTATTGGGAAATGCAATCTTTACCACACTGGCAAATTTAGCTTTCCTTCCTGAAAAATGGTTCTTGAAAATGATTTATCTGATTAATCTAATAATTTTAATCCTTTTGGAAAATTTCATCTCTACAAGAATTCAGATTATTGGCAAGTCTCGACTGCATAACCACTGAACTTAGAAGTTGAACAACTACATTTATGATTTTTGTAATATCTGGGGTCCCCTTGCATAATTTACCAGTATAATAAAAAAAATCGCTTTTAAAAAACATAATTTAATATAAATAATATAATAATGATTATAATATAAATAATAATAATAATGATTGAGTTACCTCTGGTTGACAATAATTTACTGCCTTCAAAATTATGGTAAAAGCACACAAAAATTCAATACTGTCTTCATCTGAAAAATTTCCACGAATTAATTTAATACGTTGTTCGCCATTTTTAACTGTATTATCTTCGTAGAAAAATTCCCACAAAATGAAAAGACAACAATTTTTCGATGAAAATAGTATGGTGAGAAACTGTCGGAAAACGCTTTAAATTAATTAAATATTGTCGTTGTGCCGTTCGTAGTTATAGTTTTTAAAATATTTTGGCGCAGAATGTTTGGTTAACATCATCAATAAATTAGTAGTTATAGCGATGGGGGCAGTAGCATCAAGATTATTGGAAATAAAGTTTAGTTTGTATTTTCTTTCTTTTTTAAGGTTATGAGTAAATAAAAAAATTATTTTATGACTAAATAAATCAATTTCTTTCTTTCTGTGCTTCTTTCAAA
>QLNU02015003.1:71033323-71053338 GCA_006491805.2 Dysdera silvatica | reverse complement strand
GAATCTTATCCTTTTTCCAAACACACACATTCGATTTTAGTTTTCTAAGTATTTTTCGTGAAAAAAGTATTTTATCGCGTACCCATTCTGAGGAGAATGATAGTTGCGAAAGTATCGGAAAGCTTAAATCTAAAATGTCTAATAACTGTACAGTGACTGCCAGTAATAATCTCAACTGCCAGTGACCAAGTTATGTATTTTCAAACACGTAAGTCTTCATGAAGAATAATCGAGAATTTTCAGAAATCGACATCTTTTAGCATTCGAGAAATTGTATATTATAACACCCATTATGGCCTATCATAAAAGGGTACCTGCAGTCGGATTACAATAATGTGCGGTGCGTTCTCTATTATTCAAATTGAACGAGAAATAGCATTTGTGTCGCAAATGACAGTGGTCATTCAACGAGGAAATATATTAGCAAAGTGAATATTAATATGAGTGCACCAATACTCTTTATGATCATGACATAATTAATTATTCATACTTACTGTTTAAATGCATGAACTTTAAAGAAATGGGAGGGTATAATGCATTCACGAAAAGTAGTCCGATGGTACCGTTAGAAATAACGGGAGTTGACATCACAAACGGCCTAGCCGATTACAGCAGAGGGGAGGACGTCAACTTCTCCCCTCCTGAACTGGTTTGTGGCGCAGACAAACGTTCGCTAAAACCCAGTTCTGAAATGACACCCTTCCCTCTGCTGGAATCGGCTATGCCCTTTGTGACGTCAGCTCCCCTTATTTTCTAACGGCACCATCGGACAACTTTTCATGAACGAACTATATTTAAGAGTGTCTTTGTTGGGACTGGACCCACGTCTTATGAAGAAAGAATGTATCTGGCCGCGGACTCATAAATGTTGAGAATCACTTATCTAGGATTTAGTTTTCACTCGGATGAACATGCAGAAATATACGTTGTAGCATTTAAAACCTTACAACCATCATCATGCTATGAATTCATAGCAAGGAATTCACAATAAGCGCTCGTTTTTTAGGCACTATTTACTATGTGTTCAATGCGCCAAATATTTTACAATGGAAAGTTTTAATGAATGTAGAAACTGCAAAAACACCTAGACTGTTTCTTGAAACTCTTTAAATAAATCGGATTTTATGAATAGATACTAGAATAAATTGCTTTATATATATATATATTTTGCCTAGCTGATTATATGGAAATTCAGAAAGTGATATAATACGCCGTTCATTAATTTTTAAGCAATTCAAAGACCAGTATTAATAAATGCCTGTTATCTGTACATTCTTTATTTTAAAAAAAAAAAGAGTTCAGAATTTTAAATTCAAAATGTATTTAGCGAGCATAGTCATTGAATCCAAGCGCTTCGCTATATATATACAGGCCCCACTGTTTTATATAAAATACTATTTCTTTATTGTACATCCTTCCAAATGACTTCCAAATTCCAATTTATTCAAATTATATCAAACTTATTTAAGACGTTTCACATCGAAAGACAGACGCACAAGAACTGAATATTGGTTCAGTAATTAAAATTAACTGCATAAATCCAATTTTTATGTAATTGTTTTTAATGCTTCCTTTTAATTAATTTGGTGTGTCGGCAATAAGCCAATTACAAGAAGATCTTTTTGTAATGTAGTTCGACAAATATTTTTTCTCAGATTTAACAACCGTTAACAACAAACTTTAATATGATTTAATACATGAAATCTTATTCCACGTAAAAATGTCTAACACCTTCTCACGACACCAATAAAATGTGACATTTAAAAAATGTCAGCGTGGGAATTGTGTGTTACTAAGACAGGACATGGAATTCGAAAATAAAAAAGATTTTCCAAAGTGTCTGTTTATGGCGTACGCTTTCAAGATTTTATTTCTTGGCATATTTTTCTAGTAACATCGTTTAAGTTTTTTTTAATTTATAAATAATTTGCTTAAAAAAGTGTTTTACGTAAAAGTTTTTGTTTAAATTTCTAAACGTACATTGAATTTTTCTTAATAGCTTTAGCCATTATGATCTCGTAATAGTCATGTATTGCTGATGCACTTTGGTTGTGCTAACCGTCGCCATTGTGGATACTGTCTGAGTTTTGACCAGAATCGATTTGGTCAGGTATCAACGTATCATGAATCAGAGGTCACAGGATATTGTCGATCCCATCACAGATAGTGAATAGGGCAGTCTAAGGAATTAACTTGTACTGATGTCGCATTTAAACGAACGTCTTTACCTTTGTGACTCAAAAATTACCATAAAAATCCGCAATGGTAATGCTTCTGTCCTGCCTGTCATCGGTGGTTGCTAACCTCGGCATTAAACCCAATATTAACCAAATATTACAGAACTAAACGTGTAAGTTTGATAGATCTATATACATTTTTTTTTTCATATTAACAGGGCTCAACAAAGTGTGGCACACTATATTCGCCTCAGACAAGTACGGTATTTGCCCCATCTCAGTAGGAAAACTTATAACCTAGTAGGAAATTAAGACTTTCCATCCACCAGTGGTGATAGAGCTACCGAATTTTTCGAGTCCTGCATATTCATACTCTTTTATCGTTTACTGCTATATTCGTTTACTTATCATTTCATTTGTTTATAATAATCACGTGCAAAATTTTCTGTTATAAGTGTAAGTAAGCATTATGATGGCATAATGATTATGCCATCATAATGCTTACAAATATCAGGCGTCTGACTAAATTGTCATTAGCCTTAAAATAATTGTATAAATCTCAATTACAACTATTAATTCTACACTTGCCCAAGGTTTAAAATCTCAACATTTCAGGGAGAAAACAAATCCCTAATTCGAATAAAGGCAGAAATTTACTTTGACGTATTCCTTATACTCTGCCTTAACTTGATGAAGAAGCAGTTAGTTCCAGAAACGTTGCATGTAGACTTTAAATGGTGTTTAAATAATAATTGTTACAAGAAGTAAATAACGTTTTTAATTCATGAACTTTGAGTTGGCCCCATCTCACTTGACGGCTTCCTTATTCAATTCTTGAAGGATAGCAGTAGCTTTGTCTGTAATTTTATGGTTAATTAACTCACGCTTCATTAGCGATGAGAAACAGAAATATTTTTGAAATAGAATATGCTTGCACCTCTCTTACTCTTCGTTTGACTGCCTGTCTATCCGTCTGCCTGCCCATGAGTCCTTTAACTCTTTCATCCATTTATCTAGACAATCTATTAATCTATCAAAACTAGAAATACACTTTCAATCGCTTTGATAGATTAGACTACATAAATTTAAAAACCTACATTAGCAATGAATGACGAATACCGGTCGGTGGATAAAATTGATTCAGCATCAGTTTCAGGGATCTCTTTCTCTCCAAAAATCATTTGAGTGGTTTCTTTTTCTGATCTAGTACGCGTTTCGATCAATCTCCGTCCAAAGCCGATTGGCGACAGATTGAATCTTGGTATCATTTTCCCACATCCTGACTAACATAGAAGTTCTTCGAATATCTATTTTTTCTCCTCGTTCATTTCAGCTCTCGCTCCTATTTTTATTCTCACACATTTCTTTCTTAAAAAGTCATGTTTGCCAAAATCTTTGATTCCCACATAGAAATAAATCTTGGACCTTCCTAGAAATGAAGAAAAATCGATTTATAATCTCCCTTTTGAAGATCTGAAAGGATTTTTCTCGAATAAAGAAAAATCTTTTAAAATACTCCCTTACTCCATAAAAATGAATAATGTGATCAGGACTCACACTTTAATTTGCAACGAAAAATGAGAAAATAAAATATGGATTAACGTTTGTCGCTGTTTTTAAACAATGTTTGGAGTAAATTGGAATTAAAGATGGGGTTTTTGATAAACGAGACGGTATACCATTGCCAGCTTTGGTAAACGTTATAAAAATAAACGATTTCTCTTTGAAGAAGAAGGGGATCACACTATTATTTTAATGCAATGGCCCAACTGTTCTTCATCATAAGATCCTTAATAATAATGACCAGATTTCGTAATTTAAATTACGAAATTTGGCCATTAATATCTCAAGTCTTATACCCGAGTCATAAAAGATTTTGTGCAAGAAGATGGCAAAAATCCGAATATGGACGGAAAAAACTTGAGTGCGGTACTGTTCTGGGAAAATCAAAAACTGCGACTGTAAATACAGGGCATTTTACTTTCCCAACGTTTATCTTGATAATGGGAAAAGAAGTTTTCGAAACGTTGCTGAATCTTGTTTTGTATTGTGAGCGAGTTACAAAATTTTACTGGTTAATATCTAGATAGCTGTAAATGCTACTGGCATGCTCTTCGGAAAAACGTTATGACAGTTTCAAAATGACAGCGAAGAGGAAACGTATATGTTATAGACTAAATCCAGCAGACACGACTGAACAGTTATATTTTGTTAATTTTGCATGCGTAGGTTACTCTGCATAAATAGTTAATGTCATGCCACATTGGGACCTACAGTTTTCCAAGAAATCTAAAGTTTATTACCTATTGAACTACACTCCGTAAAACGCTGGATGGAAAATACAGTATGCGTGTTTTCTATGAACATTTGAATTGAACCTGAGTTAAGAGCTGGATAGAGGGACGACTTGTCTATTCATCGCCATGGAGAAACCACTAAACATTGCTGGACTTCAGCGCTTACGTATCATCATACTGCCCTGTTCTACCTCAGCATCGTATACCATTTCTTGTCGAACTTCACGGTGTAAACTATCAATTGCAGAAAGATTTTACCCATCCACGAATCGTAAATATCACTTTGGAACTGTCTTTGGTAAATGGCAGTCCCAAATTGAACTGGTCTGTATACTCTCCTGATTTTATACAATAAAAAAGACTTAACACAGATACTACGGGTTTGTCCCAGAAGTTCCCGGAATGATTTTTTGTAGTTGGCAACGCTGGCTGACGGGGCGGAGAAGTTGGTGGGGGATCTGAGCTTGGAAACGAGACCGGTATCAGTCGCCTGCGGGCAGTTGTTGAGGCAGGGTCACGCTCCGCGCAGAGGTATCTACTGCACCCTCGTCGATCAAAAAATGGACCAGTTTTTGGAGCAGCGTTATGCAATCAAATTTTGTGTGAAACTGGGTAAAAACGGGGCGGAGACACTCGAAATGCTTCGGAAAGCCTACGGTGACGGGGCGATGAAAAAAAGCCAAACTTTCATGTGGCACAAGCGGTTCCGGGAAGGTCGGGAGTCCGTCAACGACGACGACCGCTCTGGACGCCCGTCGACATCACAAACGGACGACTCGGTGCAAAAAGTGCGTCAAGTTTTGGACAATGACCGACGATTAAGTGTTCGGGTGATTGCAGAGGAGTGTGGAATACCCAAAACAATCGTTCATCGCATTTTAACGGAGGATCTTCAAATGAGGAAAGTCTGCTCGAAAATGGTGCCAAAAGTCCTGACGAGTGAGATGAAGGAGCAGCGTTTGTTGAAGTGCCAGGAATTGCATGAACGCTACGAAACGGACCCAGAATTTTTGGACAGAGTGATCACAGGGGACGAGACGTGGATTTTTCAGTACGATCCCGAATCAAAGCGCCAGAGCAGCGAGTGGCACACCAAGGAGTCTCCTCGCCCGAAAAAAGCAAGGATGAGCAAATCGCGAATCAAGGCAATGCTCATTGTGTTTTTTGACAGAAAAGGTGTAGTTCACAGTGAATTCGTGCCACAAGGACAAACAGTCAACAAGGAGTTTTACTGTGAAGTGCTCAAACGGTTGCGCAACAGGGTTCGACGCGTCCGAAACGAAATTCGCGACAATTGGATCTTGCACCATGACAACGCGTCAACCCACACCGCGCTCATTGTCTCCGAGTTGCTGGCCAAAATGGGTGTGGCAACGCTGCCCCAGCCGCCGTACAGCCCCGATCTGGCACCAGCGGATTTCTTTTTGTTCCCAAGGATCAAAAGAACCCTGAAAGGAACTCGGCATGGGACGCTGGAGGCGGTAAAAGCAGCCGCGACGACCTCACTGAAGGAGATTCCCGTTGACGACTTCCAGGGCGCCTTCAATGATTGGGTGAAGCGTTGGCAACGGTGCATCGAAGCAGGGGGAGAATACTTTGAAAAGTTCTGAAAAGATTGTAAACTGATATTGAATAAATGATTTTAAAAAAAATCATTCCGGGAACTTTTGGGACAAACCCTGTATTACTTATAGATGAATAATGGGTGTAAGGGCTGAATCTGAATTCTGAATCAAATCCCGTGAAATTTCCAAGATCAAAGATAGTTTTGATGTCCTTCCGAACGGATCTGTTTCACATGGACAGTTTTTGTAGCTTGTGTTACGAGTCTGCCAAATCGTGCACCGAAAGGATCAATGAATTATTTTACCCATCCATCAGAGTGGCGCAGATTCATTCGGTAATGAAGCCACTGAATGATTTGGTACGATGCTAGCTTGTGTATTGCAGATGGCCCATGATTTCTTGGCTGATATTTGGGTAAATGCTGAGAAGCATGCAACGGTCATATAACAGTTTAAAATAAGACAAAATTCACAGCTGTATCAAGATCCCCTAAAGATCCTAGGGAGGGGAAAAGCTGGTGATTACGGCCATCCAATGGATCCAAGGGAAAGGCACAGGATTGTACGAAATCTTAATAAGTTCCCTTTATCTAGAACAAATATGAACAATTTTTGCCGTAAGCACGGAGTGTCAAAAAAAAAGAAGAAAGAGAAAGAAAGAGAGAGAGAGAGCGCACCATTTAGATTGAAAGAAGTTCGGTTAATTGGGGAGGGTAGTCGTAGTGTAATGCCATTATCTGTAAAATTTCAAAAGTCTTGCTCCATTACTTTTCAACCTTAAATTTGAAATGATCGTTTCACGTAATATGCAAGGCAAATAATAAATATATAATAAATAAATAATAAGTATATATTATTAAAAAACATATAAATGAAGGAGTAATGAAACAAAACTTTGGAAGTAATGACGGTACAGTTAATGGAATTATCATGTCTGGTACGGTGAAACCTCACCACAACACTATTATACGGATCAAGAAAAATCGTTGTTGTGGAGAGAGTTATTGTTATAGGGAGGGTTCATTATACAGTAAAACCTCTCTATGACACTATTATACGGACCGAGAAAAATTATCGTTGTAGATGGATGTATCGTTATATCGGACATCGTTGTAGGGAGGTTTTACTGTATATGGTCCACTTTATACGATGACTAAATATACTTTAAGCATAAATTTCACATATAATCATTATTAAATTATATACTGAAGCAACAAATCCGTTTGTTTGTGGTTTTACGGCTCAAAGACTACAATGGTCATGCTGCGCCGGGACCTACTGTTTTCCGAGGAATCCGAACCTCTTAAGGCCTGGGGAACCAAACCCCGGACTACAGTGAGCAGTGCGATCTTTATGAGATCTCTGAGTAAGCGTTCTTTGTACACTGTTAGGAGTCGAACCCGGATTAACGGCGTACTAGGCGAAGGCGTTACCACACTGCGCCACCGCAGGGCCAAAAAATAAGTATTGTTATTGTGCGAGTTTTCATAGCATCTCCATAACAGGCTTCTTTAACAACGAAAATATTGTAAACTGCTGACCGCAGGAGTACAAAAATTATTACTCAAACTTATTGCGAACACTGGTTTCAAAAGTATCCTTATATGTGCTTGCTTACTGTGAAATCAAGCATGCAATCAAAATATTTTTGAATAACGATGCATGCACAATGGAAATATTTGAAACAAGAAAATGAAGTTTCTGTTGGCAAATCTTTTCGTTTTGAATTTATTTTGTGCAAAACTAGATTTTCAAAATAATACTAGAGAGAGCTTCAAGTGTTTTGCAACATTCTGAAAAATGGTATCTTTTAAAATAACTAAATTTAGAAAATCCTACTCCCTCTCTCTCTCTCTCTCTCTCTCTTTCTTTTTCTAGAAATAAATAATTTTTTTTAAGTTTCATATTATCAAAAATAAAGTTACTTGTATTTCAACACGATTTTTAAAATTAGAATTCTTCTAAAAGTTTTGAACATTTGAAACCTTTAGCTCTAACGATACATTTTTCATATTAAGTCATTTTTATCTGAAGCAAATTAATTCATCATTTAAGAAATGACATATACTCACAAATACTATAGCAGTATGCTGTTGTTTTCAATTTATTCTATTCAAAAGTACGTTGTCTGTTTTTTTTTCACATATTTCAACCAAATTTTTTTAATAAATGCGAAAGATGTGCATTTATGCAAGTGCATACTCGTTTTCAAGCTCATACACTACAAACTTTTGATCTTTCATCATAAGATCTACTGAAAAAGCACCAAAACTATTCATCTTCTATTCCTTAGTAATTAGGTAAGAAGTCAACAGAGATAAAAGAAATCATTGGTTTCACACAAGAGCAAAACAAATATTTCACTAAATTACTTAAGTGTAAACAGAAGAGAACTTGAAGAAACTACTCCAAAATCCATTACAAGTAAATCAAGAAAATTGTCTCCTAAATAAAAAAATCTTCACCAGCCCTAAAATTCTAAACATTGTATAATCAATAATTTATTTTCTAACTAAAATATCTATTAAATTTTAATTAAAAATATTACTTAATTAATTATCATATAATAAATTAATACGCTTTAAAATTTATTTAGTAAACTGTACTCATATATATTAAGTTAACATGCGCTCTACTTTCTTCAATTAATTACTAATCCATGGAGCTTTAATTATCTCTATAATTAAATTTTAAACAAAATTAAGAAATTTTGTATAGATAGTTTTAATTATGTACAAATTAAAATTTTTCAAATTTTTCAAAATACTCCAGAAATTTCATAAAGTAATTACTAACTGATGCAATTATGAATTAATTATTTAAAAAAAAAACAGATTCAGATATTTCAGTTAAAATTTTATCTAAATATCCTTTGCTATTTATAAAAACTTGTTGTGTGTTTAAAAATTTACTTTTCAAATCCCCGTAAAATTATAAATCAAATAACCGAATAGGGTAATTCAATTAAACCACTTTTATTACACAAAAACCTTATCCAATAATATTTTTTTATTAAGTTTTCGGTCTTTGTAAACTCCTTTAAATTAACTATCTTTAAATTAGCTATCTACCCAGTGGCAGTTAATTAAAACTCCCAGCAAATTTGATTATTATTTACTTTTTAATTTAAATTTATAATTAGATGTGTTAGGGGCTGCTGCTTGTAGAGAAAGTAACTGTTCTCCCGAATACTTCAAAAAATATCCAACAAATCCCCAAAAGGGACGGTGTTCACATGACCGGCTCTTGAGAAAGGTTAGGACTGTACTCTTAATATCATATTTAATTTATTTGCATTTTTCATATATTAAAATTTATTATAATTATCTTTTCTAAACATAACAAAATTCTCATTTATCAAATTCCGAGAATTTAGCAATAATTTAAAATATTATGATGATATTATCTATTTCTCTCTATCTTGATCTTAATTTCTCTATCTCTTAATCTTAATCTCCTTATCTTATATAAGCACACAAAACACTGCAGTGCAGTGTACACCAGAAACCAGACTAACTAAGCTGTCAAAGAATGCATTTGTAATGCAAAGACCCCTGGCTTAAATCTAATTTTTGATACGACTTTAGCTACATACTATTTTCTTGATTAAGATGGGTTATCAAATAAATGATTTTAATTTAAATCATGGGGTTCAAAAAATTATAATTTAATACTACAAAACTTCCTCCCTTTTAAAGACAAGCTCCTTCTAGAATGATTTTCGAAATCTAAATTTCCTAGCAAGCGAGAATCCGTTATATATATATGGAAAAAATTTGAAAATACATTCCTACACTATTTCCTGGACGCAGTTGGTTATAAACCTTGACTAGTTATAATGGATGATAGCTCTCTTGGACTAAAAGACTTCAAATTTTACAAGAATGCTCTTCCACTTTATGAAAACAAAAGTTGAACTGCATTAAATCACAATAATTGTCTTCGGTCATGGTTTAAGTTAAAATCATTTGTTTGTTAATAAGTTGTAATCACTGTAAAAAATATGTTTATACCTTCAGCTAGGTTCAGACAAACGACTTTCAGGTTGTGGGTTCATTTCTGTATCTACTTACCGCGCATTATGATTTTAGTACTTATTTTACTATACTATTATTATCTATTATCTACTAATACTATCTTAATACTATTATTATCTATTATCTACTAATACTATCTTAATACTATTATTATCTATTATCTTTTCCAAAACGCTTGATTTTAATAAGACATCCTTATTTTTATGTGCGTTATATATTTCTCCACTATTTTTCCAAATTATTTGGTTAATTTCACTTTTGTCAAATGGAGGTCAAGATTTATCAAGCTGACGACGATATCTGCCTTTTTCCTTGATGTCCTCTCAGGTCTATTTATATAATTATTCATGTCATTTGAAATTTAATATAATTTTGTTCCTAAAACAATAAATATTTAATAATAATAATATAGTATATATGTATTTAAGTTTAATCAGAAGGACCTCCGTTTTAGAAAGTAAAAATTCTGAATGATCAATTAGTAATATTTTCTTCTATTTCTATAATTTTCCACTCAATCTGGGATAATTTTGTTGACTCATCATCGTTTAAATCAGCTTTTCTATTAGACTTAACCCGCTTGTGGTTTTAAAATCGAATTAATGAATATTTTCGAAATTGAACGTATATATTTAATACATAAAATTAAAATTAAGTTAATTTAATTTAATTAAATTTTAAAGTGAATGACACTATTAGCTTTGTGTCATACTCAATAGGTAATAAAATTGAGAAACCAAAATACCGAAATCGACTCGAGAAATTAATCAAGAAAAAGTATTTGCAAGTATCTTATTTCAAATATTAGACCAGAAAAATTGCAACGGCTACTCCAAAATCTGTTTATGAAAAATGTAACGTGACTGCTTGTTCTAGAAGCCGACCGTTTTATCAAAATAATTAAATTATTTAAATGAATTCTAGCACTTGTAAATTTCATTTAAATTTTCAGAACAGATTGAACACAAATGCTGCACTTCATATGAAAAATTGCTAAATATAGCTAGAAAGTGTGTGCTTAAAAATGTCATCGTAAATTATTGAATTATGTGAATAACATGTGTAAAAACAATTATTTAACTTCGTAAATCAAACAACAATGTCAATCAATCAACGTTTATTGGCGTAGTGATACCGACGCCGATGGTATGGCGTGATTAGATGGTGAAACGTTAATCAAAATGTTCTCTCTTTTTCGTTAATAGATTTTTAATCATAATTCGAAAACTTTAAGAGTTTGCCTCGTAGTTAGAAATAAGAGAAACCTAAATAATATGTTTTTCTTTTGACGAATGTTGCTCTCATTTAATTGTTGAATTTCTAATAAGTTATTATTCAAATTTTACACCGTGACACTTAGCAGAACTTTTCAAAATTAATCAACTGTGCAAAGTGTCAAAATTTAAACATTAATTATAAACGAATGCTTAAATGTTTGTTAGATTGAATGAGCAAGTTTGAAAAATGCATTTATTTCAACATTTTAGAAACGAAATTAAAATTTGCATTTATTTGTCGGATTGTGTTGTTGCTTGTCCGTTTCATTATGTGATTTATTTTCTAAATATAGTAATTTCTAGCTATCTGAATATTTATCTATTTGTGCGTTTTTATGCTTCTGTAAGCATTTACGTTTCAGTGGGGAAAGCATGTTTTTAACGACATAGTATACGGTCCGGTGGCTGTTTTAAAATCATCCGAACAGCTTGTGTTTCATCCTCCTATGGTCATCTTCCATTTTGTATTCATTCATCCTCCTGTGGTCGAATTTTCTAACCAAAAGTAAAGCTTTGTTTAAAATAGCGTCTACACTAAATTAACGTGCCTCTCAGTTTACACAAGGAAACATTTATGTGATAAAATTTACACCAGCTTAATTTTTTAAAGGACAACACCATTTTCATTGTCCATTTCTACGGACTTTTGTATACTGGAGCAAAATAACTGAAATTCACATAAAATTAATTTATTCTATTTAACCCGAAGACAAATTATGAGTGGTTGAAATTCTGAGCTCTTAGTTTGAAATAAATACTTCAGTATTTTCCTTATAGCTTGCGAAATAATAATTAAAGTAATACTTACGTTGTGTTAAACTAGTAGATAAGCTAAACAGAATTCATGCTGCTTTTCGCCTTCTCAAAGTGATATTTTACAACGATTATTATTAAATTCACATTCGGTAACCTATGAGTAGAAATGAGCATAAATTTCAACTGTAATCTATCCACTAATGCTTCAAACCTAGGATTGTAAAAGTATGATTTACTATTCTCAGTAATTATTAAAAAATATATCTTTATTTAAAACTACATGATTTTAGTCTTCTCCCAGGCTATAATAAAATATGTGTCTAAATAAAATGTTAGTTATTAATACTTTGAAATATAAGAATCCAGATATTCTTTTACATATATCTTGATGTGAAAACCCTTAATCCTTGGTTCCTGGCACAGCTTAACTTATTTTCTTTCACGGTCCGTCTGCTCGTGAACATTTAAATTTCATTATACAGTTAAACTCCTCTTAACGGTCACCCTCTTTAACGGGCAGATAAAAATTCCCCGGAAGAAACTGATTTTTAATAATGTATTTCAAAACCACTGCTTAGCGGTCAGATACGGACGCAGATAATAGTTTCATGATTCATTCCATTAGACCGGTAAGACAAGACTTGTATGGACAAAATAGGAGCAAAATTGAACTTTGACCTCCATGATGTTTTTCACAATAGAAAACTAAGGATCAATAAAATAAAAGCTAAGGAGAATTTTCCCTCCCATTAAAGAAGAGTCGCAATTGACGCGAATTCTCCGATTTAAATGAATAATACTTAACAAAAACTTTGATAATAAATAAATCTTAAAATAATACACTGCACGAAACTAATACACTGCACGAAACTAATAAACAGTTATTAACACAAAATTACCGCAGTTCAAATGTATTATTATCGTTTACTCGACAAGCACGCAGGTCCTGTAAACTTAACGACGTTAAAACGGTGAATTTAATCTAACAATTAAAAATATATTTCGAAGGAGCACTGGTGAGTAAAACCCAACAAACAGCTATTGATAAATTTTTTTCCAAGACAAATAAATTTTAATATTTAACGTTTTGTTGTAAATTTACTTGTTATATTCAACAAATGCTTATGTTCGTTATTTTAAACTTGTCTTATGTGCTTAAAAATACCTGAGTTTCGAAATAAAACAGTTAAGTGATTGAAATGAAATATTTCAGTTACTTTAGAATATCAACTCGCTTTTAAATCCTTCCCCTCACTAACGGATATTTCTTCTATCCGGCGAGTGACCACAAATAAAGGGTTTCACTCTAAATGTCCATGACTTCAAACTTTGATAAATATCACCAACTTCGCCAGATCCCGATGAATCAGCGAGAATTCTAAAAGTTTTTATCCGAGTGAAATTTCAAATTAGGATTTTTTTTTTGGCTTTTCGTTGGTTCCCCAGTTTCTAAGAGGGGAAATTCTATAAAGGGATTCTGGAAAGTTCCTAGACTTGGGCTCTTTAAATTCTTCCTAAATATGGTGAAAAGGGCATCTTTCCAACTATATGGTTGTAGGCTTTGAAACGCCATCGTTATTTAGGAATATATTTATGAAAAATCGTTTTCAAGAATAAAAATTTTAAATTGAAACGTGTTAGAACTATTGTAACTCACATCTAACTGGAAAAAATTCCTTGGTTTTCAACATTAAAAATCAATCAATCAATCAATCGGAAGTTTATTTACATATATGAATGAGATAGATCCTAAACGTACACAAGTGAAATCACAAGTTATGATTTTTCATCATATGCGTGGATCCCAAGTAAATGCTGTAGCATAATATTAAAAATAAGACCTGATATTCATGTTCTCGTTTGAAAGAACCCAGTGACGAAAATCACTTCGAAAAATATTTGATTTCACTTCATGCATTTCTAAATAAATATGTTGGCAATTTAAATACTATTTTATCTTATGCTTATTTAAACTTTCAACTGGAGTTGTAAAAAACCCGGGAATTTTGGACACATTGGAAACTTTGATGGGAAGAAACCAAGATAGCTAGAATAAAGGAGGTAGTTCAGTCGGCACATTTCTTCTTATTGGTCGATTTGTCAAAAATATAAAGACAGCCCTTATACAAATGGAATACACATTAATTTATTGTAGATGCTCTTCCGAGGTCTAAGGGTACTTTGAGTTGGCAATGCCCCTACAGAAGTATGATTAATAAGCGGTGTTTATATACTTTTAAAACCGGCTTCAAGTTCCATAAATAAATTAGTCATCAACGATCGGATCTATGGCTTAACTCAACATTTGAACCACATTAAACTTTTTAACTTACGTTCGCACCTCCGACAGCAATACGGCAAAACGTTCCTTCACGCGTTATATTGCCATACCACGTTTAGATATCCATGTATCGACAAATTATTATTATGTTAACTATAAACATTAGCGTATTTGTATAATAAATAATAATGAATGACAGTGCCGGATTAGGATTTCATGAGCCTCTTATTAAGGCAGTCTGTCTGATCGCGGAAGTTCCGGCAAAAATTTAAAATAATATACACTTTTGGCGGTTCTAGTGAAGTTAGTTAACAGCTAGCGGTGGAGTCAACTCCATGATGTAACTATATTACCCACAGGAATATGGCCGGAATAAAGAAGTAAGACAAACGTCTCGAAATCGTAACCTTTATTGAGCAGAAGACCTTCGTATGGGTATAATGAATGATAATCCTTGTGTGGATATGCAAAGATAAAAATGTACGAGAGTTTGGGACTTAAGATTAAAATAAGGCTTTTTACTTAAGTAACACCATGTCCCTTTGATAGCGCTTGTGGGGCCCCAAAAGTACCGGGCCTTAGGACCGGATTTACTTAGCCTATACGTAAATTCGACATTGATCCTTGACATATGCATGATTGAAAGATGCTTCATGTCTATTGATTTTCTAACAGCCTATGAAATTTTCGTCGATAAATCATTCAAAAGAAGTTCAGTACACATGAAACGCAAGTTAAATTCTATTGTCTAAATCTTGGGCTAAAAACTTTATGTAAAATAAATTTGTTGAACCTCCTTTTATGAAATAGGAAGAAAGCATACATTTCCTTCTACAGGAAGGGCGCCGGTTGAGGAAGTCCTCTTCTACATTTTTACTCACTGTCGGTTCCTTCCGTTTAGCAGGCCCGTGGGGTCGTCAATGATCGAGCTTCAGCCTTTTCATTTATCATGAAATAATGTGTCATGTTTTGTCACGTAGTATAGCATACGTATTATGATGACTTACTTCCTACGCATGTTCCCCTTCACCTATTATTATAATTGCAATCGTTTCCTAGGGCCACCGCCAATTTCTTAAAGCCAACTCTGCTTTCACTTGATAAATTATTATGAAATCAATACATACACTCTTGATCACCATAAACGTAAAAATGCCAAAGGAAAATAGAAAAATATTTTCACCAAAATTAAAAATAGAGTGGGGTTGAAGCAGTTTCTGAGTCTTCAGATATAATCTTCTTCTATAATTGAAAATATGTAAAAAAAAACTTGGTCTTTTACTCCTATGTTAGAAGGAAGATGTCCGCATTCAAGTTTAATATTTCGCATAAACTGGCGTTGAAATTTGAAAGATGGGATACGTTGAATTAAATTTATCCATTCGAAAAAATTTGGCAAAATTTCCCCGCTGAGCAAAATGTTTACGCTACGTTTACAGACCATCCCAATTATTCTCGTGATCTTATTGAACATCTCGATTTCCTGTCACGAGTATCAAAAACCACAAGAACGAAAACGAAAACATTTCCTACTCCATCAATCATTGTCACTTATTGGCGCTAGATGCGTTAAATACCATTTCCCATTTGGCACGAGACCAGAAAAAAAGTAATAAAACGGCTCTTGACGACGGTAAAAAAAAAATACATATTATTGGGCGTCTTGAAGGTATAAAAATCATAAAATAGCGTGTTTTTTAGCATGTTTCATTGTTTCTTCCTTTCATCGCAGTCATTTGAAGCTACATCTTGCTTGCCCTTTTGTAATGAGCGTTCCTTAAAAATATATGCTAATCCGTTCCAAATTCATGATGTAATAATGAAGATATTTAAAGCCTTGTAAACTAATATTTTTATTTATTATATTCACGTTTCTTCTTAATAATATTTTTCCTAAATTATCAAAAAAGAAAAGAAGGAAAAGAAATATACAGGGATGATTTTTAGAAACCAAGTATAGGATTTTTCGGCTTACTGCAACGACCAAAAGTTTTGCTTGGTGATTATGATTTTCCCTATAAATTACAAAATAATAGCAAACACTATAAGCTACACAATTATGAGCAGCCATCATAATTTACCAAACATTTGAAGCAATAATAACTTGGTTGAACTACACAAAGTTTCTAATTTTATTTCAACGACGGCGTTCTTGTATTAATATTTCTAAAATCGTCATATTTTCTTTATTTATCAATTCATAGAAGGGAGAATTATTGAAGTAGAAAATGGTAAATAAAACAAAAATGGAAATTCCATTGATTTTCCCACATAACCGAATTGTATTAAAAAGATACCGTTTAAGAAAGGTAAAGAAATTCTACGTGAAATAAATTTCAACCCACATGAAGTCATCGAAAGCAATATTAAATAAAATATGGTACTGCAGTATGTGATCGGTTGGAAAATTTTGAGAAAGTTATATGTCGCGTTAGATGAAACTTTCCTTTTAGGAAAGCTGGGAAAGGAAGAAAACTGTAAATGCTGAAAAAGACCTGCTAACAAAACATCTCAATGGCCATATTTCTGATTTCGACTTCCAGAAAACTGGGAACTCCAACCGTTTCAATTTCTTTTCCCTTTTTCTCCCTTTCTTTTGGATCCTTTTCCCTTTTTCTCCCCTCTTGGATCCAGGCTCAGCCATTTATAACTTTCTACTCCCCAGACGACTTTTCTTTGTCGTCCTGGATTTTTGGCCCTGGTTTCCGATTTCTGTCATTAATAATCGTCGATTTCTCCTGACATCTGCCCTAGGCGAAGTAAGAAAAATATAATCTTTGTTCCTCAGACGCTGGAAAAGCTTAATGCATTATTTCGATTGTTAGGTATTATCAATCACGCTGATGATGAATAGGAATCCATATGCACCATCATGTATCAGTACTGGACAATACAGAAAAGCCATGTGACGTCACTCTATTGATGTCGAGAAATATCACAAAAAAATGTATCTTATTTCGAAAATCCATTCATATAATAGAATGGATGAAAAACAATGAATGACTTCAGCGATACAAGTGTTTTTGTCGTTCTCCATCGATCGCCTCCAAAAACAATTCAATCATTGATCAATCATTTTATAACGAGCACTATAACTTCAATTTGTCAACAACAGGAAAAGATTCCCTTTTCCTACGATTTATTTATTTAAACACTTATCTTTTAATACAACAAGTACTGAAATCGCGAACCTACATTGTTTCTTAGTATATTTGCCTTTTGTATACCAAACAGGGTCTGAAGAAATGCCATTAACACAGCATAAGCCCTATGGATTGTAAAAATTATGTGCATTCTCCATTATGGCCCAAAAATTCGGGTTTGATATCTTGTTATATCTTAAAGACAGTTAACATTTTACATTCCAGTATGTTAAACTGCTCACTCTATCTATCTATAGAAGATCTGGATCCCAGGGTAAATTTTGAGACCCGGGCCTTCTTCAGATAGGGTGAAGAGGAGGAACATTAGGAATATTCTGTTTCGGTGGACTTAGATCTTTCAAATAAATTCTTATCGAGCTACCTAAATACCAGTTGTTGTTTTTTTTCTCAATTTTAGTCTTAAGCTTTTATGGTAATATAGTAATTTCCACACCATATTTAATAATGTTGTATGGGGCAGTCAACTTTAAGGAAATATAAGGAGACATGAACGGAAGCACGTACACACCTACATGTACCGTAAAGAACTTTGTCAACCAGAGACCGTATAAAAACATAAACGATTACATACATATATTTCTCCATTCCTAACTACATCTTTTGTTCCTCCGAAATTGAATATAACACACATACATACATACATACATCATCATCATCATCATATTCAACCATTATCTATCCACTGCTGGATGAAGGCCTATCCAAATGCTTTCCACGTAAGTCTATACAGTGGTTAACTTAAACTACTAAAACGAGTAGTTAAAAATTTTTTTCCTCTAAAATGCATATAATATGAGTATATTTTTAAAGAAAAATTTCGGGGTGACACGCCTGGAAAAAACAAATCAATTTGTATTTATAATTACTTTTTTTTAGAAAAGTAGTTAACTAACAGTTATAAGAACCTTTGTGAAAAGTAGTTAGTAATTTAGTCAAATTACATTCTAAAGTCCTCCCCACTCCAATAACAAAATTGGATTGAAAGTGTTACACGAAGAAAATTTGCTTAGAATAAAGCCTGGTGTAACCAGCAATCCTGATACTAGTAAATTATAATAATAACTTAGTAACTGAAATAACTTGAAACGGTTTGGTCATAAATTTGGGAAAGAAAAACAGAAAACACCTACTGGTTTATAATTCTTCTTCTTGGCTTAACTTTTAAATATCTAGCCTCGGTATAACATCAAAAAATCATAATGATTAAAAGCGAATTTATATGGCTGCCAAAACCTTACTGAAAAAAATGCTATCTTCTCATGACAGAGGGAGCAGTGAAACTGGAGATTGATTCACTATACAGGATATATATATATATATATATCATCATATTCAACCATTATCTATCCACTGCTGGATGAAGGTCCCTCCAAATACTTTCCAGACAAGTCTATTCTGAGCGACTCGCTTCCATGTCACCCCAACCTGTTTTCTTATTTCATCCACCCATCTAGTTTGAGGACGTTTTCTAGGTCTTCGGTGGTCTCTTGGAATCCAGTTCAGAATTTCTGTTGTCCATCGTTGATCAGTTCTTCTTGCAATATGCCCAGCCCATCGCCATTTCAGTCCTTTTACTTTAACAATGATGTCCTCTACTTTAGTTTGCTCTCTCATCCAAATGTTTCTCTTTCGATCTCTCTTAGTTATTCCAAGCAGACACCTCTCCATACTCCTTTGGGTTGTCTGTAACTTTCGTATTGCTTCAATTGTTAGACTCCATGTCTCTGATCCATAAGAGAGGACTGGCAATACACATTGGTTGAAGACCTTTCTTTTTAGACACAAAGGCAATTTCCCCTTCAGGATAAAACTGTTTCTTCCAAATGCACTCCAGCCAAGTTTAATACGTCTGTTGAGTTCTTTCATAATGTTGCCATCCATTGAAATCAGCTGGCCAAGGTAAATATATGAATCAGCAATTTCTAGCTCAATGTTGTCAACTTGTATTTTTGTTTTCTCTACGAAATTATTGAACATGATTTTAGTTTTTTGTAGGTTCATCTTGAGTCCAACTTCTTTACTTCTAGTTGAGAGCTCTTGTACCATGTCTTGGAGTTCTAATGGGTTCGTTGAAAAAATAACAATGTCATCAGCAAACCGCAGATGATTTAAATATTCACCATTTATTTTTATTCCCTTGTTATTCCAATTTATCAGCTGAAAAATCATCTGTAAAGCAGAAGTAAAAAGTTTTGGAGAAATGGTATCTCCCTGCCTCACCCCTTTGCCAAGTTTGATAGTTTTGGTATCTTTATGTAACCGAAATTTTGCACTTGCATTTTTATACACACGTTTCACCATGTCAATGTACACATCCTCAATGTCTGTTGATCTTAAAGAGTTGATGACTGCTGATGTTTTTATAGAGTCAAAGGCCTTCTCATAGTCAATAAATGCAACACACAATGGAAGTTCATATTCATGTGTTCTTTCAATTAATTCTCTTAATACTTGAATATGG
>QLNU02015003.1:70998795-71028040 GCA_006491805.2 Dysdera silvatica | reverse complement strand
TAAAGTGGATATTATGTGTAGTTGATAGATTCGAAAAATCCTTGTTTTACTATATATATATACTATGGTTTAGTAAATATTTATTTGTTCCGGATTACATACTGTGCCAAGAAAAATTTTAAATTGTAATAGTACACTTAAAAAACTTGGTAATTGCAGATTGTTTTCGCTTTCTGTTGGTACAGAAATATGTAATGTTGCCAAATATCATTAAATTTATCCACGGTTTCTAGAGAAGCATCAGAATCTGCCTCTTTATCACAAAACGACGTACAGTTTGTAACGCAGTAAAAGCCCGCTTCACCTAACAAGATTTTCCTTGCAAGTGGGCTGGATACCCCTCCCCCACCCCCCAGTCGTTGTTTAAAAATTTGAGTTTTGGGAATCTTCTGTGCGTCTACTTTCAAAAATGTTTTGTCGCATTTTAAAGTAAGGTACTTTTTTTAACTGATTACTCAGGCAGTATCATTTATTTTGTAGTATTTTAGTATCTTGTATATTTACTAAAATGTTTGACAGTCTTAAAAGAGGTAATAATTTTCCTTAGCCCCCAGCCCCACCCTAAAATACTTAGATTGGCTCCACTGGCAGAGTTGTCAATGTCTTCCTCATTATGCAAAAGACAGTGATTACTATCCGACCAGGGTTTTATCATACCATTAATGGCCTGAACTATTTAAGCTTTCGTTGGAACATTTCAGGTCATGATGTGGCCCATTGAGGAATGTTTTTCAGTTCTTATCGCATGTAAACTCCAACAAAAAATGTTTGTTATGCAATAGCTTACCGAAGTCACCACTCCTGTATGTTTATTTTGGCAACTACAGCCTTTTGAAATTATTAATGGGAAGCTCTGATCTTACAAAGATCTTTTGGTTTGTGGTAAATGGAGGATATTTTTCAAGGATCATTGATTATCAGTTCGTTGGGAACGGAATTTCGTGTCAGCCGTGTTCGTATGAAGGAAAAAATAACATGGGGATTCCTATACAATTTGATGGGATCTCAGGGAACGTTTGCTATTAAAAGTAATTCGTCTTAAGCGTGTTCGTTTTAACGAGGTTTGACTGCATTATATATAATATTATACATGAAATTAAATATGTTTTATACCGTCCACCCTCAGCCATATTCCGCAATTCTTTACCTATTGTCCATCAATTTTGAGAGGGCCTACCTCCAAATTCTTTCTCTGGCGATCACGGAAACCTTATGCCGTTGGAATTAGCGCTTCTGCATTGTGTGTATCGTAAAGGAGAAAGGGAAAGCAGAGGAAAACCAAACGCCGAATACATGTTTCGTTAAGTTATATGATAATATAACACATAAAATAGTTGAAGTTTATATAAAATGTTTGTATTTAAAAATTAAGTTTTATTAAATGTTTTATCGTGCTCGATAAAGAGATTTTAAATTTGCTTCATTGGATGGTTTAAAGTATGTTTAGTGTTTTGAAATTATTGTAAATTCGTTTGAAATATTTGAGAATGATAATCTATGACGTGGTATAATAAAATATATTTTATAACTTGCCATAACGAATCAAGATAGTAAAATATATTTTAAATTTAGTTTTTATCTTTGCAGACGTAGGCTCATGGTTTTATTATTTCTGCCAATTTTACGTATTTGGAAAAAGCCCTCCTTTAGTAGATTCTCAAGGGAATGGAAAGCTTGAATATAGAGACCAAATTCAGAGACTAAACGCCTCTATCGCATATTTTCATAGATGCAAGTCGAAATGTGAATTATTTAAATTAGGCACACGAGTTTCAATTATCGTATTGACGTTCGCTTATCACCAAAAATTTATGAAATTCATAAAAGATTAAAAAGTGGAGTAAACAGCAAAAACTAACATGATATAAGTTGTTTAACAACGACTAAAAAATTTACAGTCAGTTCTCAACTGTTGATTCACTGAAGCAAACAGAAGCATAATGCTACTCACTTCGTAGAAATAATAATTTTTGAATAATATATTTATAGGCGATGTTATTGACTATTTTAACCAAATGTGTTTTTATCTTTTTAGGTCAGGCTGCTGGATTATGCAGCTACATACAGCTTTCATGCTTGGGATGCCATTGCTTTTTTCGACCATATGGAGCACTACTTGGACCATCCGTCCACCCACGATCTTAAATTTAAAGACCATATTCAGAAAGTCGTTGGTGCATTTGTCAGATCGAACGGCGCTCGTTCAGTGCCCTCTGCCTGGCTTCCTTATCCAGATTCAGTGGCCATCATTTCAACTAACGTAACTGTGGCACCATCTTACCATTTATCCAAATGCCAGTTCTGGGAAGAGCAAGGATTCGTCAATTATGCATGGGTCAGCTAGAAACACATGAAACAAATCACAACTCCAACATCTAAACTGTTTTCTCACCGGACTATTTGCATCTTGCAAAAACTATTTAAATAATGGCCAATAAAACAAAGAAAGTGCATGCGTAAGAATCATTGCTTTTGCAAAAAGAAGCTAAGATTTATGTAAAGCGGCAGACGCTGGAAAAATGGCGCTCCATCTATCTACAACGCAACTTTGCTTAAAATGAAGTAGCGTCCCTCAACTTGCTGAAAAACTCTGGCATCGTCATAACATTGCGTCCATTTCTCTCGTTCCGGTTATGTTTTTTTTTTTCTGCCATCTCTTCCTTGAAGAGCCCTGTTTATAGCCAACTGGTGCGAACGACTGCTCGATAAAACAGCCTCCAAAGTGATAAACTCCACGGGATATGCGGCAGATGCGATAAAACTGTTTGCTCACCATCCGTCTCCTCTTTGGAACTGCTGAAGTCGTCTTCTTTCGCAACGGCCTGACGCGAAAAGGGATTTCCTCTGCGACTTTTAAAAAACAAACTTCTATGACTGATGATGAAATTTTGACAATGACGACAGCTTATGTCAAATAAAGTAAATGTGTTTGTTTTTCAACGAAACACTCTTCACAGTTTAAAGTCCACTAGGCCAGCAGATCAGTACTTTTATTTTTATTACGTACCTCCTTTTTTGACTAATATTTAAACATATTTTCAACAGTGTTTAATTTACAAATCTTGTTTAACGATAAATTAGTGAACAAAATCTTAATTTTGCTTCTAAGATATTCTGAAATTTAAAAAAAGTAGTTTATAATTATATATATATGCGTGTAAAATAACTGCAGAAAGCATATTCTATAGTTGCAAGAACAATAGTACACATTTTGAAAAATTCAGCTAAGGTTCCATGAAAAACGTAAAATACAGAACAAAGGTTAGTTACACTTACCTCCAGATTGTCATTGAATTTACAGATTTACAACTGGAGATTGGTATAGTCCGGAAAATCACCATGTCTTTATTAAAAATACATAAATATACTTTTTGAAATAAAGAAATCCAAACTTCGAAGAAAAAACAAATCTACGAAATAATATATAAATAATTTACTGGCTCTATCTCGCAATAAAATTTAGTAGCCATTGATTTATTTCGAAATTTGATCCCGCGCATGTAATTATGAAAGATAAATTAGCAGGTAATAAAATAAATTTTATTACTCGCTTAAATCCAATGGAATTGAAAAAATATGCAAGCTACAATTTTCAAACTTTAAAATACATTTATAGGTTACCGTTAGGATACTTAAGCAGTCTATATGAAACGGCCGACAAATCTTTTATATATTAGTAGATTGCTGCTTATGCTACCCTTATAATAGAGCATAATACTTTTACCCCACAAGTTGTTCAAATCTTTAACGAAACAATACAGAGTTTCACCAGGAGATTCCATAACAAACAGTTATTTCGACACTGGCGTAAGGTTTAAAAACACGACGTTTCGGGAGCCAACTGCTCCCTTTGTCAAGTGAAGGCAGAAGGTTCACTTAACAAAAGGAGCAATTGGCTCCCGAAACGTCGTGTTTTAAAATCTTACGCCAGTGTCAAAATAACTGTTTCTTAATATTTTTAAGATTGCAAGGTTTCCCAACAATTGTGGGGTTTTTTTAAGCCATAGTTTTAGAAAATTCATTTCATCTAGTATATAAGCTAGAACATAAATATTAAATTCCTCTATTTTATGCATTTTATTTATGCTTATTAATATATCCGGTATTCTATGAATTCATGAGATAGAAATAAATGGAATTCACTGTATAAAATGCCTTGTTCATGTGATATTTTACTATAAATCAATAAACAATATTATCTTAGTTTATATCTGATATAAAATAAACTAAATTAGTAAAAGCGTAAAAGGTCTACCTTATGCCTTTGATTTTTCAATATGCACCTTTCTGTAACGTGTTCGCTACATATTTTCGATGTAAAAATTGCTCAATAATAATAAGGCGAATCTATCGTTAATAAATATAAAATTTCGCCAATATTTCAAATTCTGCTCATTAACAAAATTACGAAAAATCATCTTTGATTATCCCTCAAACAATATAAATATGATTTAGAAAAGCAAAGATATATCCACCAAATACGTAAACTCTCCTTCCTAGG
Source organism: Dysdera silvatica (assembly GCA_006491805.2). Classification (NCBI taxonomy): domain Eukaryota; kingdom Metazoa; phylum Arthropoda; class Arachnida; order Araneae; family Dysderidae; genus Dysdera; species Dysdera silvatica. Next base: position 71,023,539 of record QLNU02015003.1, on the reverse strand, counting down.
ACTTGCGTAAATCTTTTGAAGTTAAAATAAAGAATAATTTTTAAAGTGTTAGTGATTTCCATAGAAAAGCAGAATTTCTCCGCATGTTGATTATGCAAGAACATGCTGTTTTTAACACCTATTATTAGAATAAGTCATCTATCATTAGTATATAATATACTACATCCAGTGCTTCGCCAAATGCGTATAACTGAATATGTTTGCTTTATTTTTATAGTATACCTAAACTAAGGAAAATATAATACCTTTCTTACGTGCTTCTTAAAAACAGTTGCATATTTTGAACTTCTTGATTTATCAGCATTCACTCTATAACGTAGTAAGACATATTATAGGAATCCATATTCTTCACTTCGTTTAAATTTTAGTTTCGTTTATGTCTTCACAAAAGGTTTGTTTTTTTGTACATACAATTACCTTATGCATCATAAACCGAACCCAATATCATAAGATAAACTGTAAATAGAAAAATTGCCAGGTTTTCATTTACTTGTGGGAAATGAATCCGAGAAGATGGAAATATAACAATCATCCATGACCTTTCTTATCATTAGTCTTTGTTGTGCCATCATCCTTTACTTGTGCCAAATAATGTACTCTACATGTGGATGTGACATTTCTGTTTCTACCTTTGTTTCAACTGTCCCAAAGCATACATAATGGATTTTAAATAAAATGTGTTTATTTAATCGATGCTGTTGTTTTTAATAATTTACTTCATTGTTTAGTCTCTCTCTCCCCCTCTCTCATTTTGCAATATACTTTACATTTATATATATGCTTATATTTCATTAGCCAGACAATAGTTTTTATGCCATGATTTCAAATCTACTGTCAAATCATGACTTGGATAATTTCAAATACTCTCGCACATGCAAATTTCAAAAAACTAACTAATTTTATCAAATTTTGAAACAAGCTAAAAATATCCTTTAAATTCAAACAATTCAATGATAAAATCGTAATTTTTTCTGCAACTTAAAAAAGTGTACATGCATCAATATTCGTAATGAAAATTTGAGCAAATATTCACAAAAGATATTTCTTGCATATGATCAGAGTACGAAGTTATACTTGAATATGAATATCAGTTACATTGCGTTGTTATATATCATCATCATCATATTCAACCATTATCTATCCACTACTGGATGAAGGTCTCTCCAAATGCTTTCCACACAAGTCTATCCCGGGCCATTCGCTTCCATGTCACACCAACCTGTTTTCTTATTTCATCCACCCATCTAGTTTGAGGACGTTTTCTAGGTCTTCGGTGGTCTCTTGGAATCCAGTTCAGAATTTCTGTTGTCCATCGTTGATCAGTTCTTCTTGCAATATGCCCAGCCCATCGCCATTTCAGCCCTTTTACTTTAACAATGATGTCCTCTACTCTAGTTTGCTCTCTCACCCAAGTGTTTCTTTTTCGATCTCTCCTAGTTATTCCAAGCATGCACCTCTCCATGCTCCTTTGCGTTGTCTGTAACTTTCGTATTGCTCCAACTGTTAGACTCCATGTCTCTGATCCATAAGAGAGGACTGGCAATACACACTGGTTGAAGACCTTTCTTTTTAGACATAAAGGCAATTTCCCCTTCAGGATAAAACTGTTTCTTCCAAATGCACTCCAGCCAAGTTTAATACGTCTGTTGAGTTCTTTCATAATGTTGCCATCCATTGAAATCAGCTGGCCAAGGTAAATATATGAATCAGCAATTTCTAGCTCAATGTTGTCAACTTGTATTTTTGTTTCCTCTACGAAATTATTGAACATGATCTTAGTTTTTTGTAGGTTCATCTTGAGTCCAACTTCTTCACTTCTAGTTGAGAGCTCTTGTACCATGTCTTGGAGTTCCAATGGGTCCGTTGAAAAAATAACAATGTCATCAGCAAACCGCAGATGATTTAAATATTCACCATTTATTTTTATTCCCTTGTTATTCCAATTTATCAGCTGAAAAATCATCTGTAAAGCTGAAGTAAAAAGTTTTGGAGAAATGGTATCTCCCTGCCTCACACCTTTACCAATTTTGATAGTTTTGGTATCTTTATGTAACCGAAATTTTGCACTTGCATTTTTATACACACATTTCACCATGTCAATGTACACTTCCTCGATGTCTGCTGATCTTAAAGAGTTGATGACTGCTGATGTTTTAATAGAGTCAAAGGCCTTCTCATAGTCAATAAATGCCACACACAATGGAAGTTCATATTCATGTGTTCTTTCAATTAATTCTCTTAATACTTGAATATGGTCCACTGTACTGAATCCACTTCGAAATCCAGCTTGTTCTCTTGGTTGAGCTGCATCTAATTTTTTCTGCAGGCGATGTGTTAGCACTTTTGTGAAGATTTTATAAATAGCAGGTAACAAGCTAATTGGTCGGTAATTTTTTAAATCCTCTTTATCACCTTTTTTATGCAAAAGAATTACTGTTGCAGAATCCCATTGGTTTGGTATGTTACCGCTGTTAAGACATTTGGTAAAGAATTTTGCAAGTATGTCTTCTACATATTCTCCAGCTTCTTTTAGGATATCTAATGTAATACCATCATCACCAGGGGCTCTTCCTTTCTTCATGCTTTTTATTGCAAATGAAACTTCTTCTTTTAAGATTTTAGGAGCTGTTCCTTCGACTATTTCAATGTCTTCGTTTAATTCACTGTTACTTTCGTATAGATTTTTGTAGAATTCTTCAACTCTTCTAAGTATTTCTTCCCTATTTCTTGTTACAGTGCCATCCTCTCCTTTTAATGCAATGATGTGTTTCTTCCCAATAGACAAACTCCCTTTAACAACCCTAAGGCTCTTGTTGCTTTCAATGGCCTTCCTTACTAACTCACAATTGAATTTTCTTATATCTTCTTTCATGTTTTTGCGCAAAGTTTTGCAAAGTTCTACATACTCGATCTTGCGACTGGTATTTTGATTGTCCACCTTCATAAGTCTTCGCCTTTTCATGAGTTGTTTCGTCTTCTCAGATAATTTGCTATTCTGCTTTTTACATATTACACCACCAATTTCCCCAGCAGTTTCAATTATTGTCTTAACAATGTTTTCATTTGCTTCTGAGATGTCAACTTCTTCAATAAGTCCTTCCAGTGCAGAAAAGCGATTTTTTAATTCCAACTTGAATGCCTCGGTATTTTCTTTTAATTTCTTTAAATCCACCCTCTTACATACTTGTTTCCTAATGAGCTTCTGTCTTTCTAATTTAGTATTTAAGTGCACTTTACATCTCCCTTCATCGTGCAGTGGACTGACAATGGCTGAAATGATGATACACGAGGGCGAATCAGAAAGTCTTTGCCCCTATTTTTTATTAGCCAAAATAAGGTACATACAGGTAATTACAAATATACGTACCTTACACTATTTTTCCACATAGTCCCCACACCGGTTCAGACATTTGTCCCATCGCAGCACTAAATTTGAGATGCCCCTGTGGAACCACCGTCGGACTGCTGTCTTGGCTTCATCGTTGCACGTGAATCGCTGTCCTGCCAGGAACTTCTTCAGCGGACCGAAAACGTGGAAATCACTAGGGGCGAGGTCCGGACTTTACACAAGCAGAACCGCCGATAAGCTCCGGTCATTTCACTGGGAGAGTCTGGACCACCCACCATACAGTCCGGACCTCGCCCCTAGTGATTTATATATATATATATGGAGATAGGAAAAGGAATAAAGGCAAAAGAATTGCAATGAAGATAAACAGAATATTTATTTAAAAAAAGCATGTAAAAAATGCAAACAGAAAATAATTAGAATAATGTATGGCTAAATGAAAACTAAAAATTAAAAATAAAAGAAATGTTTAACATTATATGTAAAATTGTCCACTACGAGAAATAATATATTTCCCATCTTCAATAAAAATTATAAGAGACATTGCCTATATTCGAATAACATATAAAGTAATCGTAAAACATTACTTTTAATATATATAAGCTGTAGTTAATTCATATTAACTAAAGTGTTTTGTAAAACAACATAAGACAGCCGTAATAAAAGTTTTCAAAGAATATCTTTAAATTCTCGTAATTTTTATTAAATAGGGCCCATAAAAATATAAATTAAATTAATTTTAATTAAGAGACATTGTACATTAACTTGACCGTAAACTCAGGATGAATATATGCGTTACGACGTCGTTATCTGTGTTATAGTAAATAATTTAAAATAAGTTTTAATCTCGAAAGTAAATATTTTGAACATTTTATGGTTCGCAGTTCCCGGATACGAATAATCAAGGAGAGATCATTTTCTCCTTGTCGTAATTGAAAACAAATTTTATGACAGAAATTTAAATTTTCCGCTTTAATGTATATCTGGGTACAGTTTAAATAAGCAAAAATCCCTCCTCTGTGAAAGACGTCAACTACATTTAGGATAATATTTTTCAAAACAGATGAAGAAGAGCGGAACTATGTTTCTAAGCGTTTATAAATATTTCTTGACTGAGCACCGTTTTGTTCTTTCACAAATCCTGCGTGATATCAATGCTACACTGATTTCCTTCACAAATTTACAAAGAAACCCAATGCACAATTCAAATTCAGTTTTTGAAATCATCTGAATATATTTTAATATGCGCTCTACAGTGGGCTGGTAGTAATACGGTCATAAATCATGCACTTAAATCTGAACTCGATTTCAATGATATCGTAGATAAGGTGCCATTTCACTACCTACCGTATCTTAAAGCTTAGTTATCTGTGAAACAAAGGTATATATTCCCTGTAAAACTGTAGATTTGGCCGCGGCATAACCTTAGCTCTCCTCAGAACCGTAGCCAGAGGTGAAGTGGAAGGCCCACACTAAGGGTGCAGGCGAGGAAGGGTGTAAAATCGACTGAAATAATTCAAATGGGGAAAATATGCCTGCGACTACTGGGGCGGAATCTGGACTGTTCTACCAAGGGCGCAAGAGCATATAGCAATGGTGATGGCTGTCCTTGCGCCATAAGACGCTAATTAGCAAGATTGGTTAGTTGGTTGTATTTTTATGGCGCAAGGACAACAATGGTCATTCTGCGCCAAGCAAGGTGAGACCGTACATACGGTTTTAATCTAACAACAAGACAAACGAACAATTTAATATTCAGTACCTTTTGCAATAATGATTTTGACTTACAAGAAGAACCCATAGTGAGTGCCCCACCGATTTTGATAAAATTCTTTTTTATGAAAGTAGAGCCAAAATAAGGAAATGCGTGTCTCGGCATTCGTGCCAATGCGACTTATTTTTGGAGATACGAATTTTTTAAAATTTTTCATGCTATGTATAAGCTTAAAACATCACGCCTTCTGCAAGGCAATCGGTAACTTGGGCCGTAAATTGCCAGCTCTTCACGCCATGTTTTTGTATTCGATGCCCCAGGAAATCTATCACTCTTTTTCTTATGTGTCCATTTACATATTTATTTATGTATTTTTATTAGTAAAAATACTTCGCTTACAATCAGATTTTGTTCATAAACTTACTTTAATAAAATTCATATTTATGTAGTTATATGTTAATTGTATGCTTATTGGCAGTGATAATTTCTACTCGAATTTTAATTGTTGATTATTAAAAAGTTGAAAAGTAGAAAAAGTTTTGGTGTAGCCATCCAGCCTGTTATGTAGTTAAGTAGATCCAGCACACTTTAATAATGTTTTTACAAATGACGACGGCACCTCTTCTTCTACTGTTGAAGTAATTCCACCTCATTGTACCCCATACTGTCAACCTCGTGATGTGTACTTCTGCCGTCAAGTAAAAAATTTCATTAAAAGGTTACAAAATTGTGTTGAAAGCTTACAAAAAAATAGTCATTTAAACACGCGAGCAGATAGATGCTTTGAAGATCCATTCACTTATTCACAATCAACTTTCGGCGCCGAATTTTAAGAATATGTTACTGTACTCTTGGTTTGTTGCAAAGTTAACAAACGAAAGAAGCGTTTATGAAAATGTAGATGGTATTTGTTTTCCAGATGATATTAGACAAAGAAAATCAGTTGTTCGAACAATTCATTTATAAAATGCTCACGTTGTAGAATTTTTTTATGTTTTTATTGTTTTTATGATAATTATCATCCAAAATTGTGTACCAGTATACAATTCCGACACCTCCGATAGTGATTCACAAAAAATATGTTCACGTCAGTCAGTTTTAAAATAAAATGTTTCTATATAAAGGAAATGCACATAAATGAGATGCGCGTAAAATGTTTACATGTTATAAAATAAAATGATGTTTATATGTTATAAAATAAAAGATTACATACTAAAAATGCGTTTGTCAATAGATAAATATATTTAAAAAAATATTATGCATAATAGATGCTAATAGTGAATGACTGCAAAGGCCAATAATGACAAAATAAGACGAATTAACGCAGTTTTCTTTTTTATTTAATGGAATTGTTAAAAGTTTTCAGAAAAAAATCTTTCCATCCTTAAATAAAACAAAACTGCGTTATTGGTGTAATTTTATCCCTTCACAGGTTGACAATGAGTACACAATTGTGTTTATTCGTCTAGCGGTCCAAGACACTCCGGGCTAAACGGAGGGACCCTGGTTCGAATCCAGGATGGGGAAAGCGTCTCTTTTTCTCCAAAATTACACAAGCTCTAGTTTGAGCTGTAATTAAAACGTGGGTGGCAAAAATTATAGTATAATAAATTCCCCCACGAAAACTCACAAAATTCTCGCCCCGGAGGCTTTCTTGTGTTGACCATATTTGGCAATTGTGTTATCCCTGCGGAGGGTAATAATACCTTAACAACACTCATATATAGTATGCAAAATCTTTAAAAATTCATATCTCCGAAAATATGCCGCATTGGCACAAATGCCCAGACACGTATTTCACCTATTTTGGCTCTACTTCCATCAAAACATTTCATCAAAATCGGCGGGGCACTCATTTTGGGTTCCCCTTGTTAGCTACTTCATAGAACTTGAGAGAGCAAGTATTAATACTGATTAAATAATTATGAAAGACTACGTCTCACTTCATTTATTTACATCTAATAATACATTCAACTGTTTATATCTAATTGCCCCTTCATTCGCTGTGAATTATAATGCGCAAAACTATTCACAGCGCTCATTAATACGAAATCGCCCTGAGTTGCACATATGTTCAGAATCTGGATACATTCACGAATGTCAAAATTTGTTGGGATCATAGCCAGGTTCAGTAAACACGAGCTATGGTGTTTACCATTGCAACACATTAATTATTAAAGGAAATTTAAATCCCTTCCAAAATGACAGTGATTATAAATGAATTATCTAAGCTTGTGTAATTTAAACGCGTTTTGGGTAGTTATTTTCACAGTACAAAATTTAAAACAATTCTTCCCAGAAATTTCAAATTATTTGAATATAAAGCTTATAACTGCTATTTTTTATTGACAACTCATCGTATTATTAACACACAACATTAACATCAAATGAACACTGACTCTCTCTATAATTCATGCGCACTTTAAAATAGTGTGACTAAAATAAATGAAAACATCTCAGATTGAATTAAATAGTCATGAAGGAATTGAACCATTACAATTAGTTCTAACTCTACACGTTTCAATGCTCATGTAGAATATTTTTGACTCATGGCAATCGAAGGACAGTGAACAACATACTGGATTCGAATCATTGTTCGTCGGATGACTTTTCTAATATTTTGGCTGCTAAGATATTAATGCAGAAGTCATTCACAAAACAAGTTTACAATATAAGTTGTGACAACTAGGCGATTCATTTCTCTATCTAAAAATCAATGTTAATCCTGTGGATAATTTAAAACATTACCATGTATGTAATTGTAAGTACAAAATAACAAAAAATAGCATCTTTGTATGTTGGGATAGAAACATATTTATATATTTCTATTTAAATTAGTATTTTGTATAAGATATTTAGTAGATAACTGGACTATTGTGCTTAGTTTTGAAAATTTCAATACACACGTATTTTCTGTATAGGTAGCATGGATTCCTATTTCCACGGAACGTTAAATCACATCTATAATTTTTCCCTTTTGCTATAATGTCAGAAGAAGACCCCAGCAATAAGAACTAACGCCAAAACATTACACTGTTTTGAAAACACATATTGTATCCAAAAACAAATTGCACCTTGTAGGTGCATCGAATGTAAAGAGTGTATATTTCATAAATCTTTTTATCCTTCAATTGCTAATTGCAATTATCCTCTTCACGAGAAAAACACAAATATAAAGCTGCACATTTTATAGAAAAGCGGAGATTGTCCTTTCGTACACACAACTTCTGTAAACACTCTTTTGCAAAAAAATGAAGCACCCCTAAAAAATTATCCGATCATCTCAAAATTTCGCATGCAAATTCCTTTAGATCAAGTATGCAAATGATTAAATTTTCAAAGCCAATGAGTGTTAACTTCGATCATAGCGCGCATTTCTACTGCGCAACTGGCATCGTATAAAAGAGGTAAAAATTGCGAACGGTTTATTTTTTTTCGTTATCAGCGTTGCAGTTCCCTGGAGACGCAACCAGTAATGACGTTGGGACGTTGTCGAAGACCTTATAGCCAAGTGGACGACTTTGAACGTGGTCGCATAATCGAGATACGTGAGGTCCTGTCGAGCAGTAGGACGCCACCTGCACCGTACGTCCACTGCTGTGGAAAGGTGTTGGCAGCAATGTGCGAGGAACTTATCGGCTGAACAAAGGCTCTGGAAGGCCAAGGTGCACGAATTCGAGGCAAGGTCGGTTGGTTGTGTCACTGACCCGAGCTGACCGAACGGCATTATTATCCGCCATCCAACGTGATGCCATCTCTTCCGTACCACCCGTGTCACCTCCCATCATCTCACGACGCTTGACGGAGGTGGGGTTACACTCACAGCGGCCTTTAAGACGTTTGCCTTTAACCCCACACCATTGATAGAGTCGTCTGGAGTGGTGTCGTAGCCGATCAACATGCTACCAGCATAATAACATCCCGTAGTCTGCAGCAATGGATCCCGCTTTGGTCGTGGAGCCGATGATCACCGAATCCACGTGTGGAGTGGCCAGGACCAGCAGTCCCTGCCACCCTTTGTTTTACAGAGGTACACAGCTATTACCACTAGAGTGATGGTGTGGGGTGTTATCTCATACGACAGCAGGACACCCCTAGTCATCCTGCATACAACTTTCAAAGCTCAACGATATGTTGATGACATCGTGCTGTCGTTATCATAACCTTTCGTGACACGACAGCCTGGGGCCATTTGCCAACAAGATAATGCCAGACCCCATACGGCTCGCATATCTATAAGCTTCCAGTTCAGTTCAGTCGCCACAGCGGAAGGTCGACTTTCCTTTTGCTCCATTCCCGTCCTCTCAAGTCATAAACGTCGCCGAAATGCCCCCCCCCCTCTTATGCATCACTGAATCAACAACTTCTGACCATTGAAGCTCGTCTGGAAAAGTTTGAATCAGTTGACCAAAAACTGAAAAAACTTACAACCATTGAAAAAAAATTGGATAAATTAAACGAGATCGATGGTTGGTGTCCGGCATCCAATTTCTTAAGGACCAATTCGAGAAATTAAAAAAGAATGTACTGCATTACGAAAGAAACTCTTTTACTGAAAGCTGAAAACTGTCACTTGGTGGAACGTGATCGGGAACTCGAACTAGCTATCGATGAATTATACCAATATAATAGATGTAACAACATCGAGATCCGAAATGTACCGGAATCCAGGGATGAAGATACGAAACAACTTGTTCACAAAATTGCTAAATGCGTAAAAATCCTCGAATCATATATATTGAAGCGTCGCACAGACTTGCAAGGAGGAAAAATCAAATAAAGCCCATTATCTGCCGCTTCGTCAACAAGAGGTCTGCTGAAAACATCATCTCGGAATCCAAGAAAAGAATACTTCCTACTAAAGATCTACGCATTCCAGAAGAAATTCAACCAATCGACGTTGGAGAAAAGTTAACTCTTCGGAGAAAGCAACTGTTCGGAGCAGGCTTAGCTGAAAAAAAGAAACGTCACTGGAAATACTTGTAGACAAGCAGAGGAAGAATTCTGGCTCGTCTTCACGATGATGGATTGGTACTACACGTAATTACCACGGAAGATCTTTCTTACTTCGACAATCAAAGATAAGTTTCTTTTTCTAACATATATTTTTTTTAAAAAAAAAAATATATATAGCCTTTTTTCCTTTTCTTCTGTTTTTGCTATATCTATTGACTTATGTTTATTTATTTTTAATTATGGATTTCGAATAAAATGAACTATCTACTAATGTTCTCACGAACGGAGTAAACTGATTATTTTGACATCTCGGATTTTCATAATTTAAACAACCAGGTCTCTAATTCCCTTTCTATAATACACGTAAATATTCGCTGTTTAAAAAACCTTCACCCTCTTAATACAATTAATACAATCGATGAAAGCGAACTTCAAAATAATTGCTTTATCTGAAATCGGTTTAAACAATTCGGAAGAGAAAAAATATCTATTCATCCCCAACTGCATATTAAAAGTTGTCCTCAGGGAAACTAATGCTCAAGGTAGGGTTGATTTATACATTCACGATTCTTTAGCTTATTCTATTCATAATGATATTTCCCTTAATGAGTGCGATTCATTATTCATTGAACTCTTGGTTCCTATAAATAAGCAAACACGCTTCGTTGAGTTATATAACGCTCTCTGGGTAAAAACGCTGACATATTTATTAACTCCCTGGACACTTCTCTGCATAAGAATCATCAACGAAACACTAATATAATTTTATGCGGAGATATTAATATTGACTTGAGTAGCAACAGTAATCATAGTAAGGGGTATTTAGATATTATTAGCTCACATGGTTTAATGCCTATTATTACTAAGCCAACGAGAGTTACCGCTTCTTCATCAACAACTATAGACCATAGTTTATATAATGGCTTGATCAATGATTTAATATGCGGAATTGTAAACACTGTCGTCTCAGACCACCTTCCTGTATTTTTGACTCTACCCACATCTAACTTAAAACAAAAAAGACCCTTCTTTTAAAATAAGGTACAATTATGATGAAATCGAATTTGTCTTAACAAATCCTTCATGGTTGCAGCAGTTTTACATGGTTAACGACTCTAATGAAGCTTACAATTTTTTATACACAACGTACTAAATACGTTAAAATCCGCGGAAAGTAAAAATATGCAAAAATTAAGCATATCACTCCGCACAATTCTTGGATTTCAACTGCCATTCTAAAATTATTTGAAAAAAAAAAACATAAAAATATACTTAGAAACGTTATTAAGAACGCTAAAAAAATTTACTTTGAAAATTAATTTCTGTTATCAAATGGTAATACACAGCTTATTTGGGAAACCATAAACATTGCTATGAATGAAGAGAAAAAAACTACAACTATTCCTAAGCGACTTATAACCTATAACAATAATGAATCTACGGAGCACACACGTAACGGGGACATTACTAACACACTAAATGACTTCTTTGTCTCAATCGGTAACGATCTGAACTCGGAATGTGCGAATTAACGGGGGGAGGGGGGGGGGTTCCCCGTCTCGTGAAAATTTATCTCCGGCAAAAAGTTTGAATTAACTTCCTTGTCAGGGATGATTATTTCCACCCCCCCAACATGACATTAGAAAAAAAAATATCCACAGTCCTTTTTTGCTTCATTTTTCCCCCACAATAATGTTTTAGTTCTTAAAGTGTTTTGGTGATTTTTGAGTGATATCACTGGTCCTGGTGAAGGCAGGATGGGTGGAGGAGAGGGAAGTTGGGAAAGAGCTAGATAGGGCCCATTTGGAAATAGGCAGGAGGGCTAAAAAAATAACGGCAATTATTCCCTAAGGGAATAGAGGTGTACTTCTCAGGGAACATCGGATATCCCTTTGATATTCGAAGTAGCCGCTAATTGTTGGCAGGCTGATTGTACGGCGGTTGCAAACATCTTGTCTGAGAAAGTCACTTGTGAACCCTATCTTGGGAATATAACCTGATTGTTTCCGAAAGCAATAAACCGATTTAGGAAGAGCCATTGACAAACGGGTGGCGATTGACACAAAGGGTGAATTTTAGCATTCCATTTTGAAAGTCGGACATTGGAAGAGGAAGAAGGCCAAAACGAAGAGGAGTGAGAGAAAGTGAGTCCGGTGACGGAAGTACCACCCAATGTAAAACAGCGCACTTTGACTCCTGTTGAACAAAATAAAGTAAGCTGACGTATCTTTTCAAATTATCATTTAAAATCACTATGCAAATTGAATATCGGTATTATAATGGTATAACGTTTTTCTGTCGTAACAGCAAGACTTTAACAGCTACATTTTAAACAGTAAATATCATGAGGAATTAAATAGTGGGTTTTTATGAGGCCTTTTATAATCAAAAGAATGAGCCTAAAATATTTTTCGGGTGAGTGAGTAATGGGAGGAAGGGATGTAGTAAGCAAATGATATAGAAATATCGATAATTATTACACCTTGTGACATGCTTACTTTACCGTAAATATGTGGATTCACGGGCTTAGTTACTATGTAGCAAAAGTAGGCAAAGCCAAAGCCTAGGGGGCCCTTTTCCATCAAGACCCATTGACGTAGCAATGGGGAGGGTGCCAAAAAGCTTAAAAGAACCTGAAATCCGCTCTGAAGTGGGATATCCGTGGATTTCTGGAGTATCTTAGTCGTCGTGATGGCACAGTCTGACTGTAATCCTTAAAAGGTATTTTAAGGTATTTTTACGTGACGGTGAATGCAGGTAGACCAGAAAGAGGATGCACGTCAAGCATAACATTTATTAGAGAGTTGAAGGCTGTACACTATGCTGAATGGCAGAAAGTCCACGGCATGATGCCAGGCGTTCGTTAAGTTGCGTGAGTTACATATTTAGGATCGTACTTAAGGCTAGCAGCGAACATCCTTTCAGGTCGAAAGTTAAGGAGCAAGAGAGTATTTATTGATCGGTCCAAAACTTTACTTCGAATGATTTTTGTGGACCGTGATTGGACAATTGAGTACTGACGCAATAGTTTATATAAATTTCTATTGGTCAGTTTGACCCCACAGAGGGGAGAACTTGCTGTGAGTTATGTTAACGTTGAGCTGTCTTTCTTGACAGTTTTTGCCCATTAAATGAAAATATATGGGAGAGGGTTCGAAGTTGGATAATGCCTGTATCCTTCGTTTTTGGTGGAAATTCCAAGGAGTTGGTTGTACGTGTGACTCATTGCCAAATGTCCATGAGAATGGAATTTTGGCGCGAAACAGAGTTGCAATAAGCCTGTGCAGGAATCTCCTCAAACCTCTTAATAGTTTTGTACATGGGAAAAAGGTATGCTTTGCTTAGTAGTATACAGTAAAAATCGTTTATAACGATGCTGGTTATAACGACTAACCGCATATAATGACGGAATTTTTACAAGAAGTTTGGTTTGCTATTCTACTCTATATTAAATATGTCGGTTATAACAACATTGTATATAACGACGAAACCTGCTATAACGACAGCGATTTTGTAATCTACGTAGATTCTAAGTAGGGATATAACGACGCGACTTGACAGTCATAAATCGGAACCAAGTGGATTAGATATCGAAATTGAAGGTTAGTTATCAAAATTAAAGCGTTATTCTAATCTTGTTTATTTACAAATGTCCGAGAAATTTTTATTAGGCAGATTTCAAGTATTACGTAAGCAATTTTTTTGGGGGGGGTGTCGCCGTTATGATTATTGCTTACGTGATACTTGAAAAGTCCCTTACTGCTAAACCTGAATATTGAAGATAATAAACCTTAAAAAACACGTGATTTATCAACTGAATAACACGAATATCATATTCTTTAGGGGCCTATTTTATTTTTTCAGCGTAGAGCCCATAAATCTCTTAAACCGGCACTGTTCGGAAGTCATTAGTATAATATAATAAATATTATTCATTAGATTTGTTTTCTACATTATATACTTTAGTATTTTCTAGAATTTTTTCAATTTAAAAAACTAAAAAGTACTATGTATTTAGTGTGGCTATAAATATAATTTAATATAGACGGAAATTAAATTCATTATAATTAAATATATTTTTATTTAATTTTGAAACCAAAAAGTTTAATACTTTTTACTATCAAAATAATTTATAAAACTCTAGAGTGTATTATACTATAGGCTACTATGATTTTAAAAAGATATCGTTTATAACGACTATCGGTTATAACGACCAAATTTGCACAGTCCCTTGAAGGTCGTTATAACCGATTTTCACTGTAGTTCGAATTTTTTTATCCCCCCCCCCTTGTAAAAAAGTTTCATTCGCACCCTGCAAATAAGGAATGCTTGGAAGAATGTGTCGCAAAATAACATTAGGAACGTTTATTACTCCTTACCTAGACGTACAGAAACATGCGTGAAACGAACGCCTGGGGCGGGGTCACCAACTTCTGATTTAAACATTCAATGTGCAATTCCTAGCCACTGATGGGTCCTACGGCCCTGAATATTTTTATCATTTCCTTACCTGTGTATATGCTGGATGTATATTTAATTTCAATAAAAACAGATAATTTATTCATGGTGCTTCGTTTTTTTTCTACAACAGAGTGTACAGAATTACTCCTTATTTGCGTTATCAAAAATTTGCGAAATCGTTGCTAATTTAAATGCATGTGGGAAATTAAATACCTTCGGAAAAAACATTTTTTTGTCTATCCCTACTATTGCATTTTGTGCCCTATTTCGGAATAATTCGAATATAAAAAAAATAGTCTTTAAACACAAAAATGCTGAACAAAAATGCGAATAACGAAAAGCTAATCAAGCCTTACATATTTCGTTTATTCTACTCAAACTTAATAAATATTTTAAACCAATTCAAAACACAGGGAGAAGGTATCGGAATTTTAAACTCGGTGACACAAAATCGAAGACGATAATGAATTACCCAAGCATGGAAACCCCAGGAGGTAACGGGAACTGTTTTTCCATTCCACACGATAAAATATTTTGAATATGACCCTGCTTAAAGATTTGCACAATTTCATACAATATTCATTTTCTTTCTCTACGGAAATTCAAATCACATGTTGTTTTCGCATCAATACTTACGAGCTTTTGGAAGTTGCGAAAGGCAAGTTTAACAATTCATGCATGGTTTTTGATTTAAACAGAAGGCTTTTAACGCATAACTGTAAAACAAAGAAAGAATTACCAAGTAACTCACGAATTCAATCCTGGGATCGATCGCTGAGTTTAAGATCCAATACTGTAGCCGCTAACCACACACACATAAAAAACTATTTAATACATATTGCTTTTTCTTGTGCTTACAACTGTAATGATCACATGGCGTTAGCATGGGAAAGTGAGACTTGTAGGTCTTCTTTGTGAAAAGGGTCGAGAGGAAACAGTCCGGATGTGGGCGGATAAAATTGCAATAACTCTGGTCTGCAAGGTCCAGATTGACATTACAGAATATTTATGGGAAACATGTGTGGAACGGGCAGATGGGTCACAGCGTACAGTGGGGAAGAGAAAGGAGATCGAATGAGGCAGAGGAGTAGGACGGACACACATGTGTGCGATTTCCGTGCCTCATCAATACGTTGGAACTTAGGGGGTGTGCCTATAGTTGCCTTGTCTGTGATGTCAAGGTATATACTAATCACCTTCAATAAATAGTGTTAGAGCGTTTTTTCATTCTTGATCTACCTTACTCTTCATCATAGTTATTCTACCTAGCACGTGGAATACAGAACCCGCCTCACGAAGAGACGTAGATTGCTCAGTTACGAGCCGAGCTGGTAGCAGCACAACGACTACCTGCACACACGCTAAGTGTGACAGCATATATACCCGGCTATGACAACAACCTAAACAAACTAATATTATAAACAATTAAAAACAACATGGAATAAAATTATAATAGTTAAATAAATGATGCGCAAGGTTTTGTAAATGAAAGAGCGAATAGAGAGAAAAAACCTGAAATATCTTAACGAATGTTCCTCAGAACTCATCAATTATTAGTTTTCCTTCAGGGTTTGAAAATTCGAAATAAATCCAATTATAAAAAGTGTTTAAAATGAGAAGGATAGTTTAACACTAATGTACTAATTTAATCAATCTGGGTAATGGTAGCTTTATAGTTCTAGTGCATTTTTTATCTAAAAACAGATACTATATATTGAAGAAGAGATTGAATAAATTTGCTTTCGAAAAATAACCACGAGCGAATCTTTTATTTCTTGAAAATGTAAACAAATAAATACAAAAATATTTCTGTTGCCAATTTCAATGATTAAAATTAAAACTTATCAATGAACTTAATTATTATAGATGAATATTTTTTTATTAATCGCTGTGGCAGAACTTTACAAAGCTTACAACATGAAATTGATATAATAATTACGCAGTCAACATAAATCTTCTGCTACTGCAGCTTACATGCAAAACTTTTTTATGGCGTTGAAATCCCGGGTTGATGAACATCCAATGATGTCGCAAGACCCTCTCCGATCATCTCTCTTTCTCTCTCTCTCTCTCTTAGTGCCAGGGTTTAACTTCCTGGATTTAACTTCCGAAATTTTAAATTCTAAGAAGTCTCTCGTGTCACTAGTTAAAAGTCTAACGATTTTATTTCAGAAAAATTCACCGTTGCGTGTAATTCGAAACGTAAGCCTAAGCTCGGCAACTAGGTCAAAACTTGTTAGAGGCTAGGTCAAAAATTTTTTTTTTTTCCTTCTCAAGTCAATATATATATTTCACTAGAGCTAATACATTTGTGAGCTCCCACAATAGGGATGCTATTTCACTTTGCAGGCTTTCTTAATTGTTGCCACGCAAGGAAAACAAACTTAATAAGTTCGATTTTTGAAATTGACAAAATGCCAAATTCTTTCCTTTTACATGATACTTTCCATATTTGGCAACAAATATATTGCATAATTACAGGGTGTTCCAAAAACACACTATCAAAAGTATATAGCCGTGATGCTTGTGCAAAATGGACCATAATGACCCTTTACATGGGGGGTCGGAAATGAATATCCACGGAGTTATGCATACTTTTATTTTTCAGAGGCGGGCCTCTAATAACCAATGGCGCCTTCAAACCAAAAATGAGCCTTCCTCCGAATCTCAAATCCGGCGCCAAACTAGTTTTGAGACGTGTTGGCATTTTTTATGATTGCCGAAATTGGATATCTGATAATTGGCGTATTTCATAGATAAAGATTTCAAGGTTCCTACGTAGGGCTGCAACTTCCAATTTTTCCCGAAGGAGCTCTATGAACACCGGGATGCCCCCTAGGTCCGTGGAAGCCCTCTTGATTCAATTAAGAAGTTTAGTTTAAAAAATCAAATTTTCAAATCTCGCAACACCGATTCAGGTAGTTTGCCTAAGGAGTGTTCCAATTTTTGCTACGAAGGGCAGGGTAGGCGATAGGGAAGGGAAAAGTGAATTGACCACGGGACCCGTGCGGCCAAGGGCGCCCAGTACTAAAAGGAACAAACCCTCCATCCAGTACACGTTAGCAAGATCCGTAGATGGACACTTTACCAACTGAACTACTGGGACGCCCCCTCTTCTCTGCAGTTTAACCCTCTGAGTGCTTAGCCCGTGATTTTCACTGGCAACCTGAAAATAACAAAATTTGCTTATCCCGCGATTACCGCGGGTATTTAATTTTTCCATCTATTTAAAAGCGCATCCCGCTTCTCCACCGTTTAACTGTCGGTAATGCATTTTCTACAATATTTAGACTTCTAGTCGTAGTTTGGTCAACAAATGGCGTTATTGTCGCCTAAATTTTCGTATTTGCATAGAGTTCACTAACTGATTTTGCAAGCGCTCCCTTTGTTATCGGTTTTTGTATTCAGAATATGGCTTGCAGGAAACGTTCAGCGAGTGATTTTTATTAGTATACATGCTTTATATTTGTATTCTATAAAGTAAGGGGGTTTCAAGTATTACGTAAGCTTTTTTTGGGGGGTGCTGCCGATTATCTTATTTTCCTATGTTGGTCAATGTTAATTTTTGCTTACCCGGAGGGAGGGGGGATTGAAATGGCCAAAATATTGCTTACGTAATACTTGAACACTTCCTAAATCGTAATTTAATCAAGATTTATTTTCAGAATTTTTGAATTTAAACGATTACTCTTAAAATTGATTTTTATGAAAGCCTGTTCTTATGCACGAAATTTATATTAAAAAAATCTTGTTTACAAAAATGTGCTACATATTTTAACTCTCAAATGCATGTAGATTTGAAATATGTAATAAAAATATATGCAATTTTTGAAGCGACTTTAAGAAAATGATTAAGCAGTTAAGAGGGTTCAAATTATTTTGCATACTTCCATACAAATCGCCACCCTCCCCACCTCTAGGATTCATACTAGATCCATCAATGCCCTCCACCTGCCAATCATAAACTTTTATGCTCCGAAGATTCTTTTATATTCGCTCATGATTTACAGCCAAATATTCGCCATTCTCGCCAAAAATTGGTGACCGCAAAAGTTGGGAAATTAAAGGCCAAACTTTCAAACACAATTTTCATTGGCTCGAAATTGTTAACTCCCACATGCCACATATGCACAGCGAATAAGCTATCCTTTTTTTTTATAATACAGCCCAGATGCTGTGTATTGGATAAATACATTCATTTCGGAAGTGACTTGTTTTTTTCATCCAATCATGCTTTGTTTATAGTCATAACTTCCTGGATATTCATTTCCGTCCCCGCATGCAGGTCCATTATGGTCCATTTTGCACAAAGATCACGGCTATATATTTTGATACGGTGTTTTTGGAATTCCCTGTATACTTTCACTTTATATATTTGGCAACAGTTTGTGTAATTGTTTTCCGAATTCTCCAGCCAAATCCTTCTTCAATTTAACATTGACTTGCGCACACGTACCACGAAATCTCCTCCAAAGAAAGCGTATTAAATTTCTTTCACTATATGTTCGAATTAAATTTATTTATTTGCATGTATTAATAATTTATAAACTTCAACATTCAGGGCATTGATAAATATTGTTTTTACTAGAATTACTGCATTACTTCAACGTTTATTTCTACATATTTATATTTATAACTCCATTTCCTCTGTCCAATGTGTAAAAAATAAACCCTTTTAAAAACTTTTAAATGAATTACCCTAAAACATTAATTGGAAAATAATAGTTGAACATTGACGTAAGCATTAACTAACAAAAGTTTCTAATTACTGTCGCTTGAAAATAAACCCAAGCTCTTGCTTGCAGATAACCTACGTAT
Source organism: Dysdera silvatica (assembly GCA_006491805.2). Taxonomy (NCBI): domain Eukaryota; kingdom Metazoa; phylum Arthropoda; class Arachnida; order Araneae; family Dysderidae; genus Dysdera; species Dysdera silvatica. Next base: position 71,004,241 of record QLNU02015003.1, on the reverse strand, counting down.
CATTAAATTAAACACTACATGGAGCGAAGTTTAATCTACTCTAAAGAAAATTTAACCTGTCATGCGGAGAACCATCAATTATTAATGATTCATTACTCTCTTTTTTTACAGGGCTGGAAAAGTAATTTTCTGCCAAGTTAAAAAGTGTCACAATTAACGAATAGGTTCCAAGAATCATACCTTTTAGATTAACTATAGGACTAATGACAGAGACGACATTAACATTATCCTGGTCATGGATTTTATAAAATATTTTTTATTTTGTTTTTCGGAATTTAAGAACATCACTTTATCATTTCCCCATCTCATTAATTTGCGCTTCATCTTCATAAATTCTTTCTGTCATCTGAAATCTTATCTCCACATTTTTAAAAGTGATATCTTATTCGCTGTAGTTTTTCTGGCTTCAGTGCATAGGAATTGCCCGAACCCCGTTTTTATTTAAAGAATAGGAAATTCGAATAATGTTTTGAAAGCAAAATCTACAAAATGTTCTAAATAATAAGACCTTTTGTAAACATCAAAAAAACAAAAAAAATTACGCCGATTTTCGATAGATCTCGCTACAAAAACTGATTTTATCGCAAATAAATTAGCGTATCTCAAATTCTTGTATGCATCATGAAGTTATAATATCTTTCATCCAAGAAGGTTTTACCCAGTTTTGTCCGGTTTTTTAGAATTGTAATGCAATCGAAATGTCTATTAAATCTAACGTTATTCGATCACGTTTGCTTTAAAAATCCGAACTCTGATCAAAATTCTAAAGCCGCATGTCGTAAAACACGCTTTTCACTCGGAGACAACGCTGCAACATGTCGTACTGCATAATGGGTGGTACAAACATTTCTTTCTGGAGAAGAATCTCTGGAAGGGACACCACGCTCTTGATGACGTTTAACCCTTGATAACGAAGATTTGAAAACCAGTGATGAAAATAATTCTACCCTTTGATGTCAAAGCAATGAAGGATCCAGGATGTCGTTACGGGGGTGCGGTTTCGGGGATATTCTAAGGGAAAATTTTAGTTTTGGACTGTTAAATAGTTTAGGTAAATGTTGTTATATTACTAGCCTTCCTTTATACTCACCAAAATATTTAATTTACGTCAATGAATTAAAGATGGTCTTTTCTTTAATTAAACTATATGGTTTAGGGTAGATTATAGTCAAGTATGACAGAAGGATAAGCTAGTAAAGGAGACATATACAATAACAAAAATGATAATTTACAATGTAATTAATAGAACAAGTTAAAATTTAAATTGCAAAAACTTCGTAATGGTTTTACTTTTTTTTTATAACAAGCAGCTTTAAAAAAAATTAAGTTTAGTAAGTTAAGTAAAGTAGTTTAGTAATTTATGTTACTTATTTTTATTATATTTTTATGTGAGTGTTGAAAATTATTGGGTAATTTAGTAAGCTAAATGCCAAGTCTAGCCATCTTGGTTTCTTTGAAAATTTGTCGATCACTTTATTTACATCAATACGTATATGAATACTTCTGTAGGTGCGTATTTAAAGTCTCTCTTCTGATATCAGACTTCGAAGCCAAGTTTATAGGTGCTTCAACGTTAAAAAAACTACGTTTTGCTGAAGCAACACTTACTGAAAACGTAATTTAATGAGCGAGAAGCTTGTAGATTCGTGATAAAAGGACCAGTAGCGCAGCCAGAATATTCCCAAGGGGGGGCCCAGATGGAAAGAACGATCAGAGGCCATATCAATTACGGTTGTCTTTTAAGCGCGGATTCAAGGAGGGGACATGGGGCAATTGCCCCCCCCCGAGCTGGGATCATATCATGGAAAAATGAGATGAAAAGTACCGGACACTTGGCTAAAAATGGGAATCAGGAACAAAACGCATCCTTCTTAAATCCTCCGGGATCCGCCCTTGTTGTCCTTTTGTGTACATTTATCATTATTAGATTACTAATAATCCTACCGTACAAGATATTTAAATTATTAGAAATAGATACTTAAATTATTATAAGTAGTACTAGATTGTGTTTATAAAATTTTACAATGGCCAGCCCTTGTCCTCCATAAAAAATTACCGTTTTGATAATAGGTTGAAGAATAACCCTATTCTGCAAAACTTGCTTTTGCTTGCCCTCTGTCCATTACTTCATCCACAGAAGCCTTTTTCTCTTCCACGACCCTTAAAAAATCATCGCCTATGAAAACCGAATCCTTACGATAGAGAAAAATTTCATATTGGTTGAACTTCTTCTAAGTCTTTCAATTATTAAATCCCTTTGAAACAAATTGACCCGTGGATTGTGTCGATCTTAAATCGACTTCATGGAGTGAAAAGAGAACAAGCTAAGGTAAGCAGAAATTTCGTCTGTGGTGAGATTTTCCTAGACTTAATACAGCACTAGCGATAGTCGTGGGAAAATTTCAATTTGCGTATGGTTCCCAAAGATTTTCAGCATTGTTATCCTACCTTCATCAGTGAGGTTAGATTTCTTCACATAAGTAAAAATATCTGCAGTCAGAATTTTCACTTCAACTGTGTTTGATATTAGGTTTTGCTCTATCTTTATCTCTTGCAAATCTGTTTGAAGACAACCGTGGGCCACTGCTGTTACTTTTCTTATGGGTCTCACGACCCTTCGGCTTCTAAAAATGACAGGTTTTTTCACTATTTTTGTCGTGCTGTAGTGAATGCATAAATTTTATCAATTGTTAGAAATTTTAATACAATAATAAATACACCTTGTATTTTCATAAAAAGAAACAAATGTGCTTGTATACAAAACAACTATTTAAAAAATGAATATTTTGTAATGTCAAGCGAAAACATATTTTTACTCTTATATAGTACTTACGCGCATGATTAAAAACTATTGAATACATTTCAAGAATTAATTTTTATGTTTTAATGAAGATTATATATGAAGCTTTATTTTGTTCTAGGATCTTTAAAAAATATTAGTAAAAAATATTTTTTTTAACAATTACATATTTAAAAATTCAATATATCGCATATTTCACAAATAAAAGTGCTGAGTTTTCTTTTTAAAGGTACTTGGATTAATATCCCTAGAACAAAATTAACATATATGCATAAGTAATGTTTTCAGAAAGTTTTGTTGCAATTGGACTATCTGTTCTTAAAATATCTTGCGCGTAAGTTCAAAATTCATGTTTTCGGCAAAACGCGTTTAAAGTTCAAAATCAGTATTTTAAAAATTTCAACTTACCATGTAAATTAAAATTCACCAGGAGCATATAATATGCCTTCTTCTACTTCCATTGCCTCATTCTTAGCTTTCATTTTCCTTCTTTTGGGCCGCGGGCCTCCAAACTTGATGCATCAGTGCGTTTTTGCGATGTACTTATTCGCGCTTTGTCGGCTTTAATTGTAGCACGAATAGCGAATATTCCAGGAGTAATGTCTAACTGTCTCATAACACTTAAGCGACCTTGTTGCCCGTCATTGAAATTGATCACTGCCCCATTTGCCGAAATATCTACGATTCTTCGACCACAGCCTGATGATTTTGGACAAAATTTCCATAGGAGTCCATTAAAGGACTCATTACTGTTTGAGGTATGCCCACCTAAGCATCTGTTCAAAAGTTTAGTGTCACTAAGGTCCTTAAAAATAGGTTTTAGGCACTCCATTACTGCAACAGGTAAAGAATTTTTATGATGGTTGTATACTTCTTTCGCTGTAGCCTTCGCTCGTTGAAACGAACACCACGAATCTTCACATTTAGGGCAAAAAGAATGGGTTGGATTTTCATCTGTTGAAATTTTGTGAAAATAAATATCCCAAATGGCTTGTTCCATATCTATTACTGATTCTTTGTTTGCGAATTGCATTTCCATAGTACGTGGTAAATTTATCAATAATTCGATCTGTTAATCGCCCTTTCCCACTCAAAGCTTTTCCATCGCATAATTTTAGACCTTTCATTGTCTGCTTCAATTTTCGCAACTTAGTACCCATTCGTTTCTGAATGTGGCCCACGCATTCAATTTTTTGAATGACGAGGGCACCGTAGGGCTTGGTTTTGATAATGTTCGCATACGTGTGGGCATCTCCATCCCCTATATATCGCGTATAACGTACCCCATGAAGTGATTGGGAACGACTAAACATTTTAGATATTCCTTCAACTTCCATCTTTGCTGCAGAACCATTATGGTTTTTGAGGCATGACTTTTCATGGTTAGCTTTCCATTGTTCGAACGCTTTCCCACTTCGAGGTGCATCCCACGTTGCACAGCCTTTACAAAAAGACGACATCACAGCTACATCGAGCACCTTTCCTGTCTCGCTGCCTATTATACAGCTGGCTCCAATTCGAGAAGTGTGCCCTCTGGTTTTCCATGTGCCATCACCACTCACACACATGTCCATGCCATTAATATTCTTCTCCTCAACACCTGCATTCTTCATCGATTGGATAGCTACTTGACTAGTGGTATGTTCAATTCTTTTCATAATTATGTCATATGAATTTTGAGTTACAGGAGGTGGGAGGTCCATGATACCGCACAAAGTTTGAAGACCACTCAAACCTAATCCCATACAACGTAGTGCATAAGCACTCCGTCGATTAATTTCTGGGATATTGTTATTGTCCCCGAGAATTCTGCAGTTTCTAAATTCAAAAATATCACCATAAGTTTCACAGATGATTGTGAATTTTAAACAAAGTCCAATAATCGATCTCTCATTCACTATAAATGAACTTCCACAATTCTTGCATGATAAACAGTTCTGTAATTGTTGAAAACCAATTGTAAGATCCATTAATCTATACCCAGTAAAATCAGCATTGCCGTTTTCGAAAGGTTGAAAAGTGATCTTCTTACTTGAAGCACTATAAGAGGTTTTTTCAAAAGAAGGTATGTTGTTTTTTTACTTTTTATATGCATTTCCTTTAAATTTTCTCTTTTTTGGACGTTTACCAGATGGTCGTTTTAAAAAAGACTAATCCATAACGAAAAAAAACCCAAGAAGCAGCCTAAATTATAACAGATAACAAGCAGAGAAAAACAAGCACATGCCTCCGCGAATCTAGAAACTGAAATGTAAACAAACGAGAACTGGGTATGGGTAATAGCTTGATCATTTAGTTTATGCAAGTTGTTTACTTCGTTTAGGTAGAACTCTGGCGTATGGTTTTGACAGTGGATCATTTAGAGCAAAAACAACATTAAAATTGAAACAACTGCTATTAATTAAAACAATATGCACTTTTTAGAGCGTAAGTCGATGACAGTCGCCATTTAAAACGCCCCTTTTAATAGGACATTTAAGTATCGCGTATCACGTAAAAATTCATATCTCCATAAAAAATTGGAATATTTATTTATAATTTATTATAACAAATTTAGTATCAAAATGTTCAGAAATGTTTGTTCTTTCTTTAAAAAAATAAAACCCAAAATTGAATTTTTGAACTTTTAAGGGCCGTGAGACCCCT
>QLNU02015003.1:70967026-70989219 GCA_006491805.2 Dysdera silvatica | reverse complement strand
CGGGAGTCCGTCAACGACGACGACCGCTCTGGACGCCCGTCGACATCACAAACGGACGACTCGGTGCAAAAAGTGCGTCAAGTTTTGGACAATGACCGACGATTAAGTGTTCGGGTGATTGCAGAGGAGTGTGGAATACCCAAAACAATCGTTCATCGCATTTTAACGGAGGATCTTCAAATGAGGAAAGTCTGCTCGAAAATGGTGCCAAAAGTCCTGACGAGTGAGATGAAGGAGCAGCGTTTGTTGAAGTGCCAGGAATTGCATGAACGCTACGAAACGGACCCAGAATTTTTGGACAGAGTGATCACAGGGGACGAGACGTGGATTTTTCAGTACGATCCCGAATCAAAGCGCCAGAGCAGCGAGTGGCACACCAAGGAGTCTCCTCGCCCGAAAAAAGCAAGGATGAGCAAATCGCGAATCAAGGCAATGCTCATTGTGTTTTTTGACAGAAAAGGTGTAGTTCACAGTGAATTCGTGCCACAAGGACAAACAGTCAACAAGGAGTTTTACTGTGAAGTGCTCAAACGGTTGCGCAACAGGGTTCGACGCGTCCGAAACGAAATTCGCGACAATTGGATCTTGCACCATGACAACGCGTCAACCCACACCGCGCTCATTGTCTCCGAGTTGCTGGCCAAAATGGGTGTGGCAACGCTGCCCCAGCCGCCGTACAGCCCCGATCTGGCACCAGCGGATTTCTTTTTGTTCCCAAGGATCAAAAGAACCCTGAAAGGAACTCGGCATGGGACGCTGGAGGCGGTAAAAGCAGCCGCGACGACCTCACTGAAGGAGATTCCCGTTGACGACTTCCAGGGCGCCTTCAATGATTGGGTGAAGCGTTGGCAACGGTGCATCGAAGCAGGGGGAGAATACTTTGAAAAGTTCTGAAAAGATTGTAAACTGATATTGAATAAATGATTTTAAAAAAAATCATTCCGGGAACTTTTGGGACAAACCCTGTATGACATAACTGAATTCAACAGTTGAAATAAAATTTCAGAGAAAAAGTGATGCGCAATATTATACAAAACTTTTTAAATAAAGGTATACGTAAGAGAATCATCTGCGGATTAAATGATAAAATTCACAAACGAAAGAAGAGATGGGTAAAACATATGCAGAGACTAATGATGTAAAGGTTTTGGATACCTTCCTTCATATACGAGTATCACGGTAAAATGCAATAATAACCCGAAATTTGGAAAGAAAGACAAACGAATCTCCAAAACGAGTATGTTTTCTATTTTCAGATTGCCGAAACCGATTACTACGGAAGAAACACAATATAAGTCTCAATAATAGAGAAGGATATATAGATATTGCTTCCAATTTAAATTAATAGAAGAATATTGCGCTCAATGTAGTAAATGCCGTATAAACAGGTGCACATTATTATAGTAATATATTATAATACGGGGGTCCGTTTAAATACAGTAGAATACACTAAAACCAGGCTGAATTTTTCTTCTATAAAAGGATTGATCTCCATATAGTACTATATTTAAGTGCTATAAAATATTTTGCAAAATGTGGAACTCGAGAAACCATTATATCCTGAAGAACGTTGTATGGTGGCACTTTAATCTTGTAACATGCACCATAGTGTACTCAATGATCAATAATTCTGACTAGTTAGAGGATTGGATTACTTGATTGTATATGGTTATAATAATAAAATTTTCACTTTGAAACCTCTATAAACTGAAAATTACTAGGCTGAAAGTCACCAAACTTTAAAATGTTTTAAAGGAAGAAGGTCATGAGATTCGATACCCTGCAAAACATAATTAATTTAAAAAGTCACTATCAGAGCTAATGGCGCTGCATGTGGTCAGGTCCAGGGGTTTTGGCTTTATAAACACTCAGGTATTGATGCAAATTTGTAATACCTTTTCAATGGCTTATCTTATGAAAAATACAACCTTGCAAATATATGCAAATTTGCATTACATGTCATATGATTTTCCCGCTATAAAGTTTTACATTTTCAGCAGAGCTTTCAGTTGTTGCAAATCGACAATGCCTTTATACCTTTGAAACATCGTGCTTTACGCGTAAAATGCTATTGTCAACGTGAGGGCCATATACAGCATTGAAGCAATATTTCTACGCCTAAATATATGGATGTTTTCTACGCCTTGGGACTGCATTGGCCACTAGGAGCTTGGACTGTCTGGTATCTCTTGGGCGATGTGGGCTTTATCAGACTACGTCTTTTCCTGCGCTAGTCAAGCAGACATTTACTAAATTTAATTTCATAGTATATAAATTCATGTATTTATATTTTCTAGTTTTTTTTTAATGTATCTATATTTTTGTAGATAATTTTAATGTATTTATATTTTTATAATTATGTTAATGTATATATATTTGTGTTCATGTTACTGCCAAAATAATGTTGCTAAAAAAATATAGAATTTCAAATATGATTAAGAAATTTGAAGCCACAAGTACGCACAAGCAAAAATGTTTTACCCCTATTAGTATCACATTATAAAATGGAAAAATGGTGCTGTAAATCCAAAACTAATGCGCAGTAATATAGATATTTCATATTATATCATATTTTTTTAAATTTCTGTTCATAGTTAACCAGCTTTCATTTAGCATTATTTGTATGTATACATTATTACTTTGGTACTATCCAATGAAAATACTAAGATCTGTATTTAAAGCATTATCTAAGTTTGTCTACACCACTTTAAATATCTAGTAGGCCACTAAGCTTTGTCTTTTGAAAAAAAACTGCATACTTACACTGGCCTATTTATTCAGGAACTCATGTGCCAAGCGGAACAAAATTGAGAACGTTAGTATACCGAAAAAATAGATCCTTTTTAAAAAGAAGCGGAATTCCTTTTATCAAAGGAGGTAGAACCATGTGAGCGAAATAAAAGTTAAAAAATCTCTTGCTTTACAGTGGATTACACTTGTCAAAGTTACTGATCGGTCGTAAAAAATTTAAAGATTTCTCCCTTATTCCCATGTTTAACTTCTTCTCTGGATATGTTCAATTTTTCCGTCACAGCAAAAAGGCAAGGTAGATAAGAATGCACTAAAAAAAGGAATAAAAAACAGAGGTCAGATCGTGAGAAATAAGGAATAGAAGAGACAGAGAGAAAGAGAAATCCAAAAAAATCGCTTTCCAGTAAACATACCTTCCAAAATATATAAATTTTTTTCTTTTTTCTTTGCAGCTGAAAGGGGAAAAGGAATATTGGCCTCAGAACTCAGAATAAAACTTTCTTATTGAATATTGAAAATATGTCACGAGTTTATTCAGTCGCCAGAATATTTCCAATTCTTGTCACAGTAACTCACAAAGCAGAGATTTTCAAGTATTTTTTTTTTCGTTCTGTTTATAAAAATATTTTCCATTTTTACGTTATCCTAATAGAATTTATACGATTCATGTAAAGCTATCGGTGAGGCAGTTATTTCGATATGATCGTAATGTTACAATATATATTTTTAGGATTTAGGAGAATATTGGTTTAGGATAAAATTGGAAGCGAGCAAAAAGCAATTGCTTGCTACGAGGATCTCCTCCAGTTAGGTAATGTATTTCATCAAGCATAATTTCCAGTTCTGTTATCTCAATTTCGCATTATTTAACAGATTTTATGAATAGGGGGAGAACACTACATTTATTTTTATTAGACAATGAAATAAAGATGTTTTTTATATATAGATTTATCGCCTCATTTGAAAAGCTGTGATGCTATGCAGAACAAAGCATTTTAATGACTCATGCACTTAATAAAGTAGAAAAGTCGCAAGAGAATTTGAGCACAAGACTTCAATTTTTAAAAATAATTTTGCCGTGCATTTTGCGAGAAATTACTTTCCCGAAAACGTATCTTTCAACATTTATGAGCAAATAACTTACGTGAAGTTTTCTCGTCTTTTTCTATACAGCTGGAAAAAAAGGAAATGTTGTCCGCAAAGATTAGAATTGAGCTTACTGAGTAAATTTTGATAATGCTTATTATATATAATAATAATATTATTATATAATTTTCTTAATGAATATTGAAAATGAGTCAGGAGTTTATTCCGTCGCGAGTAAAGTTCCAATTCTTGCGGAAGTAACTCACAAAACAACGATTTTTCAGTTAAATTAAAATATTTTCGTGTTGTTTATAACATTATTTTAAATTATTGCGCTGTCTTAATTTCTATTCTTATTTTAGAACACTCATTACCTTCCATGTTTCGCTAATTCATACATTAAGGTATGTATATTTGGATAGAGTGAAAAATTAAAGTTCAGATTTTTGGAACGCCTATATGTTCAATAGTTGTCAAGTAGAAAGCTAAAAATATCCTCCGAAAGGATTTTGATTAGAACAGTCATCTTCAGGTAGCGCATCGTGTTTAAATTTTTCGGTTTTTTAAGTTTAAAAAAAAAAAAAAGATTATTGGTAATGTTTTCTATCATCATGGCTTACTACATCCATATGATTAGGCCTTGCAAACAAGAGTGCTCATGCGTTTAAAAAAAAAAAATGAAAAAGAAAAAAAAGAGTGAATCGGATCCACCTGCTGGGGGAGAATGCGATATTGGAGTAGTAATGGGATGCTAAAACATTGTCCCATTGAAATTTTTTCCGTATAAACAATTATTTTAAATATTTGGGTTATGAAACTTCTTACGACCCTAGTAATTTTTTAATTGGTATGCCAAATGCGAGTGGTAAACCCTCCTCCTCAAGAAAAAAATCTCAGAAATTTAACTCTGTGTATGTAGGGGTAGAATTGCAGCAAATACACAAATATACAATTTTATTTTTTCGTAAGTATTAAAGAAAAATGAGTATTGCAGGAACCCCCTTTATTACCGATTCATGCTTCCAAATATATCCGATTCATTCTGTGAAACGTATCTTCTATTAATGCAAATGGCTACGCAGAATATAATTTTTCCAGCCGCCAATCTATTTCTCAACATTCGTGTCGTTCTTGCTCGCGCAGCGCTGTGTAAAATTATTCCTCTAGCTATTGTTTCATGCATTGGCGTATGCAGTGTGGGGGGGTTGTAACCCCCCATTGCAATGAAATTTTGTATATTTAACATAGGAATATGTGAGTTGTAGCTCTATAACCCCCAAATTGAGCCTATACTGAGCCCCACTGAACTTGCGTACGCCAATGTTTCAGGTGTGGTATACCTCCGAGGAGAGTCCGATCATACTTTTTAACCTGTTAGATAACCCCGCTTGACTGAATTCACAATTATAAGAGCTTTTTATTTTATATAAATCGAACACTACGCAGATAATTCACACAATATCAATCAATCAACGCCATAAGGATACCAACGCCGATATGGCGCGATTATATGGTGAAACGTTCGAAAGGAAATAAATATTTCTGCCTTCGGTGGGACCTGAACCCACGACCTTCCACTTGCCGGGCGGAGGCTCTACCCACTGAGCTACGAAGGACAATATATAATCTCTTTACGAACGTATATATATTGTTGCCAGTTATTTCGCAGAATGGTGTAGTACATAGACTACTATTTAAACCAAATTGCAAAGAGACTGGTATTAAATTGATCGAAATGCACGTTGCAGCATATATATACGTTCGTAAAGAGATTATATATTGTCCTTCGTAGCTCAGTGGGTAGAGCCTCCGCCCGGCAAGTGGAAGATCGTGGATTCAGGTCCCGCCGAAAGCAGAAATATTTATTTTCTTTCGAACGTTTCACCATCCAAACACGCCATGCCATCGGCGTTGGTATCACTACGCCAATAAACGTTGATTGATTGACATTGTTGTTTGATATAAGAGATGTGTTTAAATTGTTTTCCTTCTGTATAAAATAGCACAGCTGTTAATACAGGACAGAAAAATGGTGTGATATTACAGCTATAAGATTTCGTAGGCCGTCCATTTTCATTGGTTTATCTGTTTATCTCATTGCAACGAATTGCCATTCAGCCATTTATTTGAAGAGCTATATGGAAAGACATCGGGTCCAAAGCAGTTCTCTGGCAGAATCGGTCAGTATCTTCAATCTTGTGAATGCCAGAAGCTACTAATTCCAATGCAATCCCTGTAGAATTTCCACCCTGGACCCAAAGGACTTAAGTAGTGATCAAAAATATTTTTACGATATTTGCCTCGCCATTTCAGATGATGATGAATTACCATGTGATCTGGCAACAGAAAACCAGGTAAAATGTCACACTCGAAGTGGCTAACTACAGCCAATCGCATATTACAGCTTTATGTATGCATCGAAAATCCATCGAAAAGCTAAAGATTTTAACAAATTTTGTTACAAATCTGTACGTACTTATTTGGTTTCGAAGTCAGGGCTCGTTCGCTGGCGAAAGATGCTCCGAAACACTTGCTTGGAATCATAAAAGGATCAGATTAGTTACCTGAACGCTTAAAAGGAATTGCACTTAAGGTATTTCAAAGAAATGCTTTTTTTTTTGCACAGTCCAAAAATATTTTGCTTGTTATGCTACGAACGGAAACATATTCGCGAGCTATCACTAAGGCGCAATATGAAAACAAGAAAAAAAAACAGAAACTTTCAAAAATACGCATATTCGGAATAAAAAAGCTGAATTTTGATACAGAAGAATACTTCAATCCAGTTAACTGGTCAGTTGAATGTTCGAGTGGGCCTCCAGTTATTCAACATGTGAATGAGGACAAACTTATAAGGATGATTTAAACTGGCTTCCTAACGGGTATTGCCAACTTTCCTTGTCATCAGCAAGCAGCTGAGCGACACATAGAATTGTTAACTGAAGTCTCAGCGAGTGTTTCTGGTGAAAAAGCGAGAGATCGATTTATATGAAGTCGTCCCAAATCTCGTTGTTTTATGCCCCGACAAAGAAGGGTATTTTTTTCTAATTCGGTACTCCCATTCCACCTGAGGATAATGCTTAGGAAGTAAGAAGTGTCATATAACAAATGTCTTAGTCAATTGGCCACAAGAAGAAGAGGAAAAAAACTTCGTTTTTTATGTATCACATAAAAGGACTTTATTCGAAATTGATGGCAGTGGCACCAACTGAAGATAAAGTTTAAACAAGACAAATTTTTTCAAAAAGGATTATTTAACCAGTAGGCAATTACTGTAAATATAGACGTTAATAAATAGTTAAATAAAAGAGTTTCGCTTTATTTCAACCCAAACGTATATTTCCCTGGTTTTCAGGAAAGATAATGTTGGTTTAATATTGTTTCAAAAAATACCGTAAGCTGATATAATTTATTTACTATTCAGCTGTAATTAACTAATTATATTTTTTTAAAAACGGGAAACTACTTTAAAACAAAATTTATCAAGGTAAACTGTGTAAATGTTTATTTGCTCGTCATATAAATTAGAGTACTATTTTGTATGCATTAGCAAAACCAAACAGAACAAATAAATGACTATTAATGGAAAGCAAAAGCATTTAAACCCATTTTTCTACCGACAATCACATAATGATTACGCAACCAAAGTGAAATAAAAGCAATATTAATTAATGTGTATTAAAAAGTATCACAAAATAAAACATAATTTTAATAAGTCTAAACGCTTAAGTATTTACCGATAAACTGTACCCTAAAATTCGGCAAAATAATATTGCACGATTTTTATTCAAAACGTACCATTGAAATAATAAGTAGACTAACATTCTAAATATATATAGAAATAAAATACAGGGTACCAGGGAGGAAATTACATAAAAAGGTTAAACACTGGTAAAATAGCAATGAAAAAGATCACTCAAGCTTTCGGACGCATCAGCAGCAGTCCTTCATCAGGAGTAATGACGATGTTATGTTTCTGTCTCTTTTTTATACTTGAAATTTCTGGAAAACCCTTCATCAGAGTAGTCCCGCAGAATGGAAAAACCCAATGGGAACCAATGAGAAATCCGAGCACCTGATGTTGGGGAAGTCCCATACATTTCAGAGTAAGAGTTGTTGACTCTGATGAAGGGTTTTCCATAAATTTCAAGTATAAAAAGAGACAGAAACATAACATCGTCATTACTCCTGATAAAGGACTGCTGCTGACGCGTCCGAAAGCTTGGGTGATCTTTTTCATTGCTATTTTCCAGTGTTTAACAGTTGTAAGTTTCTGGAAGTGGTTGTGATGTATTAATGGCTTTCCCATGTAGTTTGTAAGTTTCCCAAGATTCCAAGAAGAGTCTATTATTTTTGTTTGTGATGTGCCGGTGTAGTATTTTTGTTGAGTCCCAGTCGGGTTCGTGTCCGTGTTGTAAAGCGTGTTCTGCCAGACGTGAGGCTATGTCTCCTTTCGCGAGTGCTTGTTTGTGTTCTTTTTTTCTTGTTTTGATCATTCTTTTTGTTTGTCCTATGTAATGTTTGTTGCAGTCTTTGCATGGTATTTGGTATATGGCGCCTGTGAGATCTTCTGGTGGAATTGGATCTTTAACTTTTGTAAGTTGTTTGCGAAGTGTTGTGACAGGGGAATAGAATGTTTGGATATTTGCCTCTTTAAGGATGCGAGAGATTGTTTCGGAAATGCCGTGAATATATGGAATGGATATGCGGGTGTGAGATGTATTGTTTAAAGATGTACTATTGGGTCTACAGTTTCTGAGAATGAATCGTTTAGGGTATCCATTATTTTTAAGTGCCGTGTGTATGTGTTTTGTTTCTGTGTTTGAAAGTGTTTCATTACTGCAGTGAGAATTCGCTCTAAGACTTAATGTTTTAATAACGGAAGGGTTATGGCGTGCTGTATGATGTGATTTGAAACCGAAATATCTGTCTATATGCGTGGGTGTACTGTAAACTGAGGAAAAGATAGAGTTATCGTGAGATCTGTGTACAAGAACGTCTAAGAAATGGAGTTTATTGTTCTGTTCTGTTTTGTATGTGAATTTTATATGTGCGTTTATGCTATTAAGGTAATGGTAGAATCTTTGTAGTGCATTAGTTTTAAGTATAACAAATGTGTCGTCAACGTATCTTTTCCAGAATTTAATGTTAAAATTCAGTGAAGACAAAGCAGTTTCCTCAAATGACTCCATAACCAAGTTAGCTACAACACTTGAGACCAGAGATCCCATGGCAGTGCCAAAAACTAATGTACAGATATCGTGACGTGTTATTGAAGTGCGTTCAAGTAATGTTGTGTCATTTTGAAGGCGTGTAAATGCGGTGTCGATTGCAAGTGATGTGGGAATGCAAGCATTACTTCTGATTAAGGACTGCTGCTGACGCGTCCGAAAGCTTGTGTGATCTTTTTCATTGCCCTTTTACCAATGTATAACCTTTTGTGTGTAAATTTTCTCCCTGGTGCCCGATATTTTATTCCTATTGTACTAACCACGGGTGAAGTTCCACTTCATTAAGGTATTCGCGTTCCCGCTTGTGGACTGTGGTAACTGATCATCCACCCAGAGATCCTTAGTAAGTATTCATTTATTCCAAACGGTACTGTGCATTGTACTCCTTCCATAGTATTCGCGGTGTCGATCTTCATGCTGAACCTTTAAAAATTCTAAGGCAAGGTTGCTATTACACTTGTTGGAAGCAAATGTCACCTGGCCTAAAAGCACTTTGGAAAACTACTTTTCACATATTCACTTACACTTGCACTTGCACTTCACTCACTCTTAAATTTCAGTCACTCTTAAATTTCACTGGCTCTTAACTTCACTCACACTTAACTTCACTCGCACTTAACTTCACTCTCATTTAACTTCACTCACACTTAACTTCACTCACTGACAACTTCACCATGTTTAATTTTATTTGTTTACACTGTGGTCGGGAAACTCTTCAAATTGTCCATAAATACATCAAAACACACATTAAAGTTATCCGTTTTAAAGAACATCTTCACTTTAATCACACCTGTAAAAAGGAATTTCTTATCCCTTTCAAACTTAAAGTTAAACCTCTTGTAAATTCATCTCTTGGACATCGCATCGCACATAACATAAGTCTTAAATTTCTTTCCACTAGAATTTCTCTCTGTCACTGCGTACTCGCTCAGCTTCAAAATGAAATATTCTTTCTTACTTCCCTTCTAAATACTAAACTTGATTTTCTTACCATGCTCCTAGTTAAATCCGCTACTCGCTGAATGCAATCAGAACCGCCGACAAGCTCCGGTCATTTCACTGGGAGAGTCTGGACCACCCACCATACAGTCCGGACCTCGCCCCTAGTGATTTCCACGTTTTCGGTCCGCTGAAGAAGTTCCTGGCAGGACAGCGATTCACGTGCAACGATGAAGCCAAGACAGCAGTCCGACGGTGGTTCCACAGTCAGCCGGACGAATTCTACCACAGGGGCATCTCAAATTTAGTGCTGCGATGGGACAAATGTCTGAACCGGTGTGGGGACTATGTGGAAAAATAGTGTAAGGTACGTAGAATAGTACGTATATTTGTAATTACCTGTATGTACCTTATTTTGGCTAATAAAAAATAGGGGCAAAGACTTTCTGATTCGCCCTCATAGAAAATGCTCTACAAAATAATCACACTGACGAACGTGTTGCAGCTGATATCCGCTGCAGAGTGGCAGGACTCCTTCGGCGTCCAAAACTCCCTGGGGACAACCTAACGCCTATGCAAAGGGTTGCCCTCCGGGAGCTACGGAACGATAAGGACCTTGTCATACTGCCAGCTGATAAAGGCCGTACTACAGTCGTCTTAAATCGTCAAGACTACTTAAATAAAGTCTCTACACTCTTATCTGATACAAATACATACACCCGCATCATAAAAGACCCTACACAAACAATTCAATCCAAAATGAACTCTCTCCTTCTAAAACTCTATAAATCTAAAAAACTTACATTTAATCTCTACGACTCTTTAAAATGCACTTCCGGCCGCTTACCATCCTTCTACGGATTACCTAAAATTCATAAACAAAATATTCCTCTTAAAACTATAGTTAGTTTTTGCAGCTCTCCTACATATAACCTATCAAAATATCTTGCACGTCTACTCTCTCCTGTAATCGGTAATAACGACTACACTGTTTCTACTAGCCAATCCTTCTGCACCTCTTTAAATAACCTACAACTTGACGACGACGACCTTATGGTCTCATTCGATGTAATTTCTCTCTTCACTTGCATTCCCACATCACTTGCAATCGACACCGCACTTACACGCCTCCAAAATGACACAACACTACATGAACGCACTTCACTAACACCTCACGACATCTGCACATTGTTGAAATTTTGTCTGGACTCTGCTGTGTTCTCCTCACATGGTTCTATCCATAGACAAGTTTTTGGCACTGCCATGGGATCTCCGGTCTCAAGTGTTGTAGCTAACTTGGTCATGGAGTCATTTGAGGAAACTACTTTGTCCTCACCGAATTTTAACATTAAATTCTGGAAAAGATACGTCGACGACACGTTTGTTGTACTTAAAACTAATACACTCCAAAGCTTCTTCCATTACCTTAATAACTTAAACTCACATATAAAATTCACATACGAAACAGAACAGAACAATAAACTCCCTTTCCTAGACGTTCTTGTACACAGATCTCACGATAACTCAATCTTCACCTCAGTTTACCGTAAACCCACACATACAGACAGATATCTCGATTTTAAATCGCATCATCCAACATGCCACAAAGCTTCCGTTGTTAAAACATTAAGTCTTAGAGCGAATTCTCACTGCAGTAATGAAACACTTTCAAACACAGAAACCGAACATATACACACGGCACTTAAAAATAATGGATACCCTAAACGATTCATTCTCAGAAACTGTAGACCCAATAGTACATCTTTAAACAATACATCTCACACCCGCATATCTATTCCATATATTCACGGCATTTCCGAAACAATCTCTCGCATCCTTAAAGAGGCAAATATCCATACATTCTATTCTCCTGTCACAACACTTCGCAAACAACTTACAAAAGTTAAAGACCCAGTTTCACCAGGAGATTTCATAGGCGCCGTATACAAAATACCATGCAAAGACTGCAACAAACATTACATAGGACAAACAAAAAGAATGATCAAAACAAAAGAAAAGAACACAAACATGAACTCGCGAAAGGAGACATAGCCTCACGTCTGGCAGAACACGCTTTACAACACGGACACGAACCCGACTGGGACTCAACAAAAATACTACACCGTCACATCACAAACAAGAATAGTAGACTCTTCTTAGAATCTTGGGAAACTTACAAACTACACGGGAAAGCCATTAATACATCACAACCACTTCCAGAAACTTACAAACAACTCTTACTCTGAAATGTATGGGACTTCCCAACATTAGGTGCCCCGCAATATAGGTTTCTCATTGGTTCCCATTGGGCTTTTCCATGATTTTTATTAGAGGCCTCCCATTGGTTCCCACTGGGTTTTTCCATTCTGCGGGACTACTCTGATGAAGGGTTTTTCCAGAAATTTCAAGTATAAAAAGAGACAGAAACATAACATCGTCATTACTCCTGATGAAGGACTGCTGCTGACGCGTCCGAAAGCTTGTGACCTTTTTCATTGCTATTTTACCAGTGTTTAACCTTTTTGTATGATATTCTAAAATTGATTGTCCTATATTTGCCGAACACTGAAAGCACTTCGATTCAGACTTAAAGAACAATCTTACATACAGAGCCAGAATTTGAAAAATCGGCCATTGCAAAACACTCATGGAAACACGACCATCGTTTCTGTTTTGCTGATACTAAGGTAATTGAAAAACCCAATCACCCTCAGATCTTAACCTTTTCTAGGCCTATAACGTTTTCCGCAATTCCAATACAATGATAAACAAGCCTTGGGAGAATAATTATTTTCCCACTTGCTACAAACATCTCTTCAATCTGTCGTTAATTTTGTTCTTTTTTTCTTTTGCTTTTCACTTCCCACTACAGATGGCGACACATTTCTGCCGCGCTCGGATGTGTTTTTCGTTTTTGATTTAGTGGCAACAAATCAGTTTGGACGAATTTTCTGAAGAAGATGGAACATTTTCGTCCACCAAAACTATTGTAAAAAATTATTCCAACTCGTATTAAACTGAGTTTGTATGTATTTCGTTTAAATATGTTACTGCGTAGTGCAGCACTCATCTTTTCATATTCATTTTAAAATTTGCTTTTAATGTGTGATGATTTCTTTTAGTATAATTTTTACCCTTTGGAAATGGCATTAAGGAAACGTAGTTTATTACACTTTCTTCCCAATTTTGCTTTTATAAAAATACAAACTAAATTAAAACTCTTTTTTAAATAAAGCCAAAATTCAAATGAAGACCCAGGACAATTGGCTGCATCAGAACTGACTATTTTTATCTTTGCAAATTAATGATAATAACCAATGATTGATGATGTAACAATAATTAATGATATAACTAATAATTAATGATATAAACAATTGATGATATGAGCCCGATCACATTGATAACACCTTTCAATCTTCCTAGTGTGTATTAGATAAACTCATATATAGAATGGTTAAATTTCCTTAAAACATCAAATAGAGAACAATAGTAACTTTAACATAAGCGTTAAATAATACAAGTTTTTAATCATTTTACTTGAAAATAGACCGAGGCTCTTCCTGACAAATGTCCTGCATGCCATTAGATTAAACGCAACAAGAAGCAGACTTTGCGATATTTGAAAAAAAAGTTAAACTCACAATGCGGAAAACTATCAATTATTAATGATCCATTACTCTGTTTTACATGGTTGGAAAACTAATTTCCTGCCAAGTAAAAAAGTGTCACAATTAACGAATAGGTTCCAAAAATCATATTTTAAGATTAATTACGGAACTAATGAAAAAGACATTAGCGTTGTACCCGTTCATGGATTTTATAAAATATTTAAAGTTTTGTTTCCCAGAAATTAAGAACATCATTTTATCATCCTCTTAAGTCATTAAATATATATTCACCTTCATAAATCTTATCTGTCATCTGAAGCCATATCTTCGCACTTTTTAAAGTAATACCTCCTCATTCGTTGAGTATCATCTCATATTTAATGAATAGCAACTGCAGAGATATGCCTTTCTAATTTCTATGTGTTTAAATATAAGAAAAACTGTTTTGATGCCATTTTGGGAGAACAATCTTTGGAAATTTCTATATAATAAGATCTTTTGTAAGTATTGAATTAATAAAACCTTCAATATCCTATGGCAAATACTACGCAGAGAATAATCAGAACACATTATCGGAGTGGAAAAGTTTTAATACTTTAATGGCGATTTCGGTACACACATGCTACCCGTTTGAGGGCAAATATGAAGCATCCAATAACGAATTTAAGTTTTCTAACTGCGACGATTTGTTGTGTTCCTTCTCTTTATATAACTTCTAGGCGATGTGTCTTAAAAGCTAAAGAACTCAAGCAGTCGAAGCACTGCCCTTTTAGTTGCGAACTTGTCCATAGTAAAGCTTTATATTAACTCGTAGAAGAGGAATCGATTGTCACATACAACTGAACTGGTAAGAGGACTTGATCGGTTGTGAAGAGGTTATGGGTTCGGTCCTCACTAAGCGCCAAGAAATTATTCTTTTTTTTGCAAGCAATTTATGTCCAAATTTCTGAAACTGAACGGCTTTTTCATTCAAACTGGAATCATTTCTTACCTATACGAATCTTCAGATTAACACACGTAAGCATGAGAAAAGTTCGACGCATGGCTGTACTTAGCAGCTTAGTGGTCAAAGTTTTGGAGCGTAAGTCCGATTCCTAATGGCGCCGAAATAAAATAAATCTTATCGACGAACTACTCAGTGTAATCCAACGGTTAGTTTCTAGGCCTTAAGAGGTTCAGGGTACTCGGAAAATTGTTGTTTCCAACGCAGTATGACATTTGCTGCCCTTATGCCGTCAAACAAATAATTATAAGCGTAATCATTACGGGAGCTGGTTAAAGCCTGACCAGGGTAGTAGGTAATTATTTTCTCTTTAGATGATAAGACTCCATAAAGATTCTAGCGCACATGGAAAAAAATTGGAGAAATTGAAAAATAATTTTTCTGAAACGACTGCCGTTTGCGTGAAATTTTCGCGGATGGGAATAAGGTTGCTCTGTGAAAGACGACACCAACGATGGCTATATCTATTACCATTCTCAGAAAAGTGATTCAGTTCTCAGAGGTACTGGGACAATTTTCAGAAAAATAGTAACTCACTTCTCAGAAGTACTTGTACAGATCTTAGAAAAGTGGTTCATTTCTCAGAGGTACTGCTGCAGTCCTGAGAAAAATAATTCATTTTCAGATGTAGTGGCACAATTCTCAGAAATAGTGGTAAATTTTTCAGAAATATACCACTATTTCTGAGAAATAGTGGTATAGTTCTCAGAAATAGAGGTGTAATTCCCAGAAAAACATTTCACTTCTCAAAAGTAGTGGTATAATTCTCAGAATATTGGTTCAGTTATCAGACAAACAGTTTTAGTACAGCTGAAAAGAGTGGAGAAACCACTCTTATGTGAGTGCTACTTCTGTTGTTTTTTGTTTTTTAAGTTCGCTAAAATTAAGTATTTTCTGAGTTGTGAAGTATATGCTTAAATTTGAAGACTCGATTTATTTTCAAAAAACTGCATGTATTTTACTTAGATTTATGTATTGATTATCCAGTTCTCGGATAACAATGTTATAGATGATAAAAGTATTTTTCTTCCAGAATATTTGTTCAGTTTCGCATTTGATCTTGATATATTATTAAATTAGCTCTGGCAACTAAGGTTTGCTGCTGTATTTCCTTAATAATTTTAATTTTATTTTAAATACATTGTTTGTTACTTTAATTTTATAAAACGTCGAGATAAGTTTTAAACATTGTATTTGAATCATATTAAAATGTTTAATCTCGCGAAAATTTCCTATGACGATCCTTTTGGGACATACTTACAAATGTTCTTTCAAATATTCTATTGCTTTATCGGTTCAAAAATTAGTTCAAAATACGCGTGTTGTGATCGAATAATCTGTTCCAATATAATGCATACAAAAGTGCTTAAATATCATTAACTTCTCAAAAACAGTTCAATACATAATTTCTTTTCAATTGACACGAACATTATATAACTATAACCGATTATTCACGTCACATAATGGAAATGTATACTATCAAAAGACATATGCATGGAAAACGGGATTCCTTGTTTTCTTTGAAATATTTTGCATATGTTCTAATCAGAGATGAAGCTAGGGGTTAGCATGGAAGGCCCATACAAGGGACGCAGGCGAGGAAAGCGTAAACTCAGCTGAAGTAATTTACAGGGCAGAATATGTCCGGAGCTAAGGGACGCAATTTTGTCGGTTTCACCAGCGGCACAAGATCATATATCTACGGTGCTGGTTCTAACGACAGTCTTTTGGCGAGAACAAAAAATCCTACATCACTGTTTCTGTCCATTTCATCTCTTTCGAGATGTGCAAAGAAATACTAGGCACCATTCGTACGTGCGAAAATTTACATCGAATTATATTTACTTGGATGCAATCCCGATTTTTCTCATTCACGTGGTCATAGCAAGGCTCTATCTATGATCAAAATGCATCAAAATCTTAGGAAATGCATCCAGTTTTGCTATGAATAGGAAAAGAAATCTATAGATGTTATGATATGAGATAGTAAGGAGACACTGATAATAATAACACCGACACTACCTCTATATTTCCAATCGAAATCCATCTTCTCCTACTATTGTTACAATGCATGGCAATTTTTTTTATCCTTTTTCGTGTACCGTCGTGTTTTAGTGGTTTCAATTCCACAATACCATGCATATTTTTATATTTCATTTTTTAAAAATTCCAATTTCAAAAGATTGAGTTGTCGTCTTCAACAAATTGCGCATTTGGTCTCGATGGAAAGAGAGTCAGTGTAGAAGAAAAATGCCTCAGAAAATCGATTTTGTACCTAAGTGGAATAAAATCGAATGGTTTTGAATTTTCCCTCCTGAAGTCACTCTGGAATTTTTCTAATACATGTGGTGGGAAATTACTCATACTTCTCTAACCGCCACCACTTTTTTCCTTGGAAATCGAACTCCGTATAACCAGGGCGGGAGATTGTTTCACCTCATTTAAACCCAATTGCGATGCTAATATTATTACCATTAAATTAATTACTACATCAGTATTATTGCTATTTCGTCAACTACTATATTGCTTTTATTTATTATTTAAGGTTGATGGATCCTTAAAAGTAGTTTTAGCAAAATCTAAAGTCATTAACTTCAAATAATGACAAGAGTAAATGACAAAAACCCAATTACAATTGAATCAGAATTTGTAAAAAGGGGATATGTGCCATTTATTTAACGGATAACGTATCCCCTTTTTACAAATTCCGATTTAAATAGTAGAAGCAAAAAATATACAAATTCTTATAGTGCAGTTATTTTATAAAACGTTATAATAACAACGTCGCTAAAAGCTATTTGATAGCGCTAAACGGCTATCATCGTCAAGACCATGTCGGCTTCTGTTTATGTCCGTGCTGTTGGTCGGTGTTGCCATCACGTCGGTTGGAAACTTGATTGGGCGGAGGTGTTATGCGTTAATTTGTGGTTTCATCCCTAGCCGTGAGACACAGAATGATTTTCCCAAGTGGATGAGATAAAGTTAATAAGTGGTTGATCATTAAGACTGACGTAGATGTTTGATAGACTGTGAAATGTCTCAAAAACTGAAATCAAGTATTGAGTTGACTTTTTTAATAATATGTGCATTAGAGAATAAGAACTTGTGTTCGAATTCCCATGAGTGTTTTTCCAAAGCCGATTTATGGAATTCTTGCTTTCTGACATAAGCTTCGTGTTCATTTAGTCTGAGGCGCAGTGCTCTCCGTGTTTGACCGATATAAATTTGGCCACACTGGCACGGAATGGAATATATGCCCCAGCTGTCAGAATCCGGGATGTTATCCTTAAGATGAGAAAAGCCTATTTTGTTGATCGGAGTGAAGGTAACGCGAAAGTTGAATTTGTGCAGGACAGCAGCGATCCTAGTAGAAATTTTCGGAACATAAGGAATGCAAACAATCTATGGTAATTGATTTATTTATGACTGAATCACGACTCAACTGAATTATTGTATTTACTGTATATATTGATTGAATAATCAGGAATTTTAACTCAGTCAATTGGAAAAAAAATTCTATCTGGAAAAATGAATTCTAATCAAACAGACAACAACCTGATGCTCCAAATCTATAAGGAAATTAGAGAAATCAAATCACAAATCGAAAGTAACAAAACAGACACGGATAATAAAATAGATTCACTACTATCAAAAATTGAACAATCAAATATAGCCCTAAATCAAATTAAAGAAGAGCAAGAGAAACGTAAATTAATAAACGAAAATGTCATTCTAACAAATAATCAATTAGAAACAAAAATATTGGAAATATCAACAGAAGTTAGCGATCATATAAACAATGGTCACAACAATAGCGATAAGGAAGTACAACGACTTTGTGAAATCCAACATAACATCGAACAAAGAATTGATAAATCAGAAATATATGGAATGAGAAGGGACCTAATAATTGACGGACTACCATCAAAGCAAAACGAAATCACATTGATGAAACCTTAAAGATTAGCAAAGAACTAAACATAGATTTATCAGAAAAAGATAGATACATCACATAGATTACAGGTCAATAAACAACGAAAAAGTATATTACTAATTTGGTTTATAAAAATAGAAAAAAGAGACGAATTCTGGAATCAAAGAAAAAATATCAAATTCAAAACAGGCATGTGTTCAATGCAACTTAATGAAAATATACATATAAATGAACATTTAACTGAAAAAAATGCAAAATCTTTAAAAAGGCAAGATTATTTCAAAAAAATAATAACTGGAAATTCGTATGGACATCAAAAGGACATAAAAATGAGAAAAAATGGACATTTTGAAATTTATGAAATAAAAAATAGTGGTTAACACAACGACTTATGATCTAAAAAACTCTTGTTAATAACACAAATGACAAAAAGGAAATACACAATAATGAGAAACTCATTAACAATTTAATCCATAAGAAAAATAAAAAGGGAAAAAGAAATATAATTAGAAAAAAAACTAATTCACGAAAAACATAAACTATCATCTAATGATAATAAAACAAATCCTATCTCAGTAATATATATGTGACGCAAATAGTCTGAACAACAAAATGGAACAAGTTGAAGAAATAATACAACATTATTATACTCCATAAATACTCTCTGTAGTCGAATCTTGAAAAACAAATGAAATAGTAATAAATTTTAATAATTATTTACTGAGATTTTATTAAAAAGAAGGTGGTATATCGGTCTATGTGAAAGATGAATTAGATGTAGATATGATAAGTAATGAAACAGAACTAACCGAAGACGTTGAAATACTGACAATTATCATAAATGGACTAAAAATCCTAACATTATATAGGCCACCAAATTCAAATAAAATTTTTTTTCGAAAAACTGGAAAAGCTACTAGAGAATAATACTCAAGGAAAACAAATTTTTATAATTAGAGATTTCAAATATACGTTACAAACAAAAATAACGATTCATCAAAACTATTAAACTTAATGGAATCAAACGGGCTAATAAATAAAACAAGAGAACCTACAAGAATGACACTAACAAGTTCAAGTACGACAGACCTAATTTTTTTAACACAGATAACTGTTCTACATCAATTTTAAATGAAATAATATAAATAATTCCAAACAAACAAAACAACGGAAGAAATCCTATTAAGAGCAATTAATAATATTCAAAAAAATATGGAAGAAAACAAAATCACTTATGGATGTTTTTCGATCTGAGTAAAGCATTTGACTTAATTGACAGAAATATCTTAAGAACAAAATTACTTAATTATGGTATAAGAGGCCGAATGTATAAACTGATTGATAGCTATTTAACAAATAGACAGCAAATAGTTAAAATTGAGAATATTCAATCGAAATCATTGATAAACAAATTAGATGTTCCTCAGGGAACAATCCTCGGACCCTTATTTTTTTTAATCGCAATAAATTACTTAATAAATCTTGATGGGGGACTCCTGTTATTTGCTGACGATATCATCTAGTTAACAAATGGAAATAACATAGATCAAAGAATTAATAACACAAATACAAAGTTAACATCCTGTGAACAATGGTTTAATGACAACAACTTAATAATAAATACAAATAAAACAAAATATATAATCTTCCATACTAAAAATAAAAAATTTACTAATCAACCTAACAAAATAAAATTCAACGATAACATCCTAGAGAGAGTTACCTGAATTAAATTTCTTGGATTAACAATCGAAGATCAATTAAACTGGAACCTACTAATATATATGATATTGAGAAAAAAATTAGATCTAATGGAATTCTAACAAAACTTAATTCATTACTAATATTAAATACAAAAATTTTGTACTACGCATTAATATTTAGTCATATAAATTACGGAAATATAGTATGGGGAAATTTATCCCAAACAAATTTAACTAAACTCAATAAACTACTTGATAAAACATATCAAAAATTATGTTTCAAAACAGGTAAGCATAAAGATAAATTGATTTACGAAAACAAAATATTAAACATAACTAATATACATATTTTAAAAGTAGCATTATATATTTACGAAAGATTATACGAAAATAAACACCTAATTTTGATTAAAATAAGTGAAAATGAACATAATTATAATACAAGAAACAAAAAAGAATTAAATAAAACAAAAATAAGAATCAACATATGTAAAAATAATATTAATTATTATGGAATAGACATATGGAACAATATCCCGCCAACAATTAAAGAAATTAAACCAAAAAGTAAATTTAAAACCAAATTAAAAGAATATATTTTGGAGCGTCAATTAAACAAAGTGACATGGTTGCAAGTGTTTTAAATAGTCTTATTTTTAACTTGTATCCAATGTATTTCATTTTTATAGATGTTATGCATAAATAAATTCTGATTGATTGATTGATTGATTGATTGATGGATTGGTTGATTGAACGATACTTCTGTGCTGAAGAATCACTGGAGAGAGAGAGAAGAGACAGGTTTAGGTTCAGTAAGTTTCCTAAAAATGTGATCAAGGACTGTTAAATTGTAGCCGCGGTATGAGGCAATTTTTCAAAAGAAACAACTTTGGTCCAGTGAACCAATGTCCGAAAATGAGCCGTTCTGGAACTACAGGGATGTTATTATTTGCATCCACATTAGTCGATCATGTAACAAAATTTAGAAAGTTCACCATTCCAGCCTAAAATTCTATTGAAAAAGATTCCACCATTTATTAAGATCCAAAACGAATTCCCATGACCAAATTTATGTAATTGGGGAATTCATGATCCAAACGCGAGGCTCACGTTTTTATATTCATGTGATTGACTACTTAGCAACGAGATGAATGTAAATACTACTTTCACTCCTGGCATAAGGCAGATTACGGACTAGGCCATGAGGGGTCAGACCGAAGACTGATTGGAAGTGGGCTCCCAATTTATTTTTTTTTAAGCTGAGTTTTGATTGCTCACTTTTGATCAATATCCAGAAATTTTTTAAGTGAAATCTTACTTTTTTGGATAATTTACTAAAACTTTGAGGAGTTTTAGAACGAATATATGTAAGTACTTATTTTTTATATGCTTTGAGACCTTGTCTTCTACATTTGTCACCGCGGGTAAGGAGGCTCCAACTTATACTGTGCCTATAGCACCCATACATCTTAATCGGGCCCTGACTCTACAGCCAAATGGGGTCCTTTGCGGACATAGAGATTTCGCCAAATATTGCTTACTTGTTCTCATTAATTACCCCCTTTCAGTTCGTTTCCTTAGTTATGAATCTCCGTGTATATATATATATATGGCCTGCAAAAGGGTTGCTGGTATCTAACTGGAAGGAGACCCACACGCTGAACGTATGTGACGATGTGTGGAACCGGCCAGGCCAGTAACCTAGTGTCCTACCCCGCCTTCAAGTGGTGCAGGCTGGGCTTTCTATTTATGAGGCAAATTAATATTTGCTACACGGATAGAAAGGCGGAAGGGGAGGGCTAATTCACCAACCCGTCTAGCCAGCGTGGTGAAATTATGGCTAATTCCTCCATTATGTTGACACACCAGAAACCATGGCCCCTAGTCTCCAGGTGCTGGAGTGCTCCTGATCAAGGCAGCGGTCAGTGTGGCATGAAA
>QLNU02015003.1:70943112-70966926 GCA_006491805.2 Dysdera silvatica | reverse complement strand
AGTATCTTATTTAATCAGGAACTCTCGTACTAAATAGGACAACAAAATAAAATGGAGAACGTAAGTATACCGAAAAGATGGATACCTTATAGAAAGGTACTGAATTCGTTTAACTAAAAGAAAGGCAAGTCTATGTGAACGAAATAAAGGTAAAAAATCCCATGCTTTACAGTGCATTGTACTTGTGAAAGCTACTGATCGGTTGTAAAAGTTTCAGGTTTTTAGCCGTTAGTGCCATGTTTATCTTCTTCTCTGAATATGTTCTGTTTTCTGCTTCAATAAAAAGGGAAGGCGGATAAAAATACACTAAAATATGAAAAAAATGATAAAAGTCAGATCGTATGAAAGGAGGATAAGAGAAACACGAAAAATTGCTCTCCGATGAGGCTACCATCCAAAATATATAAGAAAATATATAGAGTTTTCTCCGTTTTCTACGCAGTAGAAAGGGTAAAGGATATATTGGCTTTAAAAATCAGAATAAAACTTCCTTTTATTATTGAATAATAAAAATATGTCCGGAGTTTCTTCAGTCGCCAGCGGAGTTTCAATTTTCTTCCCATAGTGCATCGCACAAAGGACACTTTTAAGTTAAGATAAAAAGAGCTTTTTCTATAGTTTATTATGTTTCCAATTTTTACATTCTGAATTAAATTACTGTCTTAACTTAGAAATACCTCCACCCTCCCAATTTCTCTATTTAGTACATATATATATTTGTTTTTCTTTGTATTCGAGAATGGGAATTTATATATATAATTAGATATTTCGGAAAATGTTACGTGCTCTTATTGGTTAATTAATATTTATTCGTAATTTTTCTAGCCTTAAAGTATTTTCTTAAGTAGGTGAAACACATCACCATGAAAATTATTGTGAAACAAGGCAGCAGCTCAAAAGGAAAAAATGCACTTGTGCATATTTTTAATTAAACCTCCTTAATTGTCAATCAATTTTAATTAAATGTCCATAGCATATTTACTTTAGTTTTAGCTGGAAGATAGAAAGAAAAAATTATCTGTGCATATATAATTAAAGAGTTCTGTTAAAAATAAGGCATTTTAAATTCTTTAAACTCAAACGAAATTCTACTCCCTTTCTTGTCTGATTAAATAATGCAATACTACTGTATAATTAATAAATGTACTGTATAATTACTAAATGTACAGTATAATTAATAAATGTACTGTATAATAAATAAATAATAAATAAATAATGTACATAGTTTATGAACATTAATATATCAATATGTGATTTAAAACACACATTGTACTTTGTTTTATTTTGTTTTATTTGCCTTCACACTGCATTGTATTTATGCATACATATTTAGTTCACACCATACATTAAAATAACGTATATTCCTTCTTTTTTCTACACATACATGCTCTATATGTATTAACATTAATGAAGAAAATAGATCATGATTAAGTACTCGAGTATATCCTACTCGTAAACTTAGTAAATAGAAATAAGATATAGTACAAGAAAAGAAAATACTGTATATATAAATAAATGAAAGAACAGTCAACAGTGATGGTTCAAAATATATTTGTACTTTCACACTTCTAGATTATTCAGTAACCAGTTCTTTAATCACTCTTTAAAAAATCATATTGCATTTATTTTCTTTAATTTCCCCGTTAATTAATTCCATGTTTTCGGTTTCGAGTAATTAATGGAGCCAAGGCCTATTTCTGTTCTTATTTGTTGTGAATAAATATCATTACGATTTCTTATACGATTCGTGTGTTTCTATCTTTGTATATAATTTCTATTAAATTTTCATGCAGTCCTCATTTGAATCTTCCAGACATTTTCACTAAAATATAGTACTTACATATTTCAGTCATATGTAATATTTTGTAGAATTTTGCAATCACTTTTCAACCAATTTCATCTTTCCCTGTTATAGCTTTTACTACCAGCTTTTGTATGTATGTTCATGAACTTCTCTTTATTTACGTTACATAATTTCCTTAAATACAATTGTAGTAAACTAGATGACAATAAAGTAATGAAAGATAAAAGTTAATTTAAAATTTTTATAGTAAGGGGCTTTTAAATCTGCTAAGTATCCCTATTCGTTGATCATCTTGTTATAGCTTCTATTTATTTGGCAATTCCAATTCATTTTGCTTGTTAATACTGCGAATTTCTAAACATTCTGTTTTGTCAACTATATCTTGTTTCAAGCAACAATATCAATCAACGTTTATTGGCGTAGTGATACCAACGCCGATGGTATGGCGTGATTAGATGGTGAAACGTTCGAAAGAAAATAAATATTTCTGCCTTCGGTGGGACCTGAACCCACGACCTTCCACTTGCCGGGCGGAGGCTCTACCCACTGAGCTACGAAGGACAATATATAATCTCTTTACGAAATTATAAATACGTTCGCAAAGGTTGGATATTGTCATTCGTAACTCGATGAATACTGCCGGCTGAGTGGAAAAATCGCAGTTGGAGTCTCACCGAACATGAAAATGTTTATTTTCTTTCAGGCGCGGGCTATCACGCCATAACATCGGCGCTGGTATCACTACGCCAATAAACGTTGATTAATATTGTTGTTTGATTTAATCTGCGTAGTGTTCGATTTATATAAATATATCTTGTTTACCTGAATTCCTATTATTACATCTATAATATTTTTGAAAATATTTTTATTTCTATTTTCAAATATCATTAACTTTGTTCTATCTACATCCTCCTTGATTTGGTTATTCTGTAAAATTTAATTTAATTTTTAATCTCGTTCTTTATTTTATTCATTGTTATTTTCAAGTTTTATTGTGAAACTATTAAACGTGTTGTCAGCAAATCGTGTATTAGCCCGCCTTTTTGTGTTAAATAGGTCATTAACCTAGAATAAAAATAAAAGTGATCCCATATTTGAGCCCCGCGATCCTCCATATTTATTGATAAGCATGTCAGACACTTCCACTACTTCCCGTGTATGCAATTTGCATTTTATTTGTTAAACACTTTTTCATTGGATTAGATCTATTTCTCCTTAATTCGTAATTTTTATCCTTTTCTAATATTATATTTCTATTAAATATATCGACCCTTCACTCAATTGAAAAATACTGATATTCTGTACTTTTCATTTACAACCAAAACAAAACTGTGTTTCTGATAATGAACTTGTGTTCAACGTTAAAGTTAACCAAGATCATGTTTTGACTTTCAAACACGTCGGAGATTCGTTATCAATTCTCAGGGATGATGATAAGAACGATGTAAAGAAATGGATATGCGACTTTGAGAAAATATCCGAACTGCGTAGTTGGTTCGAGGTACAGAAAATCATCTATTTTAAAGGTTGCTTCGCGATTCCGTTAAACTTTTTGTCGATTTTGAGAAATTTTCCAGATCGTGGAAGCGTTGGAAGCAATCTTTAGAAGTTGAATTTAAGCCGCGACTTAACAGCCGTCAAGTGCATCTGGCACTCTCTGAACGAAAAAAAAAATGTAAGTCTATCTTATCAAGAATACATGCGAATAACATTAGAAATATCATGACAGACTGAAAATGATATTGAAGATGTAAATGAATATATTATTAATAGTATTGCAGATGAAGGTAAAATTATTTTATATAGGGCGAAGTCTCTGAAAGAGTATGGTGAAAGGATAAATATTTATGAATGTATGAAGTAAAATGTGAACATTAAATCGAAAACTAAATTTAACAGTAAATTTTCAAAAGGCCAGTAACACGCTCCTCAATTTAAAATACATTATTTTAACTTCGGACTAAAAACCATTTGTGCAAGGACTGACTAAGAAAAAAGGATTCAAATGTTTCAAATGTGGTCATTTCGTGTCAAGATGACCCAAAACGAAGTTCTGAAGAAACGTAGTTATGACGTAACTAATTTTCAATCTGGATAAATTTAATTAAAGAAATAAAAGAGAAAATTTTAATGACACTTTTTGATTCACAGGTAGTAAAATAGCACTCATGGGTTCAAACGAGTATATGGGGAGAGGTGCTCTGAAACTTCAAAATGATTGTGTGAATTTCCGTGGAGTAAGATTAGACCGCAAATATACCTTATGACGTTTATATTCTGAAATTATTATAGATAAAGAAGCTTACAAAACAAGAACTCATGACATTCTAAATGATTTTGTTACTTTTCAACTGATTCCTGGTAGTAACTTTTTACGATACGTTGCCATCAATTTAATGAAAGGTACAGTAACTCAAGTTATGAGATCCTAGATTATTTCAGCTGGAAATTTTTAAGCACATTTAATGTCCATAATTTTAATACCAATAGCGAAATTAATTTTAACCATGTTAAAGGCAAAAAAGAGACAAACTCTTTTACAAGCTTATTCAGTATAATATGCCCAGTAAAACAGGAGCAACTGCTCTAAAGAGATAAACATTTCGGAGCAAAATCATATACATTCGGATGAAAATAACTCAAATGATAATGATTATTTCTTTATCGATAATGGCATTGAAGATAATATAGAGGACCATGACAATGATGTTATTGACAAAGGTAATGAGAATGAATCGGACGACAAAGATTAACTAAAGAGAAAAGCCGATGAAGATGAACCAGACAACCAAGACCACAAATATAAACCAGACAGAAAAGACGATTAGGATGAATCTGGCAGTAATGATGGCGAAAATTATTCAGAGAAGAAAAAGGATCTGTAGGAAATTATGCAAGTGGAAATGACTAAATCGTCACAGCATGAGGCAGTCTTAAAAAGGGTGATGCCTGCTAAAACTGGTACAGCCCTCCAGTTAAAACAAAGGAGAAAGCAATAAACCAATCCAGTCAACATCACAAGTATTTCCAAGGAGTTTTCGAATTCCGAGCTTAGAAAAATACCGGAACGAAACGTTCGTTATCTGTTTGGCAAAAAAAACTAGGTGCTGCCACCGCCCAGGAATTGAAGGCTTTATTAGCAGATATCATTACGGTCAACAACCCGCAACGCAGTATCTGTGACAGCAAATCCTCTTGATATGTGCATTCTTAAAATATGCTAATAAGAAAAAGCCCAAGACAATTATGTAGTGTTCCAAAATAAGAAATTTCGTTGACTACTACAAGTGGATTAATCGAACCAAATGAACAAGAGCTTCCAGAAAATTTCTCAGAAAAAAGACGTCCAGAAAATCTCCAATTAGTGGTGCCAGCTTGGTAAGAAAGTAGCGGATTTGGCGATTTTTTATCGTTTGTTTGGATTTTTTATGGCGCAAGAGCATCTGGGCTATACTGCGCCAAAATTTTTTAAGTGCCCTCGCAACAAAAATTTCGAATTGGGCGACATGCTACTTTTTGGGCTACTTTTAATTACCTTCAGGCTATAAATCTGAAAAATATGCTACTTTTTTATTT
Organism: Dysdera silvatica; assembly: GCA_006491805.2. Lineage (NCBI taxonomy): Eukaryota > Metazoa > Arthropoda > Arachnida > Araneae > Dysderidae > Dysdera > Dysdera silvatica. The sequence goes on along the minus strand of QLNU02015003.1, from coordinate 70,961,546 downwards.
TCATATATAAAATCACAAAATATTATTAGTATTACATAATACTGCAATACAAATTTTGTTTGTTGAATATTTCTATTCGCAATGAACGATAGTTTTACTAAAACATAACATGTTCGATACTCGTTCAATTCATAAAAGATCTCTGTGGTTCAATTCTTGTTTTGGTACTTTCAATCACAGAGATCTTATATGTACTCAAATGGACGTCACGTAATTCCGAAACTCGTTTAACATTGAAGGTCTGTGCAAACCTTCGAGCATATGTGCGCTATATAGGTTCGAAAGTGCAAACCTTGGAGACACATTAGTGAAGTAATTTTTGTTCCGGTGTTACAGGACGTAATTATAATCAAGCGTAGATACAGGTGGAGGTCACAGGGGTCATGACTCACCCCGAAAATATATTGTTTTACTGTAAAAAATTCCAACTTTCATGAAAAATGAAGGGTGTTATTCCAAGACCATGGCAAATTCTGTCCTTGAACCCCTCAAAATGAAAGTCTGTATCCGCTCTTGATTATAATGGTGCGTGCTTGTTCAAGTTTATAGTTGTATTCTTCGGGGGACACCGCGGAAAATCGTTCACTTTGCAGGTCTTTCCACAGTTAAGCTAATATTTTTAGTTTAATTTTAGTTATATTTTTCGTTCAGCAATTCCAGTATGTTGACCTGCTTATTGCTTATATATCTGTTAGGCTCAAACATCGAAAACATTCAATGAGCGAAAAAAAACTACAGCGCGTTGTGGCCATTTTAAAAACGCCAAATCCTGGGGTTAGAAAATCTCCAGACATGTTGAGCGTATCGGGGACGGCCATTCTTTTCTAGGCTGCTATTAGCTCTACTATTACTTCTAGTTGCAAAACAATTCATTTTTATGTTTGGGCTACAAATAGTTCAAATCCGCTACTTTTGGAGCACAGTTTGCTACTTTTTAATCTTCAGATCTGGCAACACTGTCTCCAATGAGTTGAAGATACTTGTGTCTGATATGCCATATAATGTTACCATTGACCAAATGGGGGAAATTTCTCCCAAAGGTAACAGAAATTTTGTCAAATTCCTAAACAAATGTGTTATGAAAGTCAGTGTGCTCAATATTCTCTTCCAAAAGCACTACATTAATGATGTAGTGCTTTTGAAAATACACGTTTCGACGTGTGAAAAACAAGAAAAGAAAATGTAATAGCGTATGTTTTTATTAAGACATAAATTAATGGTAAGTTTTTGTACTTTCTCCTATATTTATATATATAGAGTGATTACAATTGAAGTTTCCCCATTTAGAGTCTTCTGTATCCCGAACTAATAAGAGAAACAACAGAAATTTTATGTAGACAATATTCAAGAAATGGGGAGAAGAATTCCGCAAAAAAAGTAATTTCGAAATTTGCCGACAGGGGAAAACGGTGGCACTCCAAAATATTAAAATCCTCGAAAGCGCACAAAAATGAATAAAAAGGAGCAAATATAGACTAAGAAATTTTAATTTTTTATGTTAACTCGTTGCAAAAAAGCATACATAAATTGCCCCAAAATTTTTATCGTAAAATAAAATTAAAATAATACATCTAACGATAGCACAAACATTTTTGATACAAAAAACCAGGTGTGGTAACCTTTTCTGTTATAATACACAACGGTATCTTTACGTATTACATAGCTTTGCAATCCGCATATTTCAAAAAACAAGCTTCTTGGATGAGATAATTTTCATGCAAGGTGGGGTTTATCATATTACAGAAAGAGTACAGCAACTATTACACCAATATTTCTCTGAATAATAGTAGTAGTAGTAATAGTAATACTTTATTCCTTATTATTTTATACCGCAGGAGACCATACAAACGATTTGCTTGGGAAATGGAAAGACAGCAGTAGCGATGCTAGTAACGGGGCTCTCTTTCCGGTAGAAAAAAACAAGAGATTTCTCGTATTCTGCAAGAAACAACAAAGATATTGATTCGCGCGTACAAATTTGCATTGTTATTAAGAGATTCACATTCGCTGGAATATGACATTTACAGAGTTTATGAGCAGAGTCTTGACTAATAATAAAGAGTGATTACGCGCTGTTTTCTCATGGCATGACCGTGATGGTCTCCTGATCTTAAATCATGTTATTTTTGGCTGTGGGGTCACCTCAAACCAATGTTTATCGAGAAAGTATCCCTAAAATGGCTGTTTTAAGGGACAATGTCATGCATCATCTGGGGAATATTTCTCCAGAGATATTTTACATTTTATTGTTGAGCATTCTGTACGTTGCATGCGATTTCTGATCCAAAACAAAAATAATCATATTGAAGCTCAATTTCAAAGTCAGCGACATTTCTGACAATTGGTACGAACGTTGAATGAGTTGTGAAACCATTTCCCGGTGACAATTTGTGTAAGTTTTTTTTAGTTTTGGCAACGAGTCAACTTAGAAAATCAAATTTTCATTTTAAATTTGTCTTGGTTATTCATTTTTTATACTTTTTGCACATTTTTCCTCCGTCACAAAAATTTTGGAGCATATATGTTTGCCCGAATTCTTCTTCCCATTTTTTACTGGTATATGTAAAACATTTGCTGTCTTTCCCGTAATTATTTCAGGATACAGAGAGTTCTAAACAAAGGAAATCTAATAATATAATTACCCGCTGAATTTTTTATTCACAGAGATAACATCACTTATCGCCTGATAAATCTGTGGACAAATTGGGTTCGCTTATGTCTTCGGTTCGTCTAACGCAGTTGTCAGCTCATGGATATAAAAAGTTATTGTATATCCCGGGTTGAATAAGTGCTCACTTGTGTCTCTACGTGCCGATAGAGTTCGACTTCCTTTAAAACCACCATATAAAGGATCACATCCTGTGTTAAAACGTAAGTCTAAATGCTACAATATCCTGGTAAAGAATAAATACGTGACTGTATCGATTGATAGAATCAAACCTGCATTCATCTCCGCTGATGATTTGCATAACTTTAGACGTCCTACTGATGCAAAGGTACCTGAAAAGGTTTCACTTCAGTTACCGAACCGTCCTCTGGACTGAAGAAGTGGAAGGGGTGTAGGGTGACGGTTGCGAGCCAGCTTGCAATTGTAACGTCATGGAACCGCAGTGAGATATGTGGCAAGAACAATTTATCCCTTCATGTCTTAGTGTCATACCGCACGGTTGTCTTGGTTTTCTTTCCGCGCTTTAGCGAAAATGCGTTGGCCACACAACCTAATTTCAGTTTAATGTTTTCGTTTAGTTTGCAGTATTAAATGTTTATGTTTATTCTTTTGTGTGAATGTTATTTCGCACAGATAAAAATTACATAGATGTATGATTAATCTTAAGCCACTAATGTTCACAAACCGTTTTAATGCATGAAGTTTCTGTGCCACACCAATGTGTACGCATGCTTTTAACTGTGTACACATTCTTCTCAAAATTTTCAATATGGATAAAACGCAGGTGTCTTCTTTTACGCAACTGAACGCAAAACGTATATAATTTTATTTCTGCTGTATCTGACACCGACAACAACATATATAATATTTCCATTATTTCGTTTTTCAGTAACTACCGAAATATTATAAAACAGAGGAAGACACTCAAAAATGTTTTTTTTTATAAATTTTTTGCGTATACGCCATTCGTTAGCTTAAAATGCAGTACTAATCAAATAGAGTGCTTGGTTTGTTTGGAATTTTAAAAATTTACATCAAAAATTTGCTTAAACTATCCCCTGAAATTAAAATTATTGCACTTGGTGGCATTCCATCACAAGGTAACTTGCTCAAAAACTAAGAGCAATCATGTGACAGTTGCACCATAATATCATAATCACGTCGGCATGATATAATTTATTATATCGTGATGTTTATAAAATATTTCAAAGAAAATCCTAAAAGTAATATAAAACGTAGAAGTAGTTTACTTTAGAAAAATCTATTGGTTATTAATAAACTTTTGCAAACAGAAGCTCCTGTGCATAAATAATAAGGTTTCCCTACGTTCTTAATCTGGAACTGTCAATTTTTTTGACAGTTGAGCAAGACAAATGGCTGAAATAAATTGAACGAGCACTCTCAAATTGACGGTTTACCATCTAGTCGTGTCCACATAAACCCTATTAAATAAGTAATCCGATAGTTTTTCCTCGGAACTTCATGTTGGCGTAAGTTGATAGAGTAAGACAAGAAAGTCGAAAACTTGAAAATATGGCTCGAGATAGTGAATTACGGCCTTGTTGAAAAACAAGAAAATAAAATATACACAGGGTGATTATAATTAAAGTTCAACTTTCAAAAAGCTGTAGAAAAAAGAACCACTGCTCAAAATTACATGAAATTTGAACTGAATATACTCGAAGGAGGAGGAAATGGTATGGAATTAGAAAAAAAATAGTTCTAAATTTTAGCAATAGATGGCGCTTTAAGCGTCATAACGTAAATGGGTGTAGCTACAAGTGACATTTGAATCGCAATACGATAGCTATGGCGTGCGTTACATGTTAAACCAACTGTACTTTTCAACATGCATGACTGTATCGTTTTCTTTTTTTTTCACTGAAAAAAAAAACTTCCAAGTCATTCAACAGTTATGGCACTGTTAGTGGAAAGCCCATCCACCGTGACAGGGTCGTACCACATCGGATAGGAAAAATCTGTTTTTAATTTTCCTGAGGCCAAAATCAGCATAAAAAGAAACAATGAAATCGGTTTTTAACTGTCCTGAGGCCAAAAATGGCATAAAAAGCAACAATGAAATCGGTTTTTAATTATCGGCAGACTTGCACGAGACATGTTCAATATGCTGTCCACCGTTTTCTCCCACAAGTTGAAACCGATAAACAGCATGTTCCACAACAGATCGGACTGTCTCGGGGGTCAAGTTGTGAATGTATTGCGCAATGCGTGCCTTCAATTCAGCTAATTTTTCAATCGGACTACTGAACACAACACTTTTTAGGTAACCCCACATCCAGAAGTCACAAGGATTAAGATCAGGCGATCTTGATGCCCAGGCTGTTGGAAAATGATGGCTGATAATTCTATCATTTTCAAAATGCCTCTTCAGCAGCTGCTTCACTGGCTTTGCAATGTGCAGAGGAATGCCATCGTGCATAAAAATGCTACCCACACATGCATGCTGTTGAAGTGTTGGAATGATGTAGTTGCGCAAAAGACTCTCATAGCGTTTACCATTGACGGTACAGGTAACAGGACCCGCACGACCCATCTCCTCGAAAAAAAATGGCCCTACGATAAACAATGGTGTCAACCAGCACCACAAAGTTACCTTTGCAGAATGAAAAGATGCTGGTTCATGTTAGAACAGGTTTTCCATTACCTATATTCTGCAATTCTGAGTATTGACATGTCCTTGGAGATGGAAATGGGCTTCGTCGATCCACGAAATGTTCCATGGCCATTCATTGTCCAATTCCATGTGAGCAAGAAATTCTAGAGCAAAAGTGTGTCTTACTGGCGGGTCAGCAGGAAGCAAATCCTGAACATGGGTAATTTTGTATGGATAGCAATACAGGATGTTTCGTACAATTTTATGCACCGTGTTCACAGGTATGTCCAAAGTTCGGGAAATTCCCCGTGCACTGCACGTTCGCACACCGCTGCTCGTCTTTTCCTGGAATGCTGTGAGCACATCTTCTACTGACGTCGAAGCAATTGGTTTCCTCTCTCTGCCAGATTTCACTTCAAAAGAACCTGTCTCTTCGAATTTCTTAATCATTTTTTCCAGACCCCTGGTAGACATCGGACTACAACCTTTTTTCATACCCTTTACTGTCCTGAACTTCGTTAGAGCTACTGGCGCACAGTCACCGTTCTTGTAAAAGAGCTTCACAAGCAGAGCGCGATCCTTCTTTGAGAGAGTCATGATGAGCTTCTCAGACGCTATATGAGGAAAACGCCATGTACCCCATGTTTTTATAACAAATGCAATGTGTCGTGCGTATGAGACGTCTTTTATTTTGCATATTACGACGCATAAAGCGCCACCTATTGTGAAAATTTTGAACTATTTTTGTTCCTTATGCCATACCATTTCCCCCCTCCTTCGAGTATATTTAATTTAAATTTCAGGTCATTCTAAGCAGTGGTTCTTTTTTCACAGCTTTTTGAAAGTTGAACTTTAATTATAATCACCCTGTGGACAATATAAATATGTTCAGCACACTAATGTTGGCTTTATCTCATACCACCATATATGTGTATTCTAAAGCAAGTTTTTTTGTTTATTTATAAACATTATACCTATTTCTTTCTGTGAGAAATCATGTCGATATCGAACATTGCGATATAATGTCTCATGATCTTTACTTCAAGAGTTTTGATTTTCAGAATCAATTAGATGCGTACATCTTACTAGGAATTAAAGACTAATTAACCAGCTAGTTATTAAAAATTTTAGAACATGTAATTTATAGTAATTAGCCGAGAATGAGGCAGACAATAGATGTAAAATACACCCATAAATTTAACATAAAAATTACATAATGCTTTCAAAATATTTCAGGCGGATATGTCATATGAAAAAATTACTCAAATAATTTAATATAGGTTTACCAGATGTTTAATGTTATTGACGTCTAGATATTTAATGTACTGTTTATGAATCTAGTACTAAAATTTCTGCTGCGAAATACGTTTCTGACAGTTTTTTTTAATAATATAATACACAGTATGCTAATCATTAGAGGAAAGGCAAAGGTACACCATGAGAGTGTGGTGAATCGAATTATGTAGGCCTTATAAATGGGAACCCACTCGTGGGCAGCACTTAACAGGTCATTGTATGGTTGAGAGAAGCCTATCCGTTGAATTATGGTGTTTCTAAATTTCGTTAGATAGTGTTCATAGGTGTGGTTTTGGAATCTTTGTTAAATCGAAGCACTGGTATATGTTTCATACGCCGATTTTATGATATAACTATTACCGGGATGATAAATTATTCAATCGCCGAATTATTCAAAGAGTATGTGTTTTATATGATAGTAAAAGTATATAAAAGGTCGTTTTTGATATGTGGGAAAAATAGATCATTCATTGGTTCAGTAAAAGATTTGGCACACCTATAATAACTATGTATTATAACTTGTCATACTTAGTATCATATTTATGCCATAAGTTATGTCGTAATTTATCCATATGTATATTGAAAATCATTTTAAAATTTGAAAAAAAAGTGTAACGTATAATTAAATGTATTTCTTATTTTTGGGACTAGGCAGCAAAATCAATTTTTATCATATTATATGTCTTGCGAAGGTAAAATCTGTGTACGTAACATCTGCGTTTTATATTGAATGCATGTCTCTCAAAACGTCACGGACAGTGATTATAGATGTCCCACTGAAGTAGAAGTGCAGCCCTTAATGTATACAATATCAACCGTTTTAATGCACTAATATATTCCTGTAATGCCTACGGCCGTTGTTCTAACCGCGATATTATCGGCTAGCAGTGACAGATCAGGCTACCATAGATGGAAATCGATTGCATATCAAATATTGAATAGGAAGGGATCGTATTAATTATGTCAAGATTAATCCACGGCCAATGGCAGCTTCGTGATCCTTGATACCTAATATTCCTTTTCCCTTAATGTCCTAAAGTATAATATTGGTACATAAATAAAACCTCCGTACATTTTTATGAGCATACATCAACAAATACTTATTTCATCAACAAACTACACCAAGGATACGTTTTAATCTCTCAAACATTATCCCATGTACCTTTTGATTTCGACAGAAAGATGGACATTGAAGTAACTAAGCCCTAATCAGATTAACACCTTTAGAAATCTTAAGCACATAAAAAAGCTTCATGTCCCCATGCATGTCACGTGACAAAAAAACACCCACGTTATCCTAATATGCTGTTGTGCATATGTATATGTGTATATTTATATGTCTGCACGTACATATATATATATATGTCTTTTGTGCGAAGAGAAAAATGTCTTTTACAGGAAAGTTTTCAGGGAGTACCGAAGATATCATGATTTTCGCCCGGTGTGGTCAACAGTGTTTTAAAAGCAATCTTCTGAATTCTTTTGGATTTTTTTATACAGCATTAAATAAAAATAAATGAATTTATATGGTATGTAAGTACTAGTTATTTTATTTCGTTGCAAAATATTGCAGAGTGTTCTTTCATAACACACTATTTTATTTTAGTAATTTATTCATTTACATTGTATACTCATTACTGTATATGTCATTTCCGAATAGCTTGAAGTTTTAGCTACTGAAATTTGCTCTTCTCTTAGTGCAAGCTTCCGTTTGTATGGATGAAAATCAACAGCTCATAACGATCTGCATTAAAAAATTTCGTAGTGATTTTTTAACCAGGCTATATTTTATAAAATATATTCAAAGAAAATAATTAATATTTTCCTTTGAAGGATTTTGAGATATAGAGATACCTTTTAAATACGAATATTTCCTGAAAAGCAGAATTTGCAATTATAACAAACTTACTGGAAACCTGATTTATGAATGACTTATTCATAATTTAGGAATGACTTATGAATGTCGTATGAAAATGAGAATTTCAAGGAATTCATTGTTAAGGACTAGCTACATATTATTACCGGGAATCTGATTATTATAAAGCATAAAATTTTTAGCGTGATTATTTAAGAAGCGTGTAATAATATTGACAGAGTCGAAAAACTAAAATGGAATCCATGTTAAAAATTTAGGGAGAATATTAAAATACTTATACCCCAAGTGACTTATGAATATTGTTATCCTAGAGGGAGTTTTGGAGAAAAGGTGTATGAAGTTATTAATGCAGAAACAAATATTACTAAATTTAATATTTTTGATATAAACAAAAAAGGAGTATCTTTTTAACGAAATTCACAAAATTAAATTCACAAAACCAAATTCAGAAAATGAAGGAGAAAGTTTTTATTTCAACTACCAATAAAACGAATAAGCCGTAGAGAAAATTTCATGAAGAAAAATTATCGGAATACAGTTTTAGCTCCATGCATAAATTACTCAATAAGAATATTAATTTAGGACAAAATTATTGTTCATCATAAGAAATTAAAACTATCTATTGCAAATTTTATTTTTCATGTTCATTTATTATCATGAAATGTTATATAAACCAACAGCAGAATGTTATATAAACCAACATGCAGAATTTTAATATCTAATATAAGGTTATTCAGCATATGTATATAAAAATACGCTGATATGAAATATTAAAATGTCTTAAAAATATATATTTATTGAAATTAAAAAGGAAGGCCTTTTTATACATGGTCTATAACAATCACAGCATTCTTGATTTTATTCAAATAAATCGGGGAAAGATTAGATCGAAGTTGCGTTATATCTGGCCAATTCCTTTACAAGTAATACTATTTGATAAAATAAATGAATTTCGAATTTCTTTAGTTTCAAACTATAGCATCATTTGTCTTATGTAGGGTTATGGGAACATCGTTTTTAAGTTTTGTTTACATTAAAATCTACTATTTAATGCAGATAATCATTTTGGCAAATAAGAAAGACTAGTTTTAGTAATTTTCTAGCAATTTAGAACTGCTTTTCAATGATTCTAAACGAAAATACTAGGAGATACAGGCTTTTCGATGGCTAGATGAGATCATTATCTTTAGTTTCTCAGAATTAATAACTTAATAAAAAGTATACTTATCCTCAAGAATTGAAACTTAAAAAAAACATTCCAAGGAAAGTGATAATTTCTTGGATTCACATATTGTGATGCATTGGAATTTACGCATACAAATCGACATTTACAATAAAAGGAAACATTCCGATTTCGGTGTCATGACGTTTCCAATTTTATTTCAAATACCTGTATCGGGATGCAACGAAATATAATAATCACGCAGATTATGCAAATGAACAACATTTGAACTAATGATCAGAAATTCTGAGAGGCCGTTGTGTCGTTGAAAGAAATATTGCAAAAAATTTAGTACTCAAAATATACGTCTTAAATTTACTTAGTAGGTTCGAAAGAGTGAAAACGTTATTATAGCAGATTAGGTGATAAGCAATGATTTCTTGTTGTCAATAAATTGATTTGTCTATGCTATTTCTTGTTTCATTCTTTTTCTTTCTTTTAGTTTCTTACTCTGCGACTTTCAGTAATTGAGATAGATTTACATTCCCACTCGTTACAATCATAACGAAACGATATGGGCAAGGCATATCGTACGTTTTTAAATCTTGTTTTCAATTTCTAGAGTATTTTTTCAGTTTATTCACGACGTGTTGTGATACTGGTTTCCATTTAGCTATGCTACATGTTCCAATAGAAACACACCATGGATGGAATCTCCCTATTGATGTCCCTTCATGTGGGTTTTGTTTAAAATTTTGGTTTGTGGCTGGATTCATTTTCACCATGAGGAATTGCTATTTCTGTTTTGGAATGGATGCGTGTTCTCAAAGGTACGTTTAAATTTTAACCGTTCATCATTATTTATATTCACAAAATTATAAAGTATTATTATTTATTGAAACTTCACTCATTTATTATTTAGTTTTAAATATAAACGTATTTAATAAATTTAACAATATATATATATATATGCATAGCCGTATATACATGCCACTTTTTCATTTATTTCTGAAGCCTTATTTTGTGGAACCTAGTTCATTTGCAGGTTTGCACCATTTAGTATACCCGGCAGTGGAAATTTCTGTGGTGCCTTTTTCCCTTCCCCTCAGCACGTGCTTATTTTGCTTAGACATATATCCACGTTTTTCAGCCCACATTAGAGTTTTTCCCATAAGAATCGGGAAGAAGAAAATAGTAGATTTCAGTCAAATCTCAGTGCAACAACCTTTAGCTTTTATCGTAATATTCTGCTAACTTAGCCATAACATCACACTAATGTTGTCAAAAATAATAATATTCAAAGTAAGTGCGTATTTAAGAGTGCGATGATGTGCTGATTACAACCATGACGTTTTTTGTTCGATGGACTGGGTTCCATTTCGATTGGTTACGTGTGAATCTATCAGGAGGTCACGTTGAGCGATCGGCCTCGATACAGATGACCTGCTTACAATTCTCCAGATTTGAAGGGACTAGCATAAAATGTTTATTTATGACACTGAAGTCGATTTTCCTCTTTAATTTACTTGTTCGACCGTTCCAAATAAGTTAACTGATATCATTAGAGAGAACAACAAAATTATCATAAATTGTAAAATATTCTCATGAGTTAATTTTCAGCATGAAATATATTTTTACAGACAAGGGGTTAAACACTGGTAAAATAGCAAATGAAACGGATCACCCAAGCTTCCTCACGTGTCAGCAGCAGTCTTTCTTTAGGAGAATTGACGATGTTATGTATTGTGCTCTTTTTATACTTGAAATTTCTGGAAAACCCTTCATCAGAGTAGTCCCGCAGAATGGAAAAACCCAATGAGAACCAATGGGAGGCCTCCAATAGAATCATGGAAGAACCCCAATAGGGACCAATGAGAAACCCGTACTGTGGGTACCTAATGTTGGGGAAATCCCATACATTTCAGAGTAAGAGTTGTTTATAAGTTTCTGGAAGTGGTTGTGATGTATTAATGACTTTACCATCAAGGTTTTTCAAAAGCGGCAGAAACATAACATCACAAACAGTTATTTCGACACTGGCGTAAGGTTTAAAAACACGACGTTTCGGGAGCCAACTGCTCCCTTTGTCAAGTGAAGGCCTTTGAGTGAAGGAAGTAATTCTGCTTTCACTTATTCTTATATATACTTATTATGGTAATTTATATTTTCAAAGGGAACAGTTGACTCCGAAACGTCGTGTTTTTAAAACTTACGCCAATGTCGAAATAACTGTTTGTTATGGAATCTCCTTGTGAAACTCTGTATTGTTTCGTTAAACATAACATCGTCATTACTCCTGATGAAGGACTGCTGCTGACTTATCCGAAAGCTTGGGTGATCTTTTTCGTTTGCTATTTTACAAGGGTTAAACTTTTGTATGTAAATTTCTTCCCTGGTACTTTGTATCTTAAATATATTTATGTTTTCGGGCAATAACATATATAAAATATGCAGCAGTTTTACTTATATCAGTTTAATATGCTTTTTGTGATAGTTCTCTTGAAAATCTCTTTTTTTTAAACATAGAATTTTACGAGACGAAAAGAACGAATAAGACAAAATATGTAGTAGTAAAATTCAGCAAAATAGTAGCAAAATTTGAGCAATTTCGTCTTTCTTCAATACGTCATGTAAATTTATAGATTAAGGAACTTGTGCACATAAACGCTAAATATTATATGAATCAAAATTAAATCAACAAACAAAACTTAATGCATATACATAAAAGGTTATATGTTGGTGCATATTATATCTACACGTTAGTTAGAAATCTCCGATTCCACTGAATTGAGAAGTTACAATTTTGGTAATTATAATTTGTTGTTCTCAGTTCAGCAAAACATTGGGTTCGCCGATTCCCAATAAAATACACTATTGGCAGTTTTAATGTATTTCTGCTAATAACAATTGTTTCTAACTACCAAGCTTTTACTTTTCCTTGGCAATTACATCCTAGTGTTTCCCAACAAAATATTATTTCTATCTTTACTTCTTTCTTTACTCTTCTACTAAAGTATGGAGAAAGTGTCTTAATCATCTTTAAAACTTTAGTTTCTGCTAAAAGTAAACCTCTTCTCTCTTGAGACCTGATTCTTCCCTGAAGCATGTACGTGAAAAGGATTTGGAAAAGTACATGAAAAGTAAATATACTTTTTATTTGTTTCCGTGCCTCTTTCTGATAGCTCTTGTGGCCTTTTTCTTTCGATCGAATCATTTCAGGGTATTTTTATTCGAATGGCAGAATTCTTCGTTTAAGCTGTCGAACGAAATACTCTCACTATTATTTTGAAAAAATCCTAAACAATTAAAAATATATACGTTATCTTTACCAGCTATCGTTTAAAAAATGTGAAATATATTTTGCACAGGTATTTATATATTTTTATCATTTATATTTATTTCTTTGCTTTCACACTTTAGGCATTCCTTACGAGGAAGAATTATTTAAGTTATATTTGTGTTCAGTAGTCACTTCAAATTATAGTGCCATTTCCAGTAACTAACTCATCCAATCAATATTCAATTCAAGCAGCAAAGATTTTTAAAATGTTGTGCTTAAGTTATTAGAACCAGAAAGTATGTCGTAATTTTTACCAGCCTTACACGTTTCAATTTTCTCGAGTTAAATTTATTCTACATTTATATTTCAATATATTTAGTATTTCATTTGGGTCAGCTATCGTATAGTAAATACAAAAGTGAATGAATCATCGATATTCAGTAAATCACTAAATCAACCAACAAATGCAGTGTTGAATAAATCAATAAAGAGAAAGGAAATATGCTCATCACAGAATTTACATAAGTCGATAGATTCATGGGCATCAAAAATAAATCAATGTGTCTGATCAAACACGCAAGAAGTCGGAAGGTTAACAGTATAAATAAATTTAATATTATCCATATTTCGCAAAAATAAAACAAAACAAAGACATGAAACTAAAGAAAAGAAAGCAAAGACATGAAAACAAAGAAAGGAAAAGAAAGCGAAGACATGAAACCAATGAAAAGAAAACAAAGACATGAAACCAAAGAAAACAAAACATGGAATTTTGTTTAGACAATTAAAAGTTTGTCAGTAAAAAAACTTTTGAGTATGTAGTGAACTACACTTTACAGACTTCAATATCACGTTTTACTTCAAGTCACATTTCCCACAAGTAACTTCATCAATAAGGTCGTTATAATTAAAAAAAATTTTTTTATTTGACTGTGGCATTTTGTGGTCTGGATAAATATATCACGTAATTACACATGTGCAGATTTACGTCTTCTTCTGTTTAATGAAATTTTTTTTATTCGTCACTGGAAGAGCTTACTTTAAATGAATTACGGTAAAACCTCCTAAGGTGACCTCAGTTGCTTCCGTGAAAAGGTGGTCTCTCGGGAGGTGGTCTCTGAATGGAGGTACATCTAGTATTATGACAATGGAGGAGATAAATCCCTTTCCCCAGGTCATTAAGGGATGTGATCGCTGAATAAAGGTGGTCGTTAGAGAGGTTTTACAGTATTGCTAATGATTTGATAATTTTTGAAGATATATTATCTCCGGAGCAGGTAATAACATAGTATTTTCTCTTCCTTCTACAATTTGAATTCCATCAATTTTTTTTGTGTATTTTATAACTATTTTATAGGTAAGGATATGGTTGTGGGTACTTGTCTTTTTATAGTGTTATTAATTACTGATTTATAAATGTATTTGTATCTACTGGCATGTAACAGATAAATAAAAAATTACATTATTATTATTATTATTATTATTATTTATTGTCATGATTCGTAATCTTCAAAATGGAGACCAGGGCCAAAACAGCAATGCTCAATATTTCCATACAATGCAATGTTCATATCGGCGGATGTAAGGTAGAACAAATGCAATATTAAAATCTGCCTGCCTCTTGTAAAAGGTGGACGAATGTCATCATTTTCCATACAGGTCATGTGATGGTAGTTGTCATTTTTCTATAATATTCGTTTCATCTAAAATCCAAAGCACAATTAGAACATATGCATCAAGCTCGATGCATGATATTTATTCTAGCATGTGATATAAGATCATGATATTCCAGATTATTATATAAGAGCAGTAGCGTAGCTAATGGGGAAGGTGCCCACTGTACTTTGAAATTCGAGGCGGCAATCAAGCCTTTAAAAACAAAATTCATTTTTTATGTTTTGTTATCCAATTAGGCGGAGCAGCAATGACAGACACTCGCCCCGGGCGGCGCTACTGTATAAGAGCAATACATTTATGTAGGAATTCTTCCGTACTTATATCCAAAATGATCTTCTACATCCAGGAATGTTTTATTGAGAAAAAATCAAAGAAACATAAAAAAATATATATACAAAGTAACAGCCAATGTCAGTATAAAAATTAAATAAAGTAATAAAAAACTGGGAAGGAAGTAGCAAATATGTTGAAACTGTAGATATATACGTTTTCTTAAAAACATGTTAAGTTAGTGAAGTTCAAAAGCGAAATAATGTATGTTTAAATCAAACAAAATAAGAATTATATAATGTGAATGGAATTTAAAACAAATTACTGAAGGGCATCGAACAATCATATTTATAATATGCAAAAAAACTTTGAAATGGATGAAAATGCAATTTCAAACGAAAGCTTTCAACAAAAGTTAAAAACTTTGCGTCATCTTCCGAATAGCTTTTTTTGCAATGCAATTCTACTTGTATGTGTATCGATAATCGATGAAAATTTGAATATTTTTGAAATGAATACAAAAATTGAAATTTCTTTCGCATCATTTTCTTCTTTACATATTTGGCTTGCTGGTAATTTATATAACTTCTATTTTATACCATTTTGTATTCTCTAATATGGAAATATTAAAGCAGAAATTTTATTAAAACTGCTTCGATAATTTTTGTATTTTCTATGTATCTCCTTCAGTGAATATAATATAATCAGCTCGCAGTTTTTGATAAAAAATCCAGCTCCTTTTAATGCATAATACATTTTAGTGCATATACATGCATACACATAGGGAATATTGATTTAAGCTTAGAAATAGAAAATGAAAACAGCAATGTTGATTTTAGATAATTTCTTAGCATCCAAGATAATAATACATGTATTCTAAATTAAATGATTCAAACTGTTCAGAACAATCAAGTATGTAAACACGTTTTGGAGTTCAGAAGAAGTATGGATCAAAAATTCGCTGAAGCCCTATTTCAAAATTTCGACTATTCGTGGCGACAAATATTGAGACAATTCTAATTTCGTATTTCATAATATATTAGCATTTTATCTTTCCAGCTCGCAAATGAAACTAATTGTTAGAGCCATAGGGAAAAAAATATGAAAATCTGTAAACAACAAAGAAATGATAAGATGTAGAATTTCAAATTTATCCTAAAAAAAACAATTACTCCAAGATAACTTTCATAAAATAAAATTGAAAAACACCCAAGGAAACAGAAGAAGGGAACAACAAGAAGATTTACATAAATCAAGAAACTAATGAAAACTAGTAAATATAATGACGTAAAACATGAAGGAAATGATATTTAATATAATTTAAATCAATTTAAAAAAGGCCAATTTCAATAATATAAATCATCAGTTTATGTGAGTTTATATTACAACAAGAATACCACATAAATTTAATTCATGCCTTCTTCGATTTTATTATAGTTTTTCTGGAAGACTAAAAGTAAACGAAGTGCAAATGATTCTTCATTTAGAATAGAGATTCTATTGTTCAGGGAACGAAGAAGATAGCTTCAGTAGACAGAATAAATTTTGGTAATAAATGTAGTTAGCGGACATATATCTACTTTGTTCTCATATATCTGGCGCTCTTTATTCAGTTCGCTACATAATGTTTAACACAACGTCGCATTAATAAGTTACTATCATTGCAATCCGCAAAGTACTTTAATGAGATTACATCTTCCTCGCCATTTGTCTATCTAATGCGATTTTGTCCACTTCCTTAAATTACATTGTCTGCCTTCATAAGTTCTCTTAATTTCCTAAGGCACCAATTTTCTCAGTATTTGTGTATTGCTTTTTCGCTAATTGCGGCATTAATGGTAGCTTTATTCTCATG
Organism: Dysdera silvatica; assembly: GCA_006491805.2. Classification (NCBI taxonomy): domain Eukaryota; kingdom Metazoa; phylum Arthropoda; class Arachnida; order Araneae; family Dysderidae; genus Dysdera; species Dysdera silvatica. The sequence continues at coordinate 70,944,848 of QLNU02015003.1, read as the reverse complement.
CTCTCCATTACCGGGTTTCTAAAATATTGCATTTTGATAACAATACAATATGCAGATGCTATCTTCATTACATGTTGTTCTTTTATATTTGACGAAATCTTATTTCGTAACGTTTACATTTCGTTAGGAAGCAAAATTTATTTGTTTCTCCAAATAACAAATTGTTCACAAATACCCATGTGGGTGGTATTGAAATAAAAGAAAGTTGGGAACTTAAATTCTATGTCAGATTCTTCTTCTTTCAGCTTTGAAGTATAAATTATTAAATTTAAAACAAAATTCTGAAGCATAAAATCAGAAATACAGTTTCGATGTTAAGTTATGGATGTGATAGTAGTCTAAATTCGGAAAGAGAAACGTGGTAATATATAGTGACAAAAATCGTGATAAATAAAATAGTTTTATTGTACATGTGTGCATAAATAAAATATAGTAACATCTGTCTATGATGATGATTATCATTATAGTCATGTCATTATATATTGCGTGATAATATATCTATGCTATATGTTTATTATATTCAAACGAACGATATAAAATTCAGTTATAGGCAATTTATTGCTGCGGGTTGATTATGATACATTTTAGCTGTCGGAGCCCAAGAAAAGTATTTTTATAAAGAGTTTCATTATATGCTGATGCTATTGTATATTATATGAATAAGCTTAAGAAATTATTCTAATATACACTTTCTTAAGTTCAAAAAGTCAAAATAAAATTTGATTATATCCATGCATTTTCATGAAAATAAGATTTTTCTATAAATAAAAGAAAGACTACCTTGCTTTTAGGATATAGTTAGGGAATATTTAAAGTTTAAAATCATAAGTATAGCATAATATTTTAAAAATAAGACTGATATATTATTTTTAAAATATAATTCTGATATACGGTACTAAATAAAATGAATCTCTGATCTATCTCTGTATTTCTATATACTGTAAAATTTACTACGAAAAACTAGGAAAGTGTGATTAAAATTTATATAGTCTTTTCCAGAAAATTTTAAAGTAAATGTTGAATTTCACATTTAGGAGAAGAGTGGATTAATCATGTAATTTTATGTTACTAGGTTTTGAATATTTCATATTCTATTTTCTGAATACAAAAAATTATTCTATACCCCATTCCTTATAGCTTCCTACCCATGAAACAATGCTGTGACCTAAAATATTATTAACGAAACAATACAGAGTTTCACCAGGAGATTCCATAACAAACAGTTATTTCGACACTGGCGTAAGGTTTAAAAACACGACGTTTCGGGAGCCAACTGCTCCCTTTGTCAAGTGAAGGCAGAATGAAGAGTTCGTGAAAGTCCTAAGCTTATATACCCGCATGTTGGGAATCCCCATCTGACGCCATTTGGTGCGGAGCATTTCCAGCTGGGGAAACCCCAATCGGGGAAACCCTCGCCGGGAAAGCCCCCGCACCCGACGATGTCAGATGAACACCCCCAACTCGAGGTTTTGCAAAAATCCTGTAAGGTTCTGGTAGAGGTTTTGCGATGTTTATTGCACGACTCCTCAAACCGTAGGTTTCCCATGATTCCAGAAAAAGTCTACTCCCCAGATTCGTCACATTCTGATGTAATATTTTCATCGAATGCCAATCTGGTTCGTGACCCTCCCTGAAGACATGTTCAGCCAACTGGCTTGAATCGTCTCCCCTAGCTACCGCACGCATATGCTCCTTCCCTCGTAGACGTATCGATCTTCCCGTCTGTCCAACATACA
>QLNU02015003.1:70918923-70943012 GCA_006491805.2 Dysdera silvatica | reverse complement strand
CTTGTCCCATAGCTACTACAGATGAACTTTGGGGTCGCATACAAGCAATCTGGAATGCTCTTCCTCAGGCACACATTCAACATCTGTTTGATTCCATGCCACGTCGTATAGCATCACTTATTGCAGCGCGTGGTGGCTTCACCAAATACTGATTTTCGACATGTAATATTGTTTTTTTGCTTTGTAATTTTAATCGTTTATTTGTATCAACACAGGTCGTTTGTGCATTAAATTTCATTCAATTCGGAAGAGTCCTTCATGGTGTTGCAATTTTTACAAACATGAGTTTAAATTATAAAATGAAGTGAACATAATAGTGTTTTTGATAATTAAAAATATACGCACATTTGTAATTTTGCATGAACTTCCCTCCTGAATGAGGAACCCACTAAATTCATCCTACTATAGATTATACATGAAATCATGAAAAAAAGGCGACTTAAAACTATGTCTTCACTTACGAATAATATTTTGCAAATTACGAACGCTAAGTTTTAAAACAGATTATGCTTACTTTCCCATTGAAGTGCAAAACATTAAGCGTAAATAAAGCAACAATTTTTATCAACGCGTTTTAGGCGTAGTAATAGTAACGCCGATGTTATGGCATGGTTAGATGGTGAAACGTTCATAAAGAAAAGAAATGTTTTATGCTTTCTTCGAGACACGAACCCACGACCTTCCACTTGCCGGGCAGAGGCTCTACCAAGAGTTAGTAGAGCCTCCTCCCGCAAAAAACGTTTCTTTTCTTTGTGAACGTTTCACCATCTAACCATGCCATAACATCGGCGTTAATATTACTACGCCTAAAAACGTTGATAAAAATTGTTGCTTAATTTAATCTGCGTAGTGTTCGACTAGTATAAATAAATTAAACCTAAACTCTATTCAAAATGTTTTTGAATAAATTAGAGTAAGCTTTGTGTAAATGAAACGTCTTGATTAATCATAATTGTAAATCTTGCTTCTTTTAAAAAAAATACATGTTGTGGCTATTTTTAAAATATTATTATTATTAAAATGATATCTACTTCCGCACAGATTAAGAAATGGAATATGCTCGATTACTAAAGACGATGGTCTGGATTTTATTGTTCCGGAATTCTGATTAAATACCCAATTCTGTCTTCAATTACAATAATTAGAATATATCTAAGAAAGGGAAATCCTTTAATTTTTCCAAGTGACCAGAGTTATTCAAACCAATAATGCAAAATCACTAAATAAGAAAGCGAACTACAGCTTTCGTCTTAGATGATGATAAAATTAGCTCATCACAGCTCCATGCACTTTGCTTAGGAAGTTAATTTAATAATTAGGGGCGCTATTCTAAACAAGATGATATTGACGTGTATTAGTATCCCTAATACTTAATTAAAAACTTAGGCGGGAAATTCTGACAAGATAACTATTTATACTGTCGTTTACAGATTTCAAACACTGAACCATGTTTAATTGATATGGTGATCCTCGATGTTATGCCCATGACTTTAACTCGTGTAAAAATTTAGAAATTAATTAATTTTGGAATTTAATTAAGCATTAGAAATGTCTTTACTTGTGATAATAAAGAAAGCATTTTTGGGAAGATTTAACGAAATAAATACTTTTATATCCATAAAGGCCTTTATCGATTATGTTTACGGTTGGGTAAAATATTTATTGAGGTGGTTATGCATTTATTTATAATAAAAGTATTTTATACTGTTTATTATAAATATGCTTCACATATTATAACTTTGTTATTTTATGTCCCAACCCCACATGTAATATATTAGAATTATGAGCTTACTCTAAAGCGTTAAATAGATGAGTTATTTCTTAAAAGGAGTTTTTTAATTTGAAACTAAATTTTCCGTGAGTCAAAAATATATAATTTATCTTAAATAATGTTGCGACGCCGAAATATGCGGTGTAAAGATGATACGTTTTTTATACCCTGAGGCACATACAGGTTTGAAACCCTATGACATCGAGCGCATGCAGTGTTTCACCAATCCATATTCCAGCATTTGATTCCCAAAGTGGCAGTTGTTCAGATTCTATGAGAGACTGTCTTGCACAGCAAGATATTATTCGTCTTTGCACCATAAAACACCAAGAAATAGAAAAATAAAGAAGCAAGAAGTAGTGTAACAAGAATGTATTCAGTAAATATTTTTATCGGTATTGTTAAGTGCAGTTTTAGTGTTAGTGTTGAAAAAATTTCAGGAATGGGGTATGATTGACCTAGACAGCACCATTTGTTCAAATGACTTTGAAATGGGGTATTTATATTATGAGGTGCCGTATTCTACTTTAATACTAACACGAATAATCTATTCAATAGAGACTTTACTAGGTTAAAAAAAATATTCTAATAATTTGTTTAGCCTCAATAACTTATAACATGGATCGTATATTTTTTGCTTTCTCTAAATATATGGAACGCCGTTAAGGAAAATAAAACACCCAGGTAATCTCAAGAAGAACAAGAGTACATAACAAATATTTTAATTAATTTTTGAATTACATCGGAAGAATACATTCAGATTTTACAAGGGCCAATGGCGTTGAAACTTATAAACAATTTACAGATCGACTCTTATCCCTTACTTGGTTAATTACTAAAACCATTAATTACTATCTAATACACAATTATCTAATTTTAATATACTGGAAAAATTGGCGCGTCAAAAAGAGGAGACACAAAAAGAATAATTGAGAAGAAATGAAAAGAAATAATTACCAAAAGCCACTGACGCTGGAAGTCGCCGGAAAGAATCCGCAGTAGTTATCGGCCTCGGATGAGTAGTAATACAGGCAAAAACGTTGTCCACTCTTCGTTAACAGTGACGACTGATGTCTGGCCATGATAAGGCTTAGTCGCTAGCTTGGTACTGGATAACAAGTGTTAAGGTGCCCCGTCTGGCGTTAGTTCCGTCGGGAATGCTGCTGTAGTTGAGGTCAAGGGATTGCCAGAGAATCGAACAACCCATGTCCAACTAGAAGATGGATGGATGGATGGATGGATGGATGGATGGATGGATGGATGGATGGATGGATGGATGGATGGATGGATGGATGGATGGATGTGCGGACGGGCGGCGTACGTTCAATTGTATTTTTTTCAACCTATGGTGTACATGTGTATTTGCAAAGTGTTTATAGAGTGAACATACTTTTTATACCAGATTCTGTTAACCTAAGACATTCGCGTTTATTCTTTTTTTCATTCTAGCCTTTTGTCGTATTTAACTGATCTCTGTTCATTTTAAAACTTGTTTATATTATCGAACTTGTTATTCTTTTGCTGTATTTCAATTTACTACCCATTGACAGTTTTTTTAGCCTATTTCTCAACTTCCTTTAATCTAACGTATTTTCCTAATCGATTTTCCTTACTTTTCTCAACTTTTAACTACTACTCTGATTCTTCACTAATCTCTTTCATATATTTTTATTTTAAGCTTTTTCTTTTAATTTTTTTTTTTACTTTCCACACACACATGGATTCCATTAATAACTCTAACGATCAATATTTCGAACCTTCAAAGCTTGCTGATATGCAAAATTCTCCTCCATTTAAACGCATGTAGTCTCTATAATAAAGTTTTCCTATTTAATAATTTACTAATTGATATCGGCTTTCTCACACACTTCATCTGCGTTACCGAGACATGGTTTCGTCAGGATTACTTGATAAACATCAGCCAGTATGAATTAATTTCAGAGTACCGACGTGAATGCCGTAGTGGAAGTGTAGCGATTTACGTACACTAATCACTAACTTATTACATCATTCCTCAATGGCGTGGTATATTTCAAGAAATAGAAATTGTCACTATAAAAACCTTATGGACTTTTATCACTTCAATATATAGACCGCCAAATGGAAATGCGGAAGATTTCTTAAAATTTCTTCAAAGCCTCTTTGATTAAATCAACGAAAATAAATCAAATTTAATCATCATGGGTGATTTTAATGTCGATATTAGCTCCGATTTTAATTCCAATTCTAATAAACATAAAGATTTTGTTTTCATTTGCGGATTTTAATTTACTATAAAATCCCCTACCAGAATCATAGCTAGTTCTCACACTCTGATCGATTACTGTATAACGAACACCTCATTTCAACGTTCTGGAATACTCACATATCACCTTAGCGATGATCTTCCAATCTTTCTGACCATTAATGCTCAAAATCTACACTATTCAAAGGTTGAAAATGAATTCTTTATCAGGGATCTTTCTGATACTAACTCAACCCTCTTCAAAGATGAACTTTCTCTTGTTGATTGGTCACCAGTCCTTACATCGAACAACGCCCAAGACTTCTATAGTCTTTGCTTCCGAATTTCAATGATTTATACAACACATCATTTCACATAAAAAAATAACCAGATCTAAACGAATTACAAAACCGTGGATCACTAATGAACTTTTGAGAGAGATCAGAATTAAAAACAAACTGTTTTCAAAATTCTTTAAAAGCAAGTCTTTAGATCATCTTTCCACATTTCGTACATATCGAAATAAATTAAATAAAAAATTGAAATTTGTCAAACGTTCCCACTTTAATAATTTTTTATTAACTCAGATAAAAAAAAGATCTGGTCAAAGTTTAATGAAAGTTTAGGTAAAACTAAAACCATCAACAATCCAATTTCAAATCTGCATGACGGGACACAAACCATCACTAATCAGAAACAAATGCTCACAGCATTTAATAATCATTTTATTGACTTTCCCTTCCATCTAATTAAGAATCAAAGTGACATGTCACTTATAAAAAAATATTGCTTTAATTACAATGTAAAACACTCATTATTTCTATCAGCAATCACAATCCATGAACTGCCGGCGATACTCAAAAATACTAATCCCAAAATCACCCAGGTCATAATCAGATTCACCTCATTGTTATGAAATACATTTTAGATATCATCGAACTTCCTGTCCTTCATATTTATAATCTTATTTTCTGTACAGGAATCCTACCGCGTGATTTTAAAATTGCTGACGTTATTCCCATATATAAAAAGGGTTCTAGAAATTGCATTTCCAACTATAAGCCAATCCCATTACTGACAATTATTGCAAAAAATTTCGAAAAATTACTCTTTAATAGACTTCATGTTTACTTCCCATCCCATAAAATAATTCATCAAAATAGTTTGGATTCATTTAAGGCAAATCCACTGAGTAGACTCTCCTTTCAGCAACTAATTTTATTTATTCAGATATAGATTTCAAACAATCTGCTGTTATCGTATTTTTCGATTTGACAAGAGCTTTCGATACTATCAATCACAACAGATTTTTTTTCAAACTTGAATTGACTGATGTCCGTGACCTTCCCAACACCCTTCTCAGAAACTACTTGTCAGAGAACAATTTGTGCACATATGCGACTGCCGTTCTGCATTACGTCATACATTCTGCTGTGTTCCGCAGAGATCGATCTTGGCGCCTCTACTATTCAACTTTTGTATTAATGTTATCTTCTATCTACCAACCCCTCACAAATCTATCTGTTTTGCTGACGGTACTAGTATCTTCTTTAAAGGCACCGAAATCAACACGCTGATCTGTTTGGCTAATAATAATATTAAGAATTTTACTAACTACTTTAAAAGTAACTGTCTAATACTCAATACCTCAAAGACTAAACGCCTTCTTTTTACCAACAAAAAAATATAAACCCTAAACATTTTAATCTCAGTGTAAATATTACAATGATCCCATTCTCACAAAATATAAACTTTCTTTGTGTAACTCTTCAATCCAACCTTAAATAGGATATTCACGTTCACAATATCTGTAAAATAATTAGTAGAAATATTGGATTGATTTCAAACGTTGGCTACTATTTATCCGACTCAATTCTTCTTGAATTTTACTACTCTATGATTTTTTCTTTTCTTTACTATTGCAATCTGGGATGGGGAACACTTCCAAGTCTAATCTCATTAGACTTACCAGACTGCAAAAAAGATTCCTCCGCCTCCTAAATTATCAATCTCATACTTCTAGAACTATTGAACTAGCTTACGATCATCAGATATAATTAATCGAAAAATTATGCACGTACAAAACTTCCATCTTCATGTTTAACACTATACAAAATGGCACTTATTCTGATCTCATTTCACTGCGCTTTCTTGATCATACCCACTTTACAAGGAATCGTAATGATCTGATACCAGAGTATTTATGAACGAAACTTGGACTCTCGCTCATCTGTTGCTTTGGCCCTAGGGTGTGGGATCTTCTTCCTAACTCACTTAAATCTATTTATTCCTTTGCTCAATATAAAAAACTCATCCGCAGACATCTATTGGATAGAGAATTATAATATCACTACATCTTTCTCTATTTATACCTTCCATACTTTTACTAAACAACCAAGTCTTTTATCTTATTGTATTTAGTTTATTTATCGTATGTTTAGTTTGTATATTGTATTTATGACTTCCGCTTATTATATCCAATCCTAGCGTGCGTATAGCGTAAGATAGAATTCGTGTTCTATTGATTTGTTCTCTAATGTCACCGTAGACCTTATGTCACACGTTTTACCCATAGGTATAAAAATATTAAATGTTAAGTGATTTCTATGAAGTTTATTTGAAGTTTTAAGAAACTTTTAACTTTAGTGCCCGAAAGAGACTTAGTTAGTAAATTTGGAGTACAGCCACTTGCAATTTTGGACAGCCGCCGCTGTCCCCTACCAGCAGTTGACTGGAGCAAACCCAACTGAACACAGTGTATAGCCATTCCATGTTCCTGTTTTTTTTTTTTTTACCGCAACGCTTCCCATTGGCGGAACACAATAAAGAGAGATTAGAGCAAAATTATAAAAGAATAGGAGGGGTTGCCTTTCCTACAATTAGTGTACAAAGTTCAATGGCATGATCATTGACAAGGTTTTTTGACTGTTCGTAAAGATGGAAAGCTTCCAGAAAGTTTCACTCCAAAAGAAATCTAGGTTGACAAATAATAGAAGGTGACTAATATAAGTTCTCCATTTCATTGCTTCTGATACTTTCCGTCAATGGGGCGCTGGGCCGGAGGAAGAATATATTCGTGCCAAAAGAAAATGCGTACAACACTATTTTCTTGATCCGCCCACGTCTCAATGACGTAGCCTTTCAACCTTTTCATTTATTCGCACAATTATTAGCAATACTTTTGCCATAATCCAATTAATTTCTTGGGAACGCATATCGTTTATGCTTTTTTTCATTTCAAAAGTAAATCTGTTCTGTTTTCCGCAGAAGCGCGTCGGCTCTTTTAAATGCTTTAAATTTGCGTCGCTAGTAAACAATGTTACGTTTGAAGATAGTTTAAAAAAAACCTTGTAGTTAAATGTGAAGTTTCAATTTTTTTTTTTTTTGCTCTTATAATCCGGAAACTCGGGAACTTAATCTTGTTTTTAAAAAGTATTTCAGAAAAAAACTGAGCTCGTTAAAACGCAGTCAATTTTTTTTCTAATTAAAACCATTCTCAAACTTTTCTTTCCAAATGGACAATAATTGACAAAATAGGTATTTGAAACTTTTTTTGGCAATCTCCTAAAGTTTCACTTCGCTTCTTTTGTAAAGAAAGAAAGAAAATGTGATTTAAGCTCTTACTGAATTTCATATATATATAATTTTAAAGATTTTCTTCCAAAAAAAGTGCATAGTACAATAAAAAATCTAAGTATAAAATCTAATAACAATAATATATATGAATCATTTATATGCAAAGAAATGATATAAATTTAACCAATCAGGCATTTGGGTCATTGCTATTTTAGTGCTTTAAAAATATAAAGATATTTCTTTTTCCCCCTGTTTCAAAAGTTTGGCGAAGTATGACCCTCGCCATTCTTGCGCCATTAAAATCCAATCCAACCAACCTATGTTAAACGCAGTATCCAGCAACCTAATAACTTAACCGATCAATCAATCAGAAGTTTATTTATGTAAAGATGATTCTTCGAAACACATAGTTGTGTGCAGTATTCTTGAATCCTATACAACTGCTCCAAGAAGCTTATTTCCATATATGGAGGGACAAAAATAAGGTAGTTGATTAAAAATGAGGTAGTTGAATTTCTTTAGTTCAGCTCCAGGATGACAACGGAATGGCATGACATGGAGGTAAATAAACCGTCTTATTATTCTGTCTCTACAGTCCAAGAAGATACCAGGGTCCTCTTGAAGGTCGTCCGTTACCCTTCTTTATCTTAAAATTCCCTTCACCGTTTTCTTACTCCCCCTCATTCTTCTGAGGTCTTTCTGCATTTCTTGTAACCAACTTTTCCTGACTCTACATTTTTTCTTCCTCCTCTGAATTGGTTCTTATAATTTTTTTAACTCTTTTCATGCTTCTTACGCTCTTTCTCTACATCTGAACCACGTAAATTTTCTTGCAACCAAAAAGTATTCTATAAACTATCGCTCCAACTTAACTTTCTGTAAGCCTTGCGATGGCGCGCAGTGGTACCGCGTTCATTTACCATGCCGTTAACCAGGTTCGACATCCAACGGCGCTCAAATGGAATGCTTACCGACAAACTGCTCATTGTAATACAGATATTTGTTTTAAGATCCCGGATGCCTCAGAAAGCTAAGTTCTTGCGCAGCACGACTTTTGCTGTCCATGAGTCGCAAAACACCAAAACATTATTCTTCTGCAGAAGGCTTGCAAAGACCAACTAAAATATACGAAAATTAGCTTTAATTTGCACTTGTGAATAAATGCACCGAAATATTAAATAATATTTTCAGAATTACGTTTAAGATAGGATAACAAACTTTTGTCAGCACCACTTCTTCTATAGGTGGTACGCTTCACATATTTGTGCATGCAACTTCTCTGGACTTAAAATTTTGCTTCATTACTAAATTGAAATATGGCTAAATGAACTGTGAACAATTTTCATTGATATATGCAAAAAAGCTTTCTGAAATAAAAACGTAAATAACCCCTTTTGGCGACAAAATAATAAAATAGAGATCAAAGAATGGAATTTTTTACCGTGAGTTTAAATTTACGGTGACTTCAAAGGCACGTCAGTAATCTCTGCATAAAAATAACACATTTCTTCCAACAATCAGACCGTACTAACAAGTTTCGTTCGTGATGCGATTTTCTGTCAACGGTAGAAAGAGAAAATGTCAGGCCTTTGTTCCGCTTTGCTGGGCTAAGTTATCTCATATCTTACAGAAGTCTTTACTTCTGCTTGAAGGGAAGAAACAATTTTCTTGACAATTCTGAAAACATTTTCTAAAATTTGAAAATCAAAAGAACTGTATGCATGTTGAAACACTGACAGTCGTACGTACGGTCAAAAATTTCCGACATTAACGGTAGAGTTTTGCTTTGGTAAAATAAGCCGAGTTTGCACCTCTCATCGTTTGATCAGTTTGATTCCGGACATCCTCTATATCAGTTTATATATATACAGTGTCCCTAAGAAATATTTTCTGTACTCCAATATCTTTGGAATATGAAAGGTTATTGAGTTTATATCTTAGGTATGACTAAAGAGTCACTGTCCAATCAAACAAAAGCGATTGCAGCGCTCTTAGCGGGAAATTGGAGAACTTAGAAAATCTAAATGCAACGAAACAAAATGAAAGGGAAATATCAATTGCCCATTGTCTAATTACCAAAAATGTATTAAGCAAATGATAAGAATCTTGTGTTTTTCTGACCAATACCTTTGGAGAACCAATTATTGGGGGTAGTGGTCCTATAGAATGGTCACCGCGTTTACCGGGCTTGACCCCATGAACTTCTTAATTTGGGCTTGTTTAAAATAAAAGATTTATATAATACAACCTATAAATCTTGGTGATCCAAGAGTATGATATGGTATCACCAGAACTTGTAGCACGGTGATTCCTGCAATACCTTCTTAAAATGCAGACGGTTCTTTTCTTCGTCGAATTGAAATGCATATTTAGCTGGCAGTGGATATTTTGAACAAGTTTGCAATGTAATCCTGCGTGTTGCAAGTACCCTGAGTAGTGCAAGAGCTGACCATGCGACACCTTAAACCATCTAAACTTGCATGTTGTGGTGCATACACCGTTTCCTTTAAACAGCCTCAGAGAAAGAAAAGTCCATATTTATCAAATCCGTTGATCAGGGTTCTCGCTCAGTTGATCCATTATCATCAGAGTTTAGCTACTCCACAAATGCGCTCTATAGATGGCGAATTATTACAACGATTAACTAGAAAAGTAAATATGATCGCTAGCTTTGTTGCTTTTTAAGTGCATTTTTGGTATCAATTCGTAGTAAATAGACTATTCCCTGAAACTTTGTATCTGGCAGTTTATTATTTTTTTCTATCTCTCTTTATCATCAAGTTAGATTTCCTAAGATTTCAATTTTTTTGCAAAGGATTTTATTTAATAATATATTGCCAATTTATTGTAGATAGGCTTAACCTCTTTGCTCGAGGAAATCTTATTCTGAAGTCATGAGTGCGTGAGGATATTTCTTGGACCCCTGTATATAAAAATTACCTTTAGAAACTGAATTGAAAAGACCATGTAAAAGGCAGAGAAATGTAACTCACGGATTGAAATAAAAAAAAGCAAGTCGAGGATAACACGGAAATAAAATTTCCAGAATAATGACGTTTAGAGAACACTTAAAAGAGACCTGCATTCAACAATACATAGACAATGCTTTAGTAAGATTATAAAAGTAATCTTAATGATAGTTAAAACATATAGGTTATTTATAAATATTTATGTTAAAAAGCTTTTTATTATTACTTAGAATGTGACAACAAGTTGCAATATTTAAAAAATTAATTAATTAATAATATTTGAGAAATTATTTGACCGATTGTAATTTTTTTTAATTGAGTTAGAATGAATTTAGTTTTCTTTTGAAAAATAAAAATATCAAATAATAAACTTTTTTCTACTGCAAGTTTTAATAACATACGTGAGTGATGGAAGCGTTATAGCAAGAATTATCAAATGTATTAGTATTTAAGCTCAATTTTGAATAAAATCAGTATTTTTTTTAAAAGTATAAATTACTGTGAAATACAAATGCTGGCCTTCGTAAGATAAAAGAACCCTAACAGGCCCGAATACCCTGTAGTAACATAGAATTAGTTTTTAGATGTGCCAAAATTAGATCTTCATGTATTAAATCCATTATTTGGTCATTCTTAGTGGCTATTTTAATGCTTTTCAATGATGATAAGTCTTGTCTAGGAGTTTAATTGGAAAGATGGCAACAAGAGGCAGCTATATAATTCGAAAAGAGGACGATGAGGATGCCAAGAAGTGGGTGAATAATCGCAGTTACCGTGTGAAATAGTATTATCTAATCAAAAACTAGGATGTCAGATGATGGGAAATAGAAACATAACTGAGACACGAATACATTTCAATTTTTTTTATTTAAAATTATCTAATAGTATAAAAATTACATATAAACGCGATAAACTTTCTGCACTTATTATCTATGGAAAGATAGGGAACGAAATACAAAAATGAAGGAATAGTAGGGAAAAGAGAGAGAGAAATACTTCTCACATATGCTTATATATTTATGTGCTTTATATATTTATATGCTTATATATATATATTTATATGCTCATACATATGTATTTATATGCTTTAGAAAAAGATGCTGTGACAAAAATATTATATATACTGATGATCTGTACAAAATTGTTACACTATACCAGTGTTTTTCGAAGTATATGTGGCGGACTGCGGATTCTCGTGACGATCCTCTTAGGTTTCCACAAGCAATAAGCAAAACATCACTGAAAATTAATAGAAATATGTTAAGTTCTGTGATTTTCCTTTCCCGTGAAAACAATTTGGTTTTAACTAAGAATAACCAAAATATCTCTCAACGACAGAAATGTATTTACCTGCCCTTTTTATAATAATTTATTGCTTATCTTTATACCTATGCCCAAACAGCGTTAAATTTAATGCCTTTCGGTTTTCTTCAAATAATATTTATAGTGGGGTTTTCAATGGAAAGACGCATGAGTGCCGATAGCATAAAAATATTGGGGGGACAGTATACCAGTGAAAGGCAGCTTGTTGTTAATGAGGGCCGTAGCCAGCGGGTGGCCGAAGGGCCCCCCTTTTCCAAAATGTTTTTGATACCAATACTTACCCATTAGCGAGGCTGAACAAATTTTTTGCCTCCCCGAAATAATTTCTGGTTAAAGCCTTGTTGTTAACCACTCTTTACAGCGATAACAGACACCCACAAGGCAGTGTTTAATTTAAATGTGATTCTGTTAGATGACCTCCACTTTCAATAAAATTTTTATATAAAATCAATTTTAAATATTGATTTTATAAAATCAATATTCTAGTTGTATTTCCAGTTTCATTTTCAAATGCAATGCGCCAGGGGTGGACTGGGCAGCCGGAAAACCAAAAATCCAAGGAATGCGCCCTTTGAGAGGACACAGTTCGCCATTAGTTCAACTATATTTGTTTTTACAAATATTTTTAAGCAGTTTAAAAATTGCATTGAGCACCCTAATACGTATCATCATTTTTGTAATTTAATTTTTATATAAATGTGATTTTTTTTTAATTTTTAAAAATTAGTCATGAATGATAGTAAATTGTTTTTGTGATTAGTCAGTGAGCATTTTCATTTTGAAAAGATTGAAAATTTTTTTAATAATTGCATTTAACCAAAGACGGGAAATTTTTTTGACCATAGCTGGTGATTTGCTAATATTAGATGATAAATTATTTTTTATATATGAGATAATATTACCCTCCACAGGGTTTACACTATTGCCGACCATTTGGCAATTGTGCTAACCCTGTGAAGGGTAATTATCTCGTACTGTAAAAAACAATTTATTAGCAGGTTTCAATAGATATTGAACCCGCTATTGCTTTTGGTTTTTCTGTCTGCCTGTCTATACGCAATGAAAAGGACAAGGCAAAGGTCTTCCGTAAATGCAATAATGATGGCTATTGTTAACGTTGAAAACCTACCGAGTTACTTGAGAATTAGAGGGTCGCGAATTAGAGGGTCGCGAACCAGAGGGTCACCGATTAGAAAACCGACAATTAGAAGGCTGGCAATTAGAGGGCCACCAGATGGTCTTGAATTAGAGGACCGCCAATTCGAGGGCCATTAAAGTGCTACCGATTAGATGGTCGCCAATTAGAGAGCTGGAAATTAGAGCGCCATGAATTAGCGGGCCGCGAATTAGACGGTCGCCGATTAGAGGGTCATTGATTGGAGGGCTTGCAATTAAAAGGTCGACGATTAGATAGCCGCTAATTAGAGGGCTGGCATTAGAGGGCCGCGAATTGGGGCCCCGCAAACTAGGGGCTGCAAATTAGAATGCCACCACATGGTCTAAAACTACACGGCCGCAAATTAGAATGCCACCACATGGTCTAAAACTACACGGCCGCAAATTAGAATGCCAATATATGGTCTAAAACTACACGGCCGCCAATTAGAGAGCAACCAATCAGAGGGTCGCCGATTAGAGAGCCACTTATTAGGGGGCCCTAAATTAAAGGGTCGCTATTAAGAAGGCCGCGGATTAGACAGGTGGCAATTAGAGGGCCGCAGATTAGACGGCTGATAATTAGAGGGCCGCAAATTAGAGAACCACCAGATGGTCTAGAGTTAAAGGGCAGCCAATTTCAAAGCCGCCAAATACAGGGTCGCCTAAAAGAGGGTCGCGAATTAGGGGGCCCAAATTAGAGGTCTGCAGGTTAGAGGGCTGGCAATTAGAGAGCCACCAGATGTTATAGAATTAGAGGTCCTCAAATTAGATTAGAGGTCCTCAAATTAGATTAGAGGGTCGCAAATTAGAGGGCCGCTGATCAGATGGCCGCCGATTAGAGGGGCGCGAAGTAGAGGGCTGGCTGCTGGAAGGCCGCAAATTAGGGAGTTGCCAGATGGTTTCGAATTAGGAAGCCGCCGATTAAAGGGCTGCCAATTAGAAGGACCCAATTGGAGAGCCTAATTAGAGGGCCGCCAATTAGAGGGTCTCAATTTAGAGGGTCGCTGATTATAGGGCCGTGCATCAGAGAGCCGCCAATTGGAGGGCCGCTAATTAGAGGACCGCCAATTAGAGAGTTGCGAATTAATGTTAATTGAAACCCGCTAAATTTAAATATCGACCTTAGGCGATTTTCTTTCACTTACTAGTCATCTAATATTGCTTTAACTAATTAAAAATTGTAAATAAATGAAAACCATGTAGCTAAATTTTTTGAGAAGCGTTGTATGGTTAACATCATGCTTTATAATCTGGAAACACGTTACTCTCTAAATAGAAATATAATTTTTTGCTTTAATTTTACAGTTAATCATTTAAATTTTGGTGGGTATCAAAGCAAAAAAAATTGGTACTATTTTTTTTTCGAAAATAGAATATTTTTTGGAGAATCAAATAACTCTTATATGGTAAGAGTTAGTAAATTAATATTATTAACTTATTTAATAATATTAAGTTAATATTTGTATTATATATCGACTATAATTAAAGACATACTTATGAGCTCCAATTGTAGTTAAATCAATCTATCATCGAAATTATAAATTTTTATAATTTTGTATATTTTCCTGGACAAGATTTTAGGTGCAAAAATTACGTTAAACTTTTTATTCATCGATGTTAAATAGATTAGTCACTCTAATTTTATTGCTAAAAATGACTTATTTGCATGAACCATTTTGAACACTAACCATGCATTGCACATAAGGCAGTGTCCAGAATTTAATTTCGGGGCATTCAAAAGTTTTTACAAAACAACGTTGAATAAAGATGCGTTATCTTTATCGTAATGAAGAAATATAAATGCACAGTAACGGATAAAGGCCGGTGGGATACGCCAAAATGACCTAACGACCCCGAAGGGCAGACAAGGACAAATCCAATTTGATCATCTAGGCGCTTATTTTTAAATAAGCTTCAATAAACCAAATTGATATTTTATAAGTTCTCTGAGTACATTATGTAATTATGATCACTTCTATACGTTTTCTGAAACAAATAAAAATAAATTTAGGCTATACAGAATTTCTTCTTCAGAAGGATTCCTCGTATGCGACTATAGGACACTGCAAAGAGGATATTAGGAAAGTAAAACTACATAAAAATGGAGGAACTCATCTGACTGTATAAAAGACATTCCGTATTATTAAAACTTGTGCAAGGCTTCAGTTTTTATGTTAAAGAAATTATGTTGTAGCACATCAGAAAAAATATTTGTGATTCATTTACATGTTATTTGTTGCAAGGAAATTTTTATTGTTGTCAAGTCTTTTCATCGTGTAATAATATTTAAAATTTTTTGTAATCAGATTCAGTAACGTATTAAGGAAATCTCTAGAAATGTAAAAAACTGTGTAGCAAAAGAAATTATTTTGAAAATAATATTTAGCGGGGAAGGGGGCGCCAAATTCTGGGCTTGCACCGAGCACCATATTAACTAAATCCATCTCTGTAAACACATCATACAAAAAATAAATGAGGAAATAACAAATTTACCTTCAAACGTCATTGTAACATTTTGCTTGTAGTTTTGCCTTCAAATATCATTGCAATTTTTTGCTTGTAGTTTGTTTTGCCATTAAAATTTAATTTCTTATAATCTCCTCTTTTTAAAAAAAGATGGTTTGTATATTTTGTTTCTTTAAATCATTCTGAAATTATATAGTTTGCGAAAGAAGGTCTTGTGGGCCGAATTTTGATAATCATTGAATGTTTGAGAGGTTTTCTCCTCTCCATTTTACAAGTTTGACAAATAAATACATATATGTATTTTTGCAGTCCCATTACAAATTTAATTTCAAGGAGGCTGGACCCTAAGATCCCACTTCCTAGATACGAGCATAATTTCATAATGTATTGTCTCGCGTTTTTTAAATTCTGTCGAAGTGTACAGTGGAACTTGGTAAAGCGACCACCCGATTTAAGTGGCCATTTTTTATAATAGAGAACTTATAGGGACTTAGTCTTGCCTATACCAAAGTCTGTCGTGTATTGTGGCCACCTGTCTATAGGGACCATTTCAGTTCACTCCCAAAAGTGGTCACTTTAGCTAGGTTCTACTGTGTATAGCATAGGCTTAGCCAGGGAAAGTTTGGGGGTTGTAACTCCCATTGCAATGAAATTTTGTATATTTAACATAGGAATATATGAGTTGTAGCTCTGTAACCCCCTCCTTGTTGAGCCTATAACCGCTCCCTCACGAACGTCCTGGCTACGTCTATGGTATATAATATTAAAAATTAATTCCATATATTCATATGTATATATGAAAACCCTGCGGTGGCGCAGTGTGGTAACGCGTTCTCCTAGTGCGCCGCTAATCCGGGTTCGACTCCCAGCAGTGCAAAAAGAACGCTTACTCAGAGATCTCATAAAGATCGCACTGCTCACTGTAGTCCGGGGTTTGGTTCCCTAGGCCTTAAGAGGTTCGGATTCCTCGGAAAACAGTAGGTCCCGGCGCAGCATGACCACTGTAGTCTTTGAGCCGTAAAACCAAAAAGAAAGCGAAAGAGAAAGTATAGATGAAAAATTTCAGCGCAATTGGGGGGTTACAACCCCATTCAACCCCCTTATGTAAACCTTTAGGAGTCCATTTTATCCTTTCGGCCTTGGGCCCATGAAACTTTAATCTTGCACTGACTCGCGTTCTCTGAAAATCCAAGGTATGCGCTCTTTGAGAGGACCCAGTCTACCCCTGCAATGTACCTTACGAAATTTCGCATTTATTAAGCTGATGGTGATTCTATAGACGGTCCTTTTAATTTATGTCGTTGATACTGAGCTTACTGGGTCAAAAAGTCCCTTGAGACATGAGAAATTAAAATAAAGAAACTATAGTTTTAGTTGTAACGTTATTAAAAATGTTCCGTTTGAAAGTTGAAATAATAACACGTCAATGAAAACGCTGCCATGCAGAAAAAAGCGCCATACAATACAATCTAACAAAAGGTATAATTACATCAAATAAATGACAAAGTGCATTTTTTTTATTTTACACTAAATACACTACGCCGAAAAATATAACCACTAAGGCATTTCGAAAAACAGCTTTTTTTTTATTTTTTCAAGGTCCCTTAGTCCTATATTGTTAAGAATGGTAAATTATTGTTACACATGAAATTTCAGCTTATTTAAATTATTTGGACCCCCGCTCATCTCATTTAAAATTTGTAACATTAACGGTATAAGACCTTACCATAATGCAAAATGTGCCTTGTTCACACTGTATAATAATCAAGATAAGGTATCTTACTGCTGCGCGGTGTTTAATCGTAACGAAGCATCTTGGCATATTTATGTGGAATGAGAAGGAGCACAGACACACCTAATAGTCATCAGAGATTATCAGTCACGGAATTAAAATACGTTAAGCTGTAATAGATCACATGCTTTTACTGAACATTAAACGAAAATTATTCTAACGGTGTTGTTTGTATGGTTTCTTTTTTAAAGTTTGGAATATGTTGTCTTCGAGTTTCAGCCACATGAAGCAGATATTGCATCTATTCTTGGTCATTTACGATGATCTTGGAAAAGTCTTCGATCCATTTTGCAACTCTCATTCGGGAAGATCATTCACAACCTTAACATTCTGTACGAACAACTCTACTCATGGGCACCGACAGCAAAAAAATATTGGGGGGGACAAGGGGACAGTATACCAGTGAAAGACAGCTTATTGTTAACCAGGGCCGTAGTTAGCAGCCGGTCCCTCCCCTTCTGAAATGCTTTTTCGGCCAATGCTTATTCATTAGCGAGGTTGTAAAAATTTTTGCCTCCCCGAAAAATTTCTCGTTAAGGCCTTGTTGTTAACTCTTTACAGGGATAACAGACATCAACAAAGCAGTGTTTAATTTAAATGTGCTTCTGCTTGATGACGTTCACTTTACCATAAAATTAATATTCTAGTTACATTTCCAGTTTCATTTTCACATGCAATGCTCCTTACTAAATTTCGTATTTATTATGCTAATAGTGATGGTGTAGACAGTCCCTTTAATTTATGTCGTTGATAATGAGCTTACTGGGCTAAAACGATCCTTGAGCTTGCGAAATTAAAATAGAGAAACTATAGTTGTAACGTTATTAAAAGCGTTTCGTTTGAAAGCTGAAACAATAACACGTCAATGAATTCGCTATAGTTCATGTAAGAGAGCTATATAGTACACTCTTTCCCTTCTCTCCAACAAAAAATGTGCAATTTCATCAAATAAATGACAAAGTGTATGTTCTTATTTCGAACTAAATACACTACGCCGAAAAATATAACCACATTCCTTAGATTAAAAAAAAAAGAAAAGAAAGAGAAAATATTTTAAACTTTGAACGACGTTACATATTATAATTTTTTTAAATTGGGGGGACATGGAACCCTAATACCAACATTGGGGACGGGTCCCCTTATCCCCCCGCTAACGGCGCACTTGGCTGTACCATGGAATTTTTAGCGTGGGTGGTGATGAGGTCGAGCAAAATAATTACTCCATGATGATTTTCACTTCCCTAATCTGTAACGTTGATGTAAGATTGAATAAAAGAAAATATTCATAAACTTACAGGTATCAAAAAATCCTAAATTAAATCTCAAAAGGGGTTTGTAAACACTTAAACGTACCCCCTTGACTACGCCACCGCCGTCATTCAAGGTTTTCAGAAAATAATGAAAGATGAAAGCCATAAATCTGTTGCAATTTTCTCTGATGCTGGGGTGGACTACTAAGACGAAATACATGATCCTATAGCAAGCACGCGTCCTTCTGGTCTTTAACCATTCCCTCCTCCTCCAAGAGGAAAATTGTATTTCGCACTAAATACACTACGCCGAAACGTATAACCGCACTCCTTAGAATTTAAAAAAAAAATGAATATCTCGAATTTTGAACGACGTTACCTATTATAAAATTTTTGTTTGAAATTGGGGGGGACATGGAACCCTAATATTAACGTTGGAGGAACGAGCCTCCCCCCTCACCGCTAACGGCGCCCGTGGTTAGACGTGTAATATGTAAAGGGTTCGCTGATATTTGAAATTCGAGAACCACTGCATGATGCAAACGACACCAATTTGGATACAATCAGGCATTACCTTGCCAAATAGAAATTAATATGATTCCCGCAGGCATACATTAGTGTAATGGCGTATATTATCAATATAATATTAAATCTTTTCGGCATCGAAACTTCGGTGCGAGATTTAGATTCATGCAAGATTAGAAATGTAAGTTTGTAAATTCCTTCATAGAAAATTTAATGAAGATGGAGGAGAATAGGAAAGTTGAGCTTCCACCAATTAACCTGAGAGCCGACAGGATTCATTTTGTATTAAAATTTAACTGGTTTCTGCTAAATATTGAGTGGAGTTTACATCTAATTGTATGCAAATTGGGAGAAATTTAAATCCCGTTTTAAATTTCAATTATTCGAAATATCTCTGAATACCAGATTTTCGTATGAAATTTTACTAGAATTTGCAAACTCGAACAAATGGAATTTCTGAGAAAGATTTATTAGTTTCAAAAGGCTTTTGAAATTATTACGGCATTGAAATCCATGTTCGCATAGTCCGAAAATAGTGCACAAAATGTAAAACTTTCTGCTGAATACATTACCAATCTAAAGGGAGCGCCGATTCATTTCCCTAACTTTTGCTTAAATTTTTGGGGAATTGTCTGCTCATTCGAAATGATTTTTACCAGAAAATTTCAATTTAATGATCCCAATTCATAATAAGTTATATTTTTCAAGAATAAACTTAGATCTCTTACTTGATACTGAAAGCACCTACTGCTCGTCTGATCAAACAAGTATCATGGACAATTCACATAGCTTTCATTTTTCATATCATGTTTAATGGGTTCTGTTTCTGCGGAAATTTACATATTTTTCAAACTCATTTATAAAATAATTTTACGCTTTCTGATCTAAACATCGTTCGTCGGTTCATATTATGTAAATAGGCTAAATCCTTCATCGGATAGGAGGGTACACAATTTTGCAAATCAATCAGTAACATTTAATACACAGAGACTAGTTATTCATGATCTGATTTCACAATGATGTCGACTTATAGAATTATATTCGACTTTTCTATGGCTCATTTCTTTTCTGCGCAAGACTTTTTTAATTGTTCGCTTAACAATATTTTACTGATATAGTTTTTCGCTTATGCAATGCTTTTTAGGGTAAGTTTTCACTTGTATAAGTCTCCTCCCTTCTTCTACTGAGGAGAATAAGTATTTCTCCTCAGTAGAAGTCTCTTCTAGATCATCCTAAAACAGATTTAGTAGTAATTCGGATCTAATAATTGTTTTATGCGCTTAGAAATAGGATTTTATTTTCACTCAAATGGAGAAGTAGGCAACCCACAATTAAATCGCATCTTTTGACGCTTCTGCTGTAACGCGTGTAATTCCCACTCACGAGGAATAATGAAGTAAGCAATTGTTTACCATCGCATTTGTACTAACGCATAAAATCGTATCGAAGTATGCTAACGCGTAAAATCATATCAAAGTATGCTAACACGTAAAAGCACATCGAAATATGCTAATACAAAAAAAAAGCGCTTAACAAAGAAATGTTAAAAGTTCGATACGCGAAATACGCCATCCGCAATACTTATTCAATTGATATTTACTTTCCCCAATTTATTTGATTTTAAGAGCGATAATTTATTAAAATTGCATTGTTGCCTAAATGTAGGATTTCCTTGAATGTTTCGAAAGGGGTGACTTCCATATCTCCCATAATGATATGAGCATAATTTGTGCTGGTAAACTTTTGAATTTGGCTTATGAATTACATTTCTGCCTAATCGCTCAGTGATTAAATCAATGAACGATTTTGCCCATCTGTCATCAACGAAATGACCCGTGAAGACGTAACACACCACTATTGTGTACTATGACACAGGTCAGTTCAATTAAGGCTCCTGAAAAACTGAGCCGTCGCATCCGTCATTTTAATACCATTCTATCATGTGATTTCCTTCACTACTATATTAAAGTTGAGTGATTTACAAGTTCGGTTGGCGCAGTATAGCCCAGATGCTCTTGCGCCATAAAAAAGCCAAACAATCAATCAATCAATCAATCAATTTACAAGTGCGTTATTTTTAATAAAATAGGGTGAAATGGGTGGGTGTGCTACTGTAAATTGTTCAAAATACTCAAGAAATAGACATAGAATGCTTAGATTTGCAACAGATCCTAAGAAGAAGAAAATGGAATATTAATTTTCCAATGGTAAATATTGTGTAAAATCGTTGTGTTATAGAACCGGAAGTATACAACAAAATGGCGGCTGATGTGTCGGCCTTGAATCCTAGAGGCTTTAGGTTCGCTTAATAAGGGAGATTTACGGTTACATATATGGTTTAAAAGAAGTTTTGGGAAAATTGACCATATAAAGGACTATTTGGAACTTATAAGGTAATTGTTAGTGGGGGAAAAGCTTAAAAGATGTTTCAAAGATGTTGTTGAATGTTATTTTATCAAAAATTTTGTTTTTAAATCTAAGTTTTCGATGTGTTTCCCCATAATGTTTTTGTGAGGTTAAAATGAAGTGCTAACTTCAGAAATGCTAAAAATAAAGTATGAAATGCATTTGCTTTAGAAATTGAAAATATCGCCGGGACTAGTAAAGCCCTTTCTGAAATGGAGAGCTTCTCATCGAAAATTGCGTCTAGTAGACAGAATATTAAAGTTCCTTTCCCAATCTATGATAGCCTTCAGAATGCATGACATTATATATATCCTTCACTTTTCGTTAAATCCCCCTTTTTAGCTTCTTCTGTTTCCTTTCTTGGTGTTAAATTTAAAAATGTAATATATAAAAGTGGAAGGAACTGTCGGGCCTATCATATTTAAATATAAGAAGTTCAATGAGTTGAATGATTAATATTCTTTCATTTGCAAAATAATATCTCTATATTACAGTGATAAACCTTATTTAACGAGGATCACTGAAATGTAAACGTTTTGATCTTGTCCACGCCTTGACTAACCACATTGTCTCTCCATTTTGATTCAAATTGATTTAGTTTTTGAATGTCTTCTGATAATCTTATAAGGATTTCTTCCTTTAATATTTGTGCATTTTATTCGGAAAAAAAACAACTTTCTTGTAACACTAAACCGCATATTTACTTACTACAAGCATTAGATGCCACTTATAATTTGATAATTTTACCTAAATAGTTGCAATATTTGAACACACACACACACGTCTTTAAACACAACTGGGCGCGCATTTCCTTGATGTGAATTCTTCTGCAGTGGAAAAGCTGCATTATTGATTAAATTAATTCTCCTTTTTTCATCATGATTAAATAAAAATGCGAACAAAGACGATATAAACCAAAACAGATCTCCAGATTCAATAAACTGCGTAGAAAATTTATAAGGGAAGTGTTATATAGGGTTACAACTGCGTATATGCACATACAAAATTGTAACATGTTCAATAAAGCTTCACTTAAAGCAGTTATGACGCCCATCACCCCCTTATAGTTTTAAAAGTAGGTTAAAACTTATAGTTTTAAAAGTAGGTTAAAAACTGATAGTTTTAAAAGTAGGTTAAAAACTGGATAGGTTTTAAAGTAGGTTAAAACTGATAGTTTTAAAAGTAGGTTAAAACTGATAGTTTTTAAAGCAGGTTAAAACTGATAGTTTTGAAGTAGGTTAAAACTGATAGTTTAAGTAGTATTAAAACTGTTAGTTTTAAAAGTAGGTTAAAACCTGCCTAACTTTCTCATCTTTTACATTCACCAATAAGCAGAAATGTCGGGACTTAAATATATTACGGTTTACCAAAGAATTATTGCTCAACCTCTATTGATCTCAAAACCTTAATTATTATTCAAATTCTACATTTCAAATGTAATGTATTTATAATTTCCGTTATTAAACAAACTTTTTATTCCGCTAACACAATAACTTAAGTCGTTCCAAAAAAAGTTCTTACTACAAAAGCATTGGAAAATATCCGACGTTCGATAACGTAGTTTTCGATAAAATTCAGAACAACTTGAGAAGAAGGCAAAGTTGTGGGCTAATGGTATTTTAATGGCCATTTTTATTACTAAAATATGTGCTCGTTCAGCACTGGGGTTAAGTTTTGATATCAAAAACGTTATGTGGAGACAGTGCATGCATAATGCATTATCTCACAAAGAAGCAATTTATGCTCACGCGCATGTTCTGTAGAATTCTTGCCATTGTAGCATTTTGTAGACCATGAAAATAAAAGAATTATCTAAAAATTTTGCGACGACCATATGGCTTGATCTATACATATTCGTCTATAGAATTAAATTTAAGAAATTTTTAGAAATAACTTGGCAATCAAGATCACAAGCATATATTATTTAACTATAAAGGAAAAGTAATTAAAAGTTTGATATAGTTTCACGTGAGCAAAAAAGAAACTATGTCAAAAATCAAATGAATTGTCGCTTTTTCTGAAAATTCAAATTGCCATGAATAATTAATTTTTTGAAAAATTAAAATTTCGAGTGCCGCTTCTTTTTAAAACTACTTAAAACCTCTATTTATCAAAAGGTTTTTTAAACGCTAAGCAGCTTTTCTTTGACAACAAAACGTGCTGTTAATTAAAAAAGATGCAGGAAAAAATTCATGCCTTAATAACAAAAACAGGTATTTGTAATGTCTCTGGTGTTGTGTCGCAAAAATTATAAAAAAAATATACCTTTCATATTTTAAATAATGTTTTTTTCCATCTACATCATTACATCTTTTCATTTAAGACATTTTCACATACAGTAAACCGTGAGACACAACAAATTGTAAAAATGTAAACTGTGGTCAGATTCTGCCTTCGTCTTTCATTGTTTTAGGAAAAGAAACCAAACCAGGAAAGAGTACCCGTGGAACTATTTAATACAGAAATGGCACGAATTAAAACTTGGACAGCCGACTACAGCTCCACATAGAATAGGACCTTGATACCTATGGCCATTAATGTTAATCGAAACACCCAGAAGAAATGGCCTCATGCATATTGACTATTCACAGTTCAAGAAGTGACTGGACTCCTTGTATGAACACTAGAG